>VXAX01005252.1:720815-784315 GCA_013399835.1 Leptocoma aspasia | reverse complement strand
AAACAAAATAAAATATTATAATAATAATTATTATTATAGTAATTTTATTGAGAAGGAGAGAGAGAAAGTACTAAAACTGAAGATGAACAAGCAATACACAGGACAATGCTCACCAGGTGCTGACCAATACCTGTCCCATCCCCGAGCAGTGGTTGATGCCCCCAGCCAACCCCAGTTTATATGCTGAACAAAACATTCAGTGGTCCAGAATATCCCTTTGGCCTGGTCAGATCAGCTGTCCCAGTTATGCACTTTCCTGGCTTCTCCTGCACCTGATTACAGGCAGAGCATGGGAAAATGGGAAATCCTTGATTTAGAGTAAGCACTACTTCGCAACAAATAGATTGGTGTGGTATCAACATTATTCTCATACTAAATTCCAAACATAGGATTGTGCCAGCTGTGAAGAAGAAGATTATCCCAGCTGAAAACAGGACAGACAGTACCATCATGCAATGAGTCTTTGAATTCTACAGATTCTATTTTGTACAGCAGGTTAGGTTAGATGATTGCAGTGGTATCTGATCTTCTTCTATCTTTAACTTAAATAGATTCAAAAATTTGCCATCCCAATGACACTGCAAAGCCTTTTTACTTGACGGATTGTGCATTTCCCTCAGCTCTTCTCTTTATGAAGCTAAAGACTTGTGCTTGGGTAAACTTTCTAGAAGTTGTTTAGACTTGATACCAAGACTCAACAGTTCGTAGAATTTCCTGCTTCTGTTGTGTTTTAGGACATCAGCTAATTGCATCTACAGCTATTATTATTCCAAATTTTCAGTAGTTAAGGAACTATTTGGCACTCAGGCTTTTCTACTCATAAGCATTCTTGTACACAGGCATGAAAGAATTTCCCAGCTTATTTCTTGATAAACTAAACTGAACAACTCCCCCCTTCTAAAGAGGGCAGAGTTAATTTGAACTGTTTTGCATCAGCCACAAACCCAGACTGAGTATCCAGGTGGTGACTGTGAGTCAGCTGACACATGGCACCTCATTACTCGGCAGTAACAATTTTATTAGTGTGTGCAGCTCCTGTGTCTCTCACTGAAAGGCTGTTTTCTCAGCCCTTCCATCATTTTTACAGTTCTAACACCTCAATAAATTATTGTCCTGGTTCTCTATTCCTTCATTGTTATATTCAAGAGTATTATTAGACTTTCTGGTCCCAATGTCATGCTCAGGCTCATCTAACCCTATGCTCTGGCCTTTAGGTATTTATGAGTGCTACTTAATTTCAACACCCCATTCTTTGAACCTGTGAATAAGTATTAAAGTGGAAAGTCTTGATAATGAGACAGCTGTGAACAAAGCTTGTTTGTGCAGAATGGGGTATTACTATTTTATCTCCTCACCATGGCTCCTTCTGTTCTGGTTTTGNCCATCTTTGACCCAGTCACTCAGTTAGAGGTAATCTACTAAAAAGAAATAAATAAAAATATTTTCCAAAGATTCATGCTCTGCACATTGCTGAAAAGCTTCTAATCTCCTGGATTAATCAGAATACTTGATTTGTACAAACATTTCTCCCAACACTGACTTCAAAACAGCATTAATGGTTACATCAGTCAATGTTGTTAAAAACATGTCAGATATTCAAAATAGTAAGACAGATTTAAAAATAACTGATTTTCTTGTATTTTTGTTTATTTGTATGGTTGGTTTTGAGCCTTTAGAAATCTTATCTGTATGTCAAAATCTTCATTTGCATCACTGCTAGTAAGTGAGAACTCAAACCAAGGACCAGGTGCTATAGAAACAGAACAATAAAGCAGCCTCTGGAGATCTTGATATCTAAAATTAGCTAATGAGAGGCAATTGAGTGAATATAAGGAAATACTGGACCATTATTAGTCTGTATTACAGTCTATGATCTTCACACACTGCTGCCCAAATGTTTCTTTAGACATTTTAAGTAGGATTTTCAAGAAGAATTATGTGATGGATTGGTGTGTTTAAGGGGGAATTATTGCAGGAATAAGGGTCAACATGAAAAAAAGTGCAAAAGACTTTGTGTCCTTGGAATTTAACATGTCAGAGTTGGAGGTAAACGTCATGGATCAGAGGAAAAATTAATGTCTGTTTAATGAGAGGACATGCTAAAGGACTTGTGAGAATAGCAGGGAAAGAACATGATGATCTGGTTAGAATATGATGATCCCTCAATAAGCTCTCTAGGATAGGATAGGACCCAAAATGTGTCAGGTTTTTCTTTTTTAACCCACAGCAATCATATCATTGTTACCCTCCACTAACCAGCTCCATGACAGATTGTTTCTATTTGCTCTATCTTTATTTTCTGTCAATGGTTTTTCACAGAATTTCTTTCTTTGGTAGCTTTAGATAGTTTGAGGAAATATTTTTTCTTGGCCTTCTTTATGTGTACTCAGTACTTACAATGATTCTGAGGTGTATTTGTTGATTCTATTAAGGGTGTTTTGAGGGAACACAACAAGAAGATGGTTCATAAAAAATCTCATTAGCATCATTACTTATCTTTGAACTTTAAAAATAAGCATGCAAATAAATGTAGTCTGGCAGCTGCTAATTACTGGGTAACAATTTTCAGGCAGGTGGATGTTAAACTCAGGAAATTTCTACAGTACATATCATTCATAGCAGATTAATAAAACACTTTGTGGTGAGCCTTATTAGCGGATTCTGTAGCTTCATCCCAATTCTTGCATTCTTTCCATGAAGTATCGATCCCTACTGTTCATTGTTCAGAGAAACACTTTCAAAACAGCTTCCACTTTTGAAAAGTTGCTACCACGGTTTTGGAGGAAGGCTTCTCATGATTTCTAACTTTGTTAATCCCCAAAAGAGCAGATATCTGGTTATTTTAAAGTCTTTCCTATGATTTTGGAGGTTTAACTCATGTTTTAATGATACCAATTACAACATGTAGCAGCTTTTGAATAGCAAGTGTGTCTGCTCTTTTAGAATTAACTTGAAAATAATTCCTATTTGAAAATTTATTTGGTCTCATAGGTCTATTGCCAGAGATTTATTTCTACAAATAATTACAAATTCTGCAAATTCTTAAAAAAGCTAGTTCAGAAAAGTATGTTTTTTCAGGTCCTTTTGCATTTGGAAATGCCTACTTAAAAATCTGCTTTAAACACATGTGATTGTATGCTTTTCCCACCCTTACTGCATGTTATATTAGGTACCTTTGCATTACTCTCAGACTTTTGTGGAGAATTTTAAAAGATTTATTTTGCCTAGTATTAATAGTAACAACATCACTTGTAATTGAAATACTAATGTGTAGACAAAAGCAAGAAGGAAAACATGGAGTAGAGTGTTGGCATTTTTTCTGTTTCCCTCAAAACTCCCCAAAGATATTATTTAAACCGGCAGTGGGGGAGCATTCTACTCCAAGGGTGAAACTGGACAGGACTGAGTCTGTAACATCTTTCAGTGTAATCAGAATTTTGCTTACTAAGATTTGATAGAGCTACACCATATGTTTTAATTTAAATTCAGTATGAATATCTTAGGGTTACAGTATTTGTAAGGTATGCCCTGGATGAATGTGTGCCCTGCTGTGTCACCTTTCAGGATGCCCTCCAGCGCCGCCCCTCTCACGGAGCCTCGGGCTGTGCTGAGCAAATCAAGCCTCTGGGCCATCTCAGGAACCACATCAGATGTGGAAGCCCTCAGGGATACCGACTGCTGAAGTTACCTTGCTACAGCCCCAGAGATTCTTCTAACATTCATCTGCAGAGCTTTTGTTTGCCCTGGCTGGGCTGCTCCCTCACCCTGTGTCACCATCCCTAACCACCACAGTTCAGTCTCTGCACTGGGCCATAAACCAGGCTGTTGACACAAGGGGAGGAGAGTAACATCTGCAGAGGGAAACTCAGTCTTTCTAGTACCCAGGCAGTTGTAAATACCTCTGCAGTCACAATGTTTGTGAGAAGAAACACATCCTGAAGGGTCACTTCTCAAGCCTCAGGTCGTGCTGAACCACATCCTTCCTGTCAGCAGCTCAGCTGTGTCTAAAGACTACACAATGGAGGTACCCTTACATAGACACGGCTTTTTGATCTTATTCTGATCCTACAGCTCCAGATCACCAATGAAATAGGCAAGGTCAGCAGACTGTGGGCCACTTTTGCACTCACCAGACCATATTCAATACGCTGCTCTGTTGTGTCAGATCCCAGACGTTTAGCTTGAGACAAGGTGATTTCTCTTCTGATAAATTGAAGAATTACAATTCAGTGCCAGAATCAGTATAGCTTCAGGGGACACCACTAATATGGAAGACGACTGGATGGCGTTTAGGAATGAAGAGACATTAGTTCCCATGGGCACAAAATGAAAAGACAAGGAATGTTCTCAGATTCAAGAATTTTTAGAAAGAAAGAAAAGCCTGTATTGTTGTCAAACACAAAGTACCTTTATTCCTCTCATAAATTTGCTGTAAAGGACCGATTCCTGAAACTCAGTTCAGAAGATAGCAGTGCTCCATTGCCCCACTGGAATTTAGAAACTTGAAATTGGTCTGTATTCAAAAGCTACTTTGAATACTACAAAACTCTAAGAAATTAAATTCAGTAGACAAAGACTGTCTAAGAGAGCTAAGACTGAAGTACACCTGGCTTTAACATGGAAAACAAGCATAGAAATTCAAGGTTTCCCCATTGTAATAAGGCATAGCTCAAAACAAAGTAGAATTTAAACAAAAGAGCATAAATCTACTTTGTTTCCCAGAGTCAGGCTTTCAGTCAAGAGTGTAGCATATGAGATCAAGCACTTCATGAATGTCTGCTAAATAAAATATGATGACCTTTAAAGTGGAGAATACATTAAGAAACAAAAATAAGCCTACAAGCCTGGCATCTTCTATCCTTGTATGGTAAAGTCCTCACTTATTCAAAAATATGCAAGATCAACTGCCTTGAATGGGAATATCTGGCAGTGATGAACTTTAAGCAACGTGCTCTAGTGGAAGGTGTCCCTGCCTTTGTCAGGAGCATTGGAACCACATGATCTTTAAGGCCTTCTCCAGCCCAAACCTATTCTATGATTATATAAACTAGCTGCCTTGGATGGCTTTCAGGGGCTATCCTTTGCTACATTTTTTGCTTGCCTGCATCTGATGATGTGGAATGCATGGAAATGGTAGGAAATTAGTTTACTTGGTGGTAGGGGACATGGCAGATCCTAAGCAGTGCAAATAGGAACTCTCTTCAGAGCAGTAGTTCTGCTCGTGAATTTTGCCTGAGCAATATCATAGTCCAGAGGTGTTCTTAGCTACTGACACTTGTACTTAGCTATTTGGCATTCCAGGCTTACAAAAGGCCTGCATCCTCCTGGGGGCACTGCTCATAGCTGCTCTGAGTGGTAGGGAAGGACCCTATGGAGACTGTACAGCTTGGGCCAATCCCTTCAGGCAGAAGGATTCAGTGGAGAAGTTCTACTGGGAAGATGTAGTTTGTATAGCACGGCACTGTGACTGTATGGATAGCTGGAAGGGACCCACGGTGACCATCTCTCCAACTGTCCAACCACCAGGGCTAACCAACATTAAATGTTGTTAAGGTTGGTGTCCAAACACCTCTTAAACACTGACAGGTGCAGAGCATTGATTGTCTCTTAAGGAAGCCTGTTCCAGTGTTTGGCCAACCTCAGAGTAAAGAAATGCTTCATGATGTCTTGTCTGAACCTCCCCTGGTGCAGCTTGGAGCCATTCTTATATGTCCTGTCACTGCATCCCAGGGAGAAGAGCTCATCACCTCCCTCTCTCCCCATGCCCATTCCTCAGGAAGCTTTAAAGAGCAATGGATTCACCCCTCAGCTGCCTTTTCTCCAAATGAGACAAAGCCAGTGTCCTCAGCCAGTCTGTGCAGGGCATGCCTTCCAGCCTTTTCACCAGCCTTGGTCCCTCACTTTGCTAATTATGGCTGCTTCAGTCACAGTGACTCTGCACTTTGTAGGTTTGAATTTAGCATTTTGTGGGTTTTAAGTACATCATTTTATTTCCTGCACTGCCATGTAAAAATAGCTGTGCAGTCTGCTCTCACCACACTTACCATAGTACCACAGTCTTAACTTTGCTCGCACCTTACCTGGATATGCACAACCTGAGTCATTACCCTCCAACACTAGTAGCTATCCATTTTAAAATGCAGTCGTGACTATGGAATTGCTGCCAGGCACTTTCAGAACTCAGCAGGAGATCTAGCTGTATTCCTGCAGTTGCAGGACAATGGATGTAGGGACTATCCTTGGATAACGTGGTTGTGTTAAGTAAGACCTAATATGACAATGGAGTTTCTTAGAGCACAATTACAATGTTTTGAAGTACATAATAGAAGTATGTGGGAAATGGTGAACAGGTGAAAAAGCAAAGCATGTGGATTTAAATAATCTCTGAGGCTGTTTCAAGAACAGCACAGGCGCTTAGGCAGTAGAAAAATATGCATGTCAGAAATGAATAGATTAGCTAGCACCTAAAGGCTTGTAGACTTCAGAGAGAAAACGGAATGAACTAAACCTAAATCAATACAGCAAGATGTGTATTAATTTTCCAGTCTTCCTTATTACTTATTAAATGCAGTTTAAGGAAACAAAATAATTTCATTAAACAGGGAAAATTGGGATAACTAACTAACCAGCTTTAACTCTTTGAAGACAACTTCTATGATGGTAATAATAAATCCACCACAGGCAAAACATTCTAGCTTTGAACTCTATCCATGCAATCATTATTTTGCCACTAAAGATAAAGCAAAAAAACCCAAATGTTTATTTATGAGGCATTTATTGTGGACAGAGAATTAAATCATAAGCATGAATTGTATATAAAACATTTGTGATAAATGGGAATAACATAAAAAACCTGAGAAAATACAAATTTGTCTGAAGCACTGCATTATACACACTGTTAATGTTTGCTAAGTAACAGACAATCTGAATGAGGCTCACAAGGTCTTCAATATGTACAAAAACCCAGAGTGTTGTAACAAAGACCCCCTTTCATTGGTGTTATCAGCAGCTGATCCCTACTGAGCTTTGTGGGATTAGTGGCAGACAGTGACGAACTTCAGCAGAAATGTACAGACTTTTGGATGCCACAAAGCTCAGTCCTTTTACATCAGCTTTATTTGTGTTTGAACTGAGTTATACTCACTCTCTTAAGGTATCTGGCAGTCTTTCTTTTGGTGTCACTATCTAATATCTAAAAGATAGTGGAAAGTAGTAATGAGCACACAGTTCTCAGTGGCTAAAAGAATGTGTCATCAGTACCTAAAGGAAGAGAAAACAATTCATTGGTAAAGTCCAGATAGGATGAAAAATGTACATAATCGTGATGTGCATTAAAATAACAACAACAAATAATATTACTACCTCAAAAATTCATTTAAATAGTCCATCCAGAAAATTCTAACACTTAGAACCCAAGGAGGTGTAATAAATACCCCGTGCTGCAAGTAATTAACTTTTCATGCCTCAGCACAAAAGGCTCTGAGCATATTATCAATGAAGTGAAACAAATCACATGCCAGTGTGTTGCTTGGTGTGTAGGAGATGATTAAAAATAATTTTTTAATCCTTCATTTATGCTAACATAAATATTTACCATACTGTATGAAGGAAACAAAGAAATATACACCAAAAACTGACTTGCCATTCAGAATTCAAATGCAGTAGTGCTGGGATGCAGCACAGTTGCTTACAGCGATGTGTGTAAGGAGCCCTAAGGCAGCCCCTTAATTCCTCTGCATTAGCATCCCAAGTAGCAGCTCATGGGGGAAATCTGGCTCCACAGAACTAGATTGTCCATATGGGTCAAAGTAAGCTGAGAAGAGGATTTGCTTCACAATTGCTGGGTGCAAGAATGGCAAGTTATGAAAAGTAACTGGGCTGAGAGCTAGTGCAATCCACTCCCTCCTGTGGTTTCTGAGCACCTCTGAAATGAGGCTACTCTGGTGTAAACTGCAAACAACCTAATTTGATATTTATGGGTTTACAATCTAGTTTGTCCTGTAGGAAAATAATAGGTTCTGCAAAAACTTATAAAAAATTCCAGTATATGCTTCAAAGCACATATATTATTATGAAGGCAGCTCAGACTTTTTCTGATGCATTTTTAAGTGCTAGAAAACTTGTTGAGTAAATACCACATTGTTTCATCTCTAATCAGGAAAAGAATTAGTGCAGTAATTGCAAAGCAATTTATGAGAGTCAATCAAGAGGTTTAATATAACGTTCCAAGGAAATCACATGATTTCCATTCACATATTTTCATTATCTTTACACTCACAGACAACACAGCACTCTGTTTCCAAAGCTATTGTCTCGTGATAATGCTTATAAGAAAGCCATTACAGTGCACAGTTGGTATTGGCTGACAGTAGAGGTTTGGTTTATAATACTTATGTTTCAAAAAAAAAAAAAAAAAAAAATTGAGGAAGTTCTCTAATGCGGGATGTCTGATTAGTTGCCCAGATTGATCTCTGATCCCTATGCTTTGAGTTGTTCTGTTTTTACTTTTTCACATATACAACTGCAAAATCAGAACAATGTAGGTACACTCTACCAATAAAAATTCTTAGTTTCCTGCACTTAAACAAAAAACAGTTTAGATATTGGCAGTTCCTTTTAAAAAAATTAAGATGTAGGAAAAGGATAAGCATAGCTGCAAATGGTTTTTCAGCTTCTATAAATGTACAAAAAAAAGGGTAAACAAAACAAAAAAAAAGGAAAATAAAACTAAAAACTGGAAAATAAAAAAACATAGTTCATATTTTCAAATCAGTTATACAGGAAATTTTATGGAAACCTAGAAAGTGGAGTTAATTTTCACATACATATATAATGAAATTTAAAGTGCTTGTATGTTAAATATGTATCATACTGATGGAGCCTTTATAAATGTGTAAGAGAGAGATTTATTATTTATATTACTCCAGGACTGTACTTGGTTTTTTTCAGTAAAAAGCAGGAGAATGTGTCTCCTTCCTCAAAGAATATAAAACCCAAATATAAAAAGCAAATGGATTCTGTACCTTTAAATTTGAAACAAGCTATTTTATGGGGATGGGATGGTGTGCAAAATGAAATGTAGCCATAATTGTTAAGGTTTGTGACATACTGTGCATGGCTCAAGCTGTTATATCTATTCCTATATGCATTCAATTAAAGAACCCATCTTCAATGATGTAGTCTAGCACACTCCTGGGAACTAATCCAATGTCTTTAGCTATCTGTTTTACATGAAACCAATTATTGTAATATCGCTAATGTCTAAGTGGTATTGTCCTGAGTGCTATTTTCAGCATGGTCCAAAGTATCGATTTCAATGAGCTTATCTATCTACTCTACAAATTTATTATGCTCTCAAGAATATCCATGGAGTCACATTAGCATTTTTGTATTCCACAGCCACATGTTCAAGCAAAATGTAATATGAAATAAATAATCAGCTGACTAAATTCAGTGCTCTCCACTTCTGTTTACATAAAATGACCTCTTGCCGGTGCTTGATGTCTCTCTATCCTCATTTGGAATTCCCTGAGATAGCCTATGTCCATTATGTGTTTTAATGCTCTGTTTTTCCCTGGTGCTGTGTGATGCTAGCTCAGCTCTGCTATAGACTGCAAGCACTGTCCAGAAAACTCTGGGAAAGATAATTAAAGCAGTGTTATAGGAGTTTGCAGAAGAGAAGTTCTGTCTCTAGCTACCACAAATTATCATTGTTTTACAGCAATAATGAAACGTACCCACAGGCACTGAGGTCTCAGTTGGGCCACTATTTGACCATGTCTGAGCTAATGCAGTTCTCCTTTGTGCAATTCTGCCTTTCCAGAAGTACAAGGGGGATAATTATCTAGTCCAAAAGAGTGTTTAGGCTATGTGCATTAACATAATGCCTGTTTGCTGCAAAACAGTATGTTGTTTTCATACACTATTGTTAGCAGATTCTGACTTTCTATTTGCATGACAAGTGCAAGTTTGTGGAAAACTTCAAACAACTGTGAGGCAGCTACACATCACTATGACTTCTGTTGCCATTGTCATGGTTTGTTACTGGTAGCTCACTTCCACTTGCTGGCATTGTGTAACACATGCTCTACGAGCTCTTCAGTGGCCTCACATAGCAGTCCTGCATTGACCTCATTTTATAACAAAGTTTCCATTTATGCAGCGATTTTATAAAACTTAGCAACAGAACAAGTGAAAAACTTAGATTTGGTGATGCTTTGGACTCCCTTTATTAAAGGAAAATAGCTAAAATGTAATGGAGTGACAAAACGCAGTACTTGTATCTGAAGCACAGGAAAGGGAGGTATGCAATGATTCAGTGGCAAGGTGCAGTGGGGTGACCTGTTTGTCATTGGAGTGAATTTACTGTATGTCTCACAAGGAACTTGCCAACAAAGCTCTAAACAAAGACAATGTTTTAGGGTCTGTCTTGTTAAGGAGGTCTTGGGATGTTTTAAAGCTTTTCAGATGAGACAAGTACATCCAGCAAAGCGTGTTGTTTCAAAGGAAGAATATAAACTTGCTGGTATGACTGTGGGGAGGCAGCAGTAAAACTGCAGCGACAGAGGGATGCCTGCATGAGTAGCACAGCAAAGGTTCCAGAGTAGGACTAAATATCTGTCTGGAAGCTCATCCTGTAAGCTGCTCTTGTCACAGGTAGCCAAGACATTGCATGCCACAGTCATTCTAGGATAAAATCTCTCAATGCACTTTTGTTTTCAGTCTGAGAAAAGAAGAATTCTGCTCAGTGAATACTAAAAAAAACTTCTGTCTTTTGAATGGGCAGGACGTATTAATTTTTTCAATCTCAAAAATCCTGAGATGTTTCTCTAATGAGTTTTCTGTTGGGAAAGCATGCAGTTATCCTGTCTTCCACTAGCACTGGATGTCTACTGAGTCTGCAAACTGGAAATCAGACTGAAGCTGAATCAGGCTTATGGACTCAGTATCAATGGGAAATACACTTCTGTTGGCTCCTTCTGTCATATGCTTATCAAAACTGCTAGTAGAGCGAGTGCATTTTGATATGCAACATATAATAGAAACAATAAATCCTTTGACTTTCACTTTATGCAGGATTGTATGGAAACATAGCCAAACTGTAGATGTGTTTGCTTTCATTTTCCTAATTTCTGTGAGGTAAATTCTTAAGCAATAGCCTGCACTAACAACTTACTGAATTAAGCTTCCTCAGGCTGGCGGTGATGGTGATTTTCAGCTAAAACTATAGGAAACATGCATTGGAACAAACATTATACAATGGCAGTTCTTAACAGAAAGGAAATGATTATTTATTGAATATTGCTGGAGGAGCTAAAGTAGCATAAATAAACAGAAGACAAAGGCCAAGGGAAGTACAGTCTACAAAACTAATTTAGGCATATTTGAAACCTCTGCAAAATTCACATGAAAAATAAAAGGATTGCTTTATGATATTCTTCTCAACTTGGCCCGAATTCCTATATTGCAGTAAAAAATCAGGATTTATCAGGACATTCATCAAGGATGAGTATACTGTTCTGTATAGGATTCCTCATTTAAGATTAAGAAGTTACTAACTGCTTGCATAGAAAAAAAGCGGCTGAAGCACTAGTTGGCTTCATCCAAAAGAAAGCATATGTACGTACAAAGGAATTTGTTGGGTATTGTTTTGTTCTTTTTGATTTGTCTTTACAAAATGAGGCAGAAATAACACTTAGATAAATAAATAAATAAATAAATAAGGGATAGGGCACACCCACAGAAGTCTGGTGCTGGTGATCTGGGAAAAAGCTGAGAAAGAAGAAGGGATTTTCAATCAGGTTTTGAATGGGAAAGATTTGAGGAAGGAAGCTATAGAATTATAGACTATTATTTTGATTTTTCTTGTGTTTAGAAAAAGAGAAACTGTTTGGAAATAAAGAGAAGAATCACAGTAATTTCCCTCAAATCAGCTCCCCCTCTCCCTGGCACAACACCCCTAGAACCCAGTAAACTGGTCAACCTTTTGAATCGCAAGGCAATAAGAGTGTGTGTTTGGAAATAGGGGATAGGAAATATTAATAGCATCAAGAATAAACCTGCAGTGTACCAGGATGTTTGTTCTTCCAGGATTCATTTTACCGCCAGAAAAATCTGTAATCAGATGATCACCACTTGTGTTCTGTATTGTCATTCAGCACGGGAGTGTAAGCAACAGCAAAGCACCAAATGACATTTCAGCCTGTCCTTTGGGATGCAACAGGCATCCCAAAGCCATTCCAGGCTTCCTCTCCTTGTGGCACTACATGAGCACATCCAGGCAGCTGAAATTACACAAACAATGAGATTCAGGCACACAAATGCATCAGTAAAAGGACAAGCTAGCTGCTAAAGGACAGTAAAAAGTGGAAAAGCTCAGCAAAATTACTATTTTCACAGAGGAATTTAGCTGAGGAGTAAAAATTATTGAAAGAATTCCTGTGCTGATCCTCTGTTTCATTGTTATTACTTTCAAATCAGATCATGCATGTAGTTCAATAAAATGGGTTTGGTTGACAAAATAATTACTATAACCATTCTGATGCTATCTGAAAAGACAGGAGGTTATTCCAGAAGCATTTTCCCAGAGTGTTAGCCTGTGTTAGTGCAACACACTGAAGGACTCAAGGAGAACTGGATAAAGAACTTAATGTTATTTAGCTGTCCTAAATCCACAGAATAGTGCTCAAACAGGTGAGCACTATAATATATACAAAACAGATATGTAACATATAACAATATAATATATACAAAAGTACAATTTATGAAATCCTTCTAATTTTGGTCAATATGAGTAATTATTTTTTATTTGAATTAAATTAATTCAAGCAAATTATAATTAAGGTGATTAAAAGAGCAATTGAATAATAACTTGAAGGCTGAACAGGAATGGTGTTGGGGGTATGGATTGCAGAGTTATCTGGGCCTCTGATTTCTGAGCAGAATCCTTTCAGTGTGCTAAGAGGGGACTCTGATTACAGCAATATTCTTAACCAAATCCCTGTAATCGTCTTTCATAACTAATGAATCTCTTTATTGCTTTGTTTGCTCTAGGATGCAAGTATAATGATGTGTATTAATCATGAGATCATAAAAATTTAGTCAGAGGTGGCACAGGTCATCAATTCATCCCAAGATTGTATCACCAGCTTCCTTACAGGCCTTGTCTGACCAGATCCTAAAAACCTAGTGAGTGTGATTGCTGCAAACAGTGTAATTCCACTGCTCTGCTCCTCTCCACTAAAACGTTCTGAAGGCTATTATGAGGCTTCCCTTTGTTTTTCCTCCACAGGATAAATATTCTTTATTCTTCAATTCCTTCCTTGTGTTTCTAGACCCCCAATTGCTTTTATTGTTCCCTCATGGTTTATGTCCAGGTGATGATATTGTCTGTGATTTTGCTGGAGAGAGAGCAAGTGATGGAGTGGTAGTGCCAGTGGCCAAGGGATCTCTGCGCTTTGTGCCATGTTCTGCCCTCCTGCATCTTCCTCCACCACCACACCCCGGCATTTGTGCCCTGCGTGTGGCAGTTGCTACATTTCCCGGGACAACAAGATTCCTTCTAGCACTGAAAAATCCTTCTGATTGAGGAACAGTGGATTGTAAGAGTCACTAGATGGGATGGACACAGATGGACGCATGATGGGATTCTAACCTTCCCAGTTCTCCATAGTCCCCCGCTACTTCAGAACTGCCCTTGTCTCTGCGTAGCTCAGACTTTGTTACATTTTAACAAATTCTGTTACATTTTAACAGCTCTCAGATGTCTGCACCTTCACCAAGCAGAAAAATTGCAAGAGTAAATTGGAGGATTATTAACACAGTGCTGGGAATAATCAGTGAAGTTGCAGCCTGGGGGATCTAGGCCTTGCCAGCCCTATGCCAGGTCTGGCAGAGGCTGGGGGTCCAGGGTGGGTGCAGGAATAACACCTTAAAAAAGACTAGGAGCAAGATTTGCAGAACACAGTTGTTTACTGCTTTCACTCCAGCACATGCATAATTTCACAGCAGAGCAAGCAGTGGTCAGGGATTGTGCACAGCACAGTCAGTCAGGGCAGTCTCCACAATCTGCCCCTCCCATTTGTCCCGGGTGAGTGAACAAGCTGTGGCAGGCACAGGTGGTGATCAGGGCTCCATTTGGGCTTCTTGCTCTCTGTCTGGTGCCATCTGCTCCTCTTTGCTCCTGCAAATGCCATGCAGGAGACAGCAGAGAAGCAGAATCCTTTTCAAGTTAGTCTGAGATTTTTCTTCCCTTTAAGGAATATTCCTCTGGCCTTCAGGTGATCAAGCACATTTTCTCCAGCCCCCCATGGATGCTCATCCCACAGCTATGAAACACTTCTTTTCTCATGGGGGATTTCAGAGGGGGAGTCCCTTTATTCACGTGGCTGCAGTGACTTCCTAAAGTCTTGAGGCCTCTCTCTGTTTACAGTGCTATGGCGCCTGGAGATGATCTCATCTGAGCTGCTGAGTTCCTGCTGCCCCACTCAGCCCCAGACACGTTCCCATCCCTCACATTGCACAAGCTCATAGAATTGTATGGTGACCTGACTCTGAGAGCTGCTCTGAAAAAAAGAATAATCACTTTCTTGGCAAAGCCAGCTGTCAGCCCCCTGACCTGTCTCAGCATGTGGTTGAATTAGAAGCAGTGGTAGAAAAAAAAAAAAAGGGAATGTAGCTGGGAAGTCCTGCAGATGGCAGAACTACAGCAGCCCAGATTTAGTACCACTGATAGCCATACAATTGCACTGTCCTTTTGTGATGTGTGTGATGCTTTGAATGGGTCCATTCCTCTCCACACAGCCCTCTGAACACTTCCAGGTAGATATCCAGCCTACTGCTGCTGCTTAAGGTAGAGGTGAATGTGGCATGTTGCTCATGTCATAATAGGTTGGATATTATGATGATAAACATTGTATCTACTACTAAGTGAGGTGGGTGATTGAGCAATGCTCGGATCTCACGATTGTGGAAACATGGCCTAAGTATATAGGTTTCCATCACTTGCTCTGAACTCCCTCTCATGTCTTCTTCTGAATATTCAAACCATTTTGAATTCTGATCCTATCAGCCGGTATCCTTTCAGTCTTCTGCAGTTTCATGTTGTCTGTAAATTTAATAGAAATGTTGCCTAGTCCATCATCCAGGTTACAAATGAAACTTCGAATGAAACTGGACCTGGGCCAGATTTCTGTAGCCCCAAGCTTGATAGAAATAGGCTTCTTGATCAATCCCTCAATTTAAACAGTGGGTCCATTAATAAGTCTTAGCATATTGGTGTCCAATTAGATTTTTTACCTACCTTCCATTACTTTCAGCTAAATGCCTTCTGAAATTCATCCCTCCCAACTGCATCTCACCTTCACTGTATTAATGGATTCTCATGTAGCAAGATGATAAGTATTTTCAGGGACAGTTTATTTCACCTCTAAAGGCATCTTGTTTCTACACTTAAGGCTACCTGAATACATAGTAGCTAATCTTCCCACCATGGCAGGAAATTAATATGGTGATTTCACAACAGAGTGACAATAAATAAATTACCTGTCACTGGTCTGAAATTTCTGTGAGCATTTGCAGAGTCTGGAAGTCAGCATTTTCCTCATCCCTTTCTTTCATGCCTGTGAATGAAAATACCTGCTGATTTTTTTTCACAGAAAAGCAGAAGAAGCAGAGCCTCATTAGTGGTGGCTGTTCTCCATGGTTTTGCAGCCAGCAAGACTGTTTGTGCTTTTTTTTTGTGGAAGTGGGACATGTATGTGGCATCCCCATGGCAGGAGAGCACATACATTGTTTAAAACAGTAGTTCCTTGCACATTGTGATAACCAGATGAGGTTGCAAACCCAGCTGCTCCCACAATAAGCCTTTATGCTTAATGCTATGATACAGCATCTTCAGTGTTGTTCTTTGAAATACTCTGTTGTTCTTTTGTTTCACTGTTTTATAGTTCCCTACTTTCTGCAGGTAATTGGCACTAAAGGGAAGGAGCTGGCAGGTAACCCCTGCCTGATGTGTACTCTCTGTTTAGACATTAATTTCATTAGTAAACTGAAAGCCGAGGGAAAAAGGTGCACGGCAGTGGAACTATACAAATAATGTCAATTAATAATAGCCAAAGGAAGAGAAAAGGCCACTCAGTCTTTCCTTCCACAGTATTCCGAGGAAAGCTTAACTGCAGGCTCAAGACCAACCCAATTCCATACATGAACCTGTTGCTACCTCTGCTCTTGCCCAGTGGCCAGTGCTTGCAGTAGGTTGTGTCTAGAGGCAGTGCTGGCTTTGCTTAGTGAGAAGGTATTATTTGAAGTGTGCGCATGTATGCCACCAATCTTGAAGGCACAAAATCTCCCGTACACATAAGCAGACAAGCATCTAACTGAATATAAAACACTTAATTTAGGTTTGCTGTCACTGGATAGCATTTGTATGGTGATACAAGTTCACTGTGGTGATGGTATTAAGCTCAGAGAAGTTATTTTCTCTCTTCTTATATAAGAGAAATTGTAGAAATCACTAGAATTTTTCCGTTTCTAACTGAATTATTTTGTTGGTGGTGATAAAGAAGTCTCTGTAGTAAGATGGACAGAATTATGTCACAGCAACATGCAGTCAGTCTCTAAGTCTGCCAGATATTTCAGTTTTGACCTTTACTGTCTGCAGTACTGGAGTTGATTATGACTGGACAGTACTCACCACTTTTAGTTGTCACAGAAATCTCTTAGCCACACTGCTTGCTAATGATAGCGTAGTGTCTGTTCACAACTTCTGTGTTTTTTAAAGACTGCGTGGCCCCATTGTAACAGACCATGATAATGAATTGTTACACTTAGGTGTTACATCTGGTAATCACTTAGCACACTGATGCTATGCCAGTATGGTACAGGGCACATGAATCCCCTTTGCCCTGCACCTTGCTAGGTAACACATGTTGCTATAAAATCAAGGTAAATATGATACAACTCTGATATTTAATATTTTATAGGCAATTTTTGGGGTATAAATTAGTACCTCACCAGGAAGAGGTGAAAAACATCTTCAGGCAGAAGGGCTTTAAGTCTTGATCTTCCCCTGGGGCAGAAAACCCATGAGGTGCGATACTGCATGTGTAATTAGGATTTAGAATTTTGGAAACTGCTAGAGAACTTCCAGAAAGATGTTGATACTACCTCACTGTTTGGAAGTAGTAGGAAAAAAATAACAGGAAAGCCCCAGTCACCAACAGAAGACCACTGCCTTGAAACAGAGAAATTTAATCTGACAGCTCCCAATAGGAACAGAATTCTTAGAAAAATATTCAAGGTGTCTTTAAGGGGATGTCTCCTGGAGAAGCATTAGGTTATTGTTCCCTGCAAGAAGAAAAAGATCAGAGTCACAGTAAGGGCTGTGTGGGAGGTCCTTTACAATATGCCTTGATTATAGAAAAGAGTATATGTTTAATTCTGATTTTACTGCCTGAAAGAAGAAATAAAATGCTTATGAGAAATTTATTCCTAAATTAAGTGAAATCCACCACAGTCTAATAGTTTTCATGCCAAGATATCTGCCCACAGTCTAATCAGAGAGATATTTTATTAAGCAAACAACATCTGACATTACTATGGCAGTGTCAGCCTACCCTTGCTTGAATGAAGCACCCAATAAGCTACATAGGCTGTAATTTTAGAGTTTACTAAGCTGCTTATTTCACAGATATGGAGATATTTCTCCTTAAAGCAGAGGAAGTAGAAATATCAGTAACTGCTGTTGTAGGTTACCACCCTCCAGACTTTCTATGAATAAGATGTAAGATTTCAAGCTTTAAGCACTCATTAATTATTTTAGCTCCCAGTAACTACAGTAACCATTTTATTAAAAACTCTTTGAAGATTCTCAGCGAGTTCATGAAATCCAGCTAGTTCATTCTGATAAAATTGACTAATATTGGGAGGTTCGCCTTAAGGATTTACACTTCTTTGTCAATTTAGTTAAAAATCTGTTTGACCCAAAGCAACACAATACAGCAGTGATGCATCCCAGATGACAAGATGAAGTGTAGAGAAAGAATCCTATAAGGGGGAGGTGTGGTTAATTTTCAGTCATAGCTCCTCTCCACAACCAACACTTATTCTGTTGGCTTAAACATTGAAGACCTTGGTTTGTTGTTTGCTTTTGGTTTTTTAAATACTCCCTTTTCCCTAAGTTTCAGGTTTTAAGATAAATCTACAAATTACATCAAAGTAGCAAACATACCTCAGCTACAAGTTTCCATGGCTTTATTATGAACAGTGATCTGCAGAAATGTTGTTTTAATACCACTTCCTCATAGACATTCTGGATATTCATGTCACATATTTATTGTCAACAAATATTTGCAACATCTTGCAAAAAGATTTGGTCATTTGCCCACAGCCTAAATTTAATGTGGCTCAAGATGTAAATATCACTGGTTTAAGCTGTTGCAGTTTATTAGAGACAGTGAATATGCTTTTAGTGTTTGTTTTTGTATGGTTTCATACAGAGATGTAAGGGACTAATTTCTCCCCCAAGCATGGGAATAACAGATGGTGTCAGTCAGGTAGAACTGCCAGGGTGTGTATGAACAGACAGTCAAGAGATGAGAAGATTTACTTTGGAAACACAGAAGAGAACAACAGCCAAAATGTCCCTTTTCACAACTGCTTGGGCAAGAATTTTCTCCTTCCTTCTATACCTTCTCTTAAGCCCAGGACAGTGCTTGGGAGTTATTTGAAATGTATTCATATCCATTTTTAAATTTGAAAAGGGAGTTTGGAACAAGGACCAGGCTGAATGTCTTGCAGGATGGGCTTGAATTCCCAAAACTTGAGCAAAATGGGCCCTCACAAAATATGTAAACTTTGCTTTTCCATTTAAAGGCTTGTGATGGATGAGTCATCAGAAAAGCAGACATAAAGTCTTTCAGTCTCTAAAATCTAAGAATATGTTCAAGTGCTGGCTTCTAAAAACACTTTTCCGTGCTGCAGCAGAAACTTACTCTGATTGTACAGTCTTGGTAGTTTTGTGTGGCATTTGCAGTCTACTAGAGATGTTCCTGTAGGGGGTTTGGGTCAGTGAGAAGCTGCTCATGAAGTCACTCACCATTTCCCATGACACGGGGACTATGTTAAGAAGTAGTGGCTCAGGGTCCCATGATGAGGAAGAACCATTCTGGAAAACTTAAAAAAGGTGGAATAATTGACTGGACTTGAAGCAGCATCCCGCAGCACTTGAGGGTTTCTCACATTTTTATTTTTTTCTTCAGAGAGTTCTTGACTGAAGAAGTTACTTCCATGATGAAAAACCATCTGAAACAGATGAAGAACCATCTGTTTTCCAAGGCACTGGTTCACAGAAAAGCATAAAAAATTGGAATACGCAAATCATTTGCATAGCATTTCCCATGACAAAAGATTTGTTGGATCTCCACTCATAGAGCACTTTGTGTGAGAGCATGAGGCTGCCAAACCAAGTCTGGCAAGGCCCTTTCAGTTTTTGGTCATAGCTCTGCCCATTTCATATCTCCACGATCCATTCTTGATCAGCTAAAAGGGTGTGATTTCCCATCATGGAAACTCAGCCTGGGACGTGTCTTTTGTGCAGGTGTAGAACACAAGATGCCTGATCAGACCCCAGTCTGGTGACTGCATGGTGATGGTGTGTGGATATTCTCAGTCTCTGTTACCAGTCTCTGGTAACAGAGGGAAACAGCTTCTCCCAGGCTCGGCCTAGGAAAGTTAGAGAAAAAATTAAAACAATTATTATCTTATCCCCTGTAGCTGGTGTTTGTGAAAGACATTTACAGTAGGTGTTTCCTCCTTGACCAGTAGTGTGAGAGAAGTTTCCTAAAGACCAATCAGGTCTTAGGTTCATGGTGCTCTCTATAAGAAGTGTGATTTTCTATTAATAAATGCCTTCTATGCCTTCTGAATCATGGACTCAATATGTTGCCTTCTTCTGTCCCCTATACCATCATGTAACAATGGTGTTTATTGCTTTGTTTCAATACCCTCTCTCTAAAATGGCATAATGTCAGGTTAAAAAGAATATTTATAAGTGAAAAATTAAAAAATGAAAGTGAATAGTCTGCCTCTTTGAAAGGTTAATATTTTAAGGAAGGAAGCATTTCACTTCTATGTAAAATGCCTGTTTATAATTCTTATATTTATAATTCAAGTATTTGAGAATTTCTCATTTTTACAAGCACTTGTAGTGACAGGGCAAAGGGGAATGGACTCAAAGTGAAAGAAAGTAGGTTTAGATTAGATATTAGAACAAAGTTCTTCGCTGTGATGGTGCTGAGGCACAGGAACAGGTTGCCCAGGGAGGTTTTAGATGCCCCATCCCTGAAAGTGTTCATGACCAGGCTGAAGGGAGCTCTGAGCAACCTGGTCTAGTGGGAGGCATCCCTGCCCATGGCAAGGGGGTTGGAACTACATGGTCTTTAAAGTAACTTCCAATCACATAGATTATTGTGATTTTAGAAATGTCCTGATTTAGAGCAAAATATAAAAAGGTCTCAGTGATTTTGTTTCTGATCAGCTCTAATTATTTATGACATTTTCTGCACCTACATATAGGCAAAACTTCTTTATTTTCAAGCAATTTTGTCAGATCTTTGAGGAAATTGCAAAATGAGTGAGGTGTGTATAAATTCCAAGTGGTCTGGAGCCTGTGACAGCAGTGCATGGGACAGCCTGGCCCTGAACTGCAGGACAGCTGGGTTGCTGTCCATCTGCACCCTGTTCTCACACTCGAGATCATGGGACATCAGAAGTTTGTGGTTTCCTGTGAGCCCCCCTACAGCAGTGATCCTCTTCACACAGCTACTGGGCTTGAAATTCCTGCCTCCTCCTAAAGTCCCTCTTCCCCTGAAAAAGAAAGTGCACTTCGTCCCCATTTCACAGCCTGGGTAGCTGCCAGGATGATGGGAAGAGATGGAACTTCGGGCAGAAATTCAGGTAATAAGTGACCTTTGTGGCAGATTCATCAGAGGAGTTTGTCAAGCACTGTTTGCTGCAAGGATTCCGGGGAGATTTCGACTGAGATTAACCAAGGCTGCTGACTGTAGCCCGGCTCTGTGCTGGGCTGGCTGCTGTTCTTGCTGGTTGCTGCAGGAAGGATGTAGCTCTTTCCACACCACTGCTCCAAAGCCCCTTGCAGCTGTTCCCGGAGACCATAGTATCCTGTTTGTTATTACAATAAATTATAACCTAAAGTACGCAGGGACATGTGTAGAATTAGAACTACTTTTCAAGTAAATGTGGGAAAGACAGGCCTTTGTGAGCAGGAACTTTTCTTCCATTGACAGCTCTCCCTCACCTTGGAGATTTAATCTGTTCCAGTTTACCCAGAAAATTTATTCAAACTCTTGACCCAATAAAAAAATCAAACCACAAAACCCAATGAAAACAAAAGCCCATCTGTACAAAACTCCTGAGGGATGCAAACTTCCAAAATTCCACTTCCAAAAATCACCTAGTGCTTTGACGCTAAGCAGTGGTGTGTGGGAAGCAGGAGCTGAGGACCTTTTGGGAAGTTGCACACATACCTTGTCTCTGCTTCAGTTTCTTCCTGAGGACTCCGGCACTCATGGAGCCACAACAAACCCTGAAAAACCCTGACACTTCAGGGTTTATATTAAAATCCTGGTGTCTTAGGAATACAAAGATAATTTTTTTATACCTTACCCTTTACTGGCATGAGGATTTATAGCTCTGTCAGTAGCATTTGTCACAATATTTTGGATTTTTTTTCATTAACTGATAAGAGTTCTGCTTTCAGATCTGAAGTGCAGCTGAAAACCACACTAATGAAAAGAATGGCTTTAGTGGTGGGTGGGAAAAACAGGGATTACCCAAGATACTGGAAAAACTTACTCCATCCTGCAGTCAAATTCCTCATGAAGTCAAAGGGGAAAGCGGAGGCTTTCAGTGATAATAAATTAGCCTGGCAACAATAACTTTAATTATGGTACAGCCACAAGAAAGTTCCCAGTCCACTTCATCCTTCCTTTCCAAAAGTCGGTTTAGACTTCTTCTGACAGACACATATCAAAGATCTTAAGAACAATTGAGTGTCCCATTTCCTGCGTGGGACCTTAATCTTGTAAAAAATATTCATTGCACTCAAAGGTTATTTCTGTCTTGTTTTGATGCTACAGATTTAAAGAATGAGATCATTTCTGTTGAATGCCCAGCTGTTTAGAATCTGCATCTCTATTTTAGAAGCACAAGAGGAAAACACAGTGTCTTTGCCAGAAAAACAATCAGATAATAAGACTGCATTCTGTTTGATTGGGAAAAAAGAATTGGACATAATGTGTTGTGTGGATGAATCCATACTGATAAGAATTCCCAGGACCCAAAAATTGTTTAGTCTTGAAGTGATTGTCATTCTGTGTGTCAATTTACTTTTACCTCTCGTACTATATTTTTCCATCTTCATGCATAACATATTCCTAATATGCTACATTTCCATGCTAAGCTAATTTTACTGATTTTAGCACAAGACTTAGGACTATCTTCATCATGCCCACTTCTGGAAGTGACAGAGGAGGAATCTTAGCTATCGATTTAGTTAAAGGTTAGTTTCTGATCACAATTGCTACAGAAGAAATTTATAAGCATAATGAACATCAGCCTAGAGTTTCCACAATATTTCTGTGCTGCTTATCACCTGATGAGTTTTTTAAAGCTGGGGACAAGCAGAAGAGTTTATGTGTTTTAGATCCTTACAGGAAAAAAACAAACCGCCAGTGGAAGTGTACTCAGAATCGATCTTAAAAGTGCAAAAACTTATTTTCTAAGCTACACAGATGAATGGGGATAACGAGCCTCATAAAGTCAACCCAGGACAGGAAGTTAAGTAGAAGTTGCAACATGCAGCAAGGTGATTATTCCGAATTTTACACCACGGGAAAGTGAAGGAGAAATGCTGTGGGGTTTGCTCAGTGGTTGACATACAGTCACTGCCTTGCTGTTGTGGGACATTTTGGATGGAATGCGACATGGCCACTATATTATCAGAGAAATTCTATTTTCCTCCCTTTACTATTTCTTTAGATTATTTTTTATTTAACCTTGTTTGTGGGCTTTGAAATTAAAGAACTATTGTAAGAATTTGAGATACAAGAATTTTAGTAATTCAAAAAAAATCAGCACGTTGATTGATTTATTATGATGCTTGCAGCGCAGAGAGAGTGTTTAATTATGGCAGAAGGCACTCTTCCTTTACATAGAGTTGTTCAATTACGAATTCTGTGGTGGTTCTGGAGATGGAAAGAATGATTGAGCTTGAACAATAAAGCAAGACAGACACTGCTAATGCTGTACTGGGATGTGGTAAAGACAGACCTCATGGGAAAGCAAAGTACTCACACAAATACAATCACCACATAATCCATCAATTATTATTTAGAATATTTTCCACCAAAATCTTAATGCTGATAAATGAAAACAAGTTTTGATGCCATCCCTGCTGTTATGCACCTACCCTTCTAAAGGGATATGTATCTTTATTATGATTGCTGAAGACAGATATGCAAGTCTTACATTCGGTGTGCTTTGATGGTGTCTCAATGATTTGCTACAGTGAGAAACATTTACACAAAGATATACTGGACATTAGGCAGAATTTCCTTCACACACCCTTAGTGTTTTTTTATAACTAAAGTGCAGTGGAAATTTTAAAAACGTTAAGTTCCACTGAATATTTTTACTATGTTCCTACTCTATATATTGACAATTATAAATCCCCCTCTACTTGAAGAGGCTGACCCATTTTCCTGTTTTGCTGTCGTCTGCATGAACTGAATTTTGTATCTTAAGTCTGCCACTGTCTCCTACTTACAAATTGTCACAGTGGAACAATCACTCTTAAACCCACAAAAGACTTTTTTTCTTTTGCACAACATTGAATAAGGTCAGTAATTTTCAGGCATCTGATGCCAAAAGGATAGCGTAATTTAAAAAAGGAAAGAAATCTCTGCTCTCACAGGGATAATTGGAGGCATGGGATGTGAATGCCAAGAGGATGCAAACCACCCTTCACGTTACCTTCCTGTCCTGACACCTACAGAGAATGCAACGTGCTGAAGTGCTTTTCAGCTCCTTTTTATCACACACTGCTGTATCACTACCATGTTAGAGTCATATCTTATGTCTTCCTGACCTCTAGTATAATTCCCTTTGTCTCCTTCATAACTTGTCCTTTTGGAAAGCAGAGTTGCTGGAGGACAGAGAGCCTTTGGTGTGGACCTGGGCATGGCCTGCTGGGTCAGGCTCCTCTCCATGAAACACCATCACCAGCAGTAACAGTGGGAGAAGGAGGAAGCATCTTGGCAGCACTTCTTTGTAATCTGCTTTACCGGTCTGAAGAGCAGCTGGAGAGAGTAACTTGGGAGTCCAAAAAGTCCCTTGACCATTTCTGGTATGCTGACGTAGCAAAAGAAATAGGAAGAATATATATAAATTCTCTAAGTTCTTGATTGGAACTGACTTTTTTTTTCCTAAAAGTTAACTAGCAGAAATTGCATTGGAAACAACACTGGTCTTCCAATTGAAGACAAAAAGATATTGTAATAATTAATGTCTGAAGAAGATCTTGGGTTGTTTAGCCTGGAGAAGAGGAGGCTCGGGAGTGACCTTACCACTCTCTACAGCTGCCTGAAAGGAGGGTGTAGCCAGGGGGGTTGGTCTATTCTCCCAGGCAACAGTGACAGACAAGAGGACACAGGCTGAAGCTGTGCCAGGATAGTGTGCTCAGGATGGAAGAATTTCTTCACTAAAAGGCTGGTTAAGCATTGGGATGGGCTGCCCTGGGAGGTGGTTGAGTCACCATCCCTGGAAGTGTGCAAGAAATGCCTGGACATGGCACTTAGTGCTATGGTTTAATTGATAAGGTGGTGTTTGGTCAAAGGTTGGACTCAAGGTTCTTTTCCAGCTCAATAATTTTATGATTCTATGATTCTAGTCTATGATAAATCATAGAGACAAAACTTAAAAGACGCTTCAGCCACAAGAGGAAGGCTATCCAAAAATCACACGGGACTTCACACATGGGAAAGAGAAGGTTGAAAGGGATAAGTTTCAATTTGATGATCCACAGCAAACAGTAAATTGAGGCAGCAACTGCTGCCCAAATGGACCCTCGATCCCATCCCCATGTCACCTCTTCCCATGCTGTCCCTTGCACTGGAGCTCGTCTGTCCACCTCATGCCTGAGCTAAGGAAGCTGAACTGGCGAAAATACATTGACTTGTATTTTTCCAGTGGGGAGTGTGTTTTCTGTCAATTTAGATTTTTTAACTGGCCTGTGATTTGATCAGGCAGCTCCAGCTCAAGGGCTAAAGCCAAGGGTGGGTAAGGGGAGGCAGGCTGCATTTTGGCAACTTTGCTGTGTTTGAAACCATACCCTTATACTCATTTCTTTGAAAAGTATCTTGGTTTATAGTTCTACCATCACCAATCACAATAGAAGAACATTCATCCTCTAATTGTTAAATAATCTTCAAGGAGTGGGAAGCAGTAAACATTGCTGTGCTTGTAACTACTACTTTCTTCTGTGTTAATTTGTTTGTTTTTTCCTAGTGCAAAAATGTGAGAGTCTATAGCTGCAAAAGCCTTTACAAATGTATTTTATTTCCCTTTTCTTTTTAATGGTTTGTGTCTTCTTTTGAATAAAAGCTCTTAAGTTAGCTTTTTAGAGGAGAATGGTTCACAGAGCAATTGTGACAAATGTGAATCAATTCAATTCAAATTGTCATATTTTTATATGTCAAACGCTCTTTTGAGGTGATAGTTTCTTTCTTAATCAGTACTGATATTCTTCTCTGCATTTCTTCAAAGAGTGGTTCTATTTGTGGTTCTCTTCCTTTTCCTAAAAACCATCTTGGAAGAGTCATATGGACCACTAATCATCCTGTAATATTTTATTTTTATCTCTAGGATTTCCAGTGTCCACAGCAAGGATGTAAAGAACAAACCCAAGACAAGCTGCTAAGTCCAGCCTGCACTTTCTAGGCCTGCTGCATGCTGGAGCTGTGATCACTATTGTCTTGTACAGGTTTTGTTTTATAGATGTATTCACCCTCATCAACTGCAAATCCTTTCTGAGATTCCTACCTTGTTCCATCCCAGTCCAAATCCAGTTTGCTGTGAACTCTGCTGAAAAAACTCCTTTCCAAATTACAACAAGTTAAACCAGTCGGTGGCAGCCACCTTAGCTGCATGAACAGTTTCAACAATATTTGCGTGTATTTCTGGGATAGCTATGTTCCCTCCTGAAACTCCATCTTTGCAAATGAAGGAGTAAAATATTGCTTAACATGCCCTATGTATCACAGTAAGAAGCACTTTAATCCTGTTCTTAGATCCTCTCATGAAAGGAGAGTTGGCTCTATAGATCTAAAATTCCTTTTAATGTTCATTACCAGCTTGAGGACTTACGCAGCCTCAGGCACCAAGCATTTGCTGTCTGCATCATCACAACTTTCAGAATGGTTTCCAATATCACAAGTGCAGCACAAAATCTTTCACAGCTTAATGAAAATACGGGATATTTCTGATGGAAGACAGAGCAGCCACTCAGTGAAGTGTATTTTTTAAGTGGAAAGATTTTTTTTTAATTGAAAGACAAATATTAATTCAAAGATCGATAAAGACAGACAGACAGACAGACAGACAGACAGAGATAGAGAGATACATAATACATACACACACGTTCCAGCATTAAAGAAAACCCTCTAAATCTATGTGTGCAGGTATTTATTTACTCTTGGCTCCACCTCACCGTGTGACGAGCAGCAGTCGCCCACGGGCCTGATGCAGCAGCGCCTCTTAGTGATGGAAGCCAATTCTGCATTTAGCTACTACGGGAGAAGGAATGTTTTTGCTTACCTTTCAGTTTTCTTGATTCCCAGATCACAGCAGACAAATATTTTAGCTTCCAGCAACTTATACCCGAGAGTTATTGTTATTATTCAAGGTACAGTTCTTGTTGTTTTTGTGGATAGACATGGATTTGCACCACAATCTCCCCTTCAGTCCATGGGTTGACATTTCTCTCTCTCTCTTTTTTTTTTTAGCTTAGACATACTTTTAAAATCTGAAACATATCTTTTAACTGTTACTGAAACACATTCACATTTTAAATCTGCTAAGGATGCTTTTTGATTACAAAGTGTTTGATTTGCTAACCAGTAGAATTTCCAAAGAGATTGCAGTCTGAGCTCTTCTTTAGTCAGGAATTTTTTACCAGCTCAGCTGGCTGAAATTCAGTGGAAACCTTTTATTTATACACAGGTATTGATATTGAAATACAACTTTTCAAACAATCTTTGCCTCTTGCTGGGTTTCAGTCTGGTAGGATCCTTTACAAGTGTGGTGGAGAGCGGCTTATTACTGGGTGACCAGATCAACATGAGATCAAAAGACTCATGAAAGTGAAAAAAAAAAAGGTACAAGAAGAATGGAAGGTACTAAGTGAAACTCATTTAGTTCAACATAGTCTCTACAATAAAATTTGATTCTAAGTTCCTGATATAAATTACGCCAGTTAATGAAAAAAATGCTGCATTTGTTATTTTCGGAGTCACAATTGTAAACCTTTTATAAAATCCAGAATATTTTATTGGGAAAAACTGATAGGCTGCATGTCTTCCTTCCTATGCCCAGAAATACTTCATTTTATGCCAAGTATGTTTCAGAAAAAGTGATTCAACTGGTGAGATGGGGGACTATGACACTGAAGTCCCATACATGTGGGACTAACCCTTGAACATGCCTAAAGCCCTAAGTAGTTCATGCTGGCCTTCCTGTATGCTTTTCAAACCTTAGCATCAGAAGCTCCATTATGGGCTGGTTTAGCGTTTCCCCTGGTTCCTTATCATCTTCGTGAGACTCATTTCCATCAGACTCTTTAGTCCCCCCTCCCCTCGGTGCGCCGGTCAGGCAGGCTGGCTCGGGTCGTTCCGAAGAGCACCGAGGGAGTCCCGGCTCTGCGGGGCCGGCGCCTCCGCCCTTCTCCCCCCTGCTCCGTTTGGGATGAAGCGGGGAGAGGTGCCACTCCAACAGCTTTTGAAGCTGCTGGCAAATTGCGGCCACATTTGCCAGAAGGATTGGAGACGTAAGGCAAATCAGAAAGCAAGCGCCTCCTGTCCTCGAGGTGAGTCTGATTTTCAGCAGCAAAAAAGTTTCTGATTTTCTGCCAAAATTTTCTCCCGGGTCTCTGAAACCAAGGGAGAGAAGCAGTTGCTGCTGGAGGCCTCCAGAGGGAGATCCTGCCCATCTGAACCCGAATGTCCATCGTAATTCCATGCGGAATTCCTGAATGGTTGATGAAAGAAGATGATCAGGGCATGGAGGGGGAAGCTAGAAACCCTGTGGCTGAAGAAACAGCTGCAGCACGAGCTCACTTTAAATCGAGAGAGACTCTTACCTGGAAAAAACATGCCAATCCCTCCAGTCAGGGGAAAAGCAGAAACCAGAGTCCACAGAACCTGTAATCCGTTATCTGGAGAACCCACCATTAGGTCTGTAATCATTCATCATGAGAGAAACTGGTATTGAATTATCAGTCTGGATATGTGGACCATACTGAATGTTAGCAATTCTTTATATAGCTTGAAAAACACACAGAGACATGGAGGAACAGCTGTGGTCACTAAAAGATGATTCAAACCAGAAGCAAATCCCCGGAAAAGCCAGAAATGGATGTGTTTTGAATTCAGGGAGTTAAATTCGCTGGAGTGTGGTTATTTCTATTTAAGTGAAGGTATGTTATAACAGTGTTTTTGAGACGCCATTCTCCTGGGATGAGCACTAGTAAACAACCACATCTTTTCCAGAATGCTACTTGTACTGACCTGGCCTAGCAAGTGCATAAATTGCAGCAGTTTGAAGATCACAAGTGGGAGGGGATGCCAAGGAGTGTTGGCTGTCCATGGCAGATGTGACGAAGCCCTTGACTGGGCAGAACTACTGTTCTGCATGACACCTTAGCATGATGTCAGAAAAGGACATCAGAAAAGATGGTCCTTACCAAACATCCTCAAGGAGGGCAATAAACATGACCAAAACTACTGTTCTATACCAAAGAACAGTACCAGAGCCAAAGAGCCTCAGACTCCCTTAGGGAAGGGTAAGAGCTGATCAAATCACACTTAACATTAGCTGTACTAGACAAAGAGTTAATTTAATCTGTCTGGTAGCTGTTCACTATTGCCACCAGTAGGGTGTTTGTATCACTTTATTTATCCTTTGGATCCAGAATAACTACAGGTCCTGACTGAGGGTCCCTTTCCCAGCCTTGCCACCAGAAAGAGCTAAGCATTGCCTGGATCACCTGCCCTGACTGCAGAGTGGCAGCAGTGCTCAGCTGCTGCAGTGTTCATACCAGCTCATTAAAGGTGCACTCATGGAAGTTTATCAGCTAAAAACATTGAAGAAAATGAACGTGATGGAGAAAGTGCTAAGCCTTTGCTACATGTGCCCAAAGGGCTCTGCCCTGATGCTGTGCTCCTGTCCAGGGTTATCTTATTCTTATTTTTATTAAAGTGTCATCTGGACATTTTATTAGTTTCCTGGGTGAAAACCTGCTGAGGTTTTCTTCCCAAGGGAAAGCTCACTTTCTCAGCACAGAATTCTATAAACATATGTCTGAGCTGTGTTTTCAAGGACACAAGGTGTTGTTTGTCTACCCTGTCTCCCGATATGAGAGATGTAGTTTTCTTCCTCTCAACCTATGATATGGAGAACTGTTACCATTAAATTGTAAACTTTACTAGCATTCTTATACAGAGCATGAAAAAGTAAACATCTAAGCTCTGTACCTGAGCACATAATAGCCCAAGCCTTCTGAACAATAGTGTCAATTTAATAAATCATATTAAGCCTTCTGATATTGGAATCAGAAAGTTCTGTTTCGCTGCCAGGCCAGCAACAATAATCCTGCTGCTTTTTTGTTAGAGATTTCTAAAGACTTTTACTCCTAAGTGAAAATGTCCGGGACTGTCAGGTTTATATTGCATGGCTTCACATACTCTGTCCCACTGCCTTTTTCTTTCTCTACTCAGTGTTGGTGAGGCTCCATCTGAAACACATCTTTCAGGAAGGGTTTTTTGGTTGAGTTAGAATGGATGCAGAGAAAATGGATGGGAGGGTGCCAGGATTGTAAAGGGCCTACACTTACAAGGAAAGGTTAAAGAAGTTGTCCTGTGTCAGGTTTCAGGTGGAACCAACAAGAGTGGGAACCCTCCTCCTGGGCCCTTTGAAGGGGGTTCCCCTGTGAGTTCTGTGCCAAGGATGAAAAACGAGCAGGACTTTTGATTTCTCGGTCTTCAGGCTGTTGTTTATTTTTCTCTTACCATAATCTCAGCACGCCATCTACACACCAGACTTAGTGTACAAGAAGCAAGGCACAAAATGGAGAGCTGGCACCCAGATTCAAGGTCTTTTAAAGCTGATTAATCCAATTACTTTCTAAAATGTACTTTGTTTCTACTTTTCTACCAATAACTTCTATTGCTCTATTCACGTAACACCTATGCCACTGCTTTCTCTAACCAATAACTTCATGCCACCAATACTACAGAAAATGGAGTCGAAGAAGAACAAGGAGATGAGACAACACCCAAAATCCTCCATCTTGTCTCCTATACACTCCTGCATTAAAATCCTAAAACAGACCATAAGCACAAGGCCTTATTGGTAACATATTGCTCAGTCATAAGGAACTTGTGACATCATATAGTTACACTGATTGAATTAAAAATACTTTCTAGTTGTCTAGTACATCAACACATAAGGCAGTCTATGACACTTCAGAGAGAAAAAAAAAGTTATCAAGTAAACATAATGTAGAAAATCTGCTACATTCACAAAAAATACATAATGCAAAGTTTGGTAAATAATTCTAAAGCTGGGATTGAAAGTAGAAAAATAAAAGTATTAATTGTAAACTTTTAAATGTTTTAAGAAAGTCCTGCTTTGTGAAAATGTTTATTTGTCAGTAGTTTTTACCATGAAAAATATTTGATACTGATAACACCCCACAAATCACAGCTGCACTCTTGGGGTAGAAACACCAAACCTCCAGATCAGGCTGGTGAAAACCAAAGACAAGTTATGTAAACTCTCTAACTAGTCCTTAGTCTAAAATTCTTCATCATCTTCATTTTTCCTTTTCATTGGCAATCACCATGTTTAGGTCAGCCAGCTGGCAGCTGGGTTTTGCCCTGCAGTACTTAAGAATAGTTGTGCTGCTTTGGCTTCTTGCTTTGAAACTTCTTTTTCCTGAGCATTTGATCTCTTAGGTGTGCTGACAGCCAAGGCTGGTTTGAGTCACACTCTTGTGAGAATGTTTCTTGAAGATTGGAGTATTACTCCAAGATCTGTCACAGTGTGAAATGTAGCGTGTCATGTTCCTGTTTAGAAATGACTTCTCTGAAAGCTGTGACCCTGATCCTGCAAACACAAACACACACGAGGATGTTGATCCTGGAATAACCCCCAAAACCACTGGAAGTATCTCAGACATAAAGCTATCCATAAAACCATATTGTGAGTTGCTGACTACTGCAGACACATGTACTAAGATGATTACAATGCAATTGAATACAAAATGCAATCTAACTTTGGTTTAATAAGGTGAAAACAAATAGATGAACAAGGTTCTTTTTTACTCACGAGCTTTTGAAACCTCTCCTCAGAGGTTTAAATCAATTTAGAGCAGAGTATCTGGCTCAAATATTTTATAATTTGGAAAGAGAAATGAATTACAGAAAAAAAGGAGTGAAATGCATCAGAGCACTGAAACTGATAGGAACAGAACACTGAACTGATCAAGGCAATATTTTTCTTGCTTCCACAAATAAGAAAACTATGCCGAACTGAATGGAAAAACACAGATGTTTGTCACCATCTTAGCCCAGGTTAGGCAATCACAGAATACATGAAATGATCAAGAAAACAATAATTGGCCTATGAATCCTTCTTTCTTTATGTTGATAGACAGCTGGATAAATACAATAATAATTATCTTTAATTTAAGATAAAAATTAACTCAAATAATGAAACCTATAAACTCCAATAATTTAATAATTATTTGGGCTGTGATTATTAGGTCTGTTCATGGACAAGTATAGTCAGAGACTACAGCTGACTGGCAGGACTGTAGGCTGCAATGCCTTGCTTGTGGCAGAGGTCTGTTTTGCTGGGTAATAATGAATCAAGCTGAAGGTTGACTGATTCAGACAATTATTCTCCCAGTAGCAAGTGCTATATATCAAATGTTTGGGCTTAGTATTTTTAAATAAATCACTGCTTATTTCAGCTTATAGGAACAGACAAGTGTTATTTATTTTTGAAACTTCAGTAGTGTGATTTCTTTAATTACTGAGAAAAATTAAAAAATATGAATGCCAGTAATACATTTAATTTCCTTGGACTAAATGAATGTAGTTTTCTTTGAAGTGATAAGGAAACAGAGATCTGAAACCCATTCTGGTTTTTGTCCATGAGTCTCCATCAACTGTTTCACCTTCTTCTGATTCAAGTACCATCACTAAGCTCTGGGCACTTGCCCTCAATTACATTGTGCTGACCGTGTTAGAAGTCAACCACGGCTGTTGATGGAGCCAGAAAGTGAAGTGAGGAAAGAGGAACGTGTGCATAAGACAGTACAATCCTGAGGTTGTAATGGCCTGAAAGTACAAGTTTTAGTTAGTGAAACCTCAGCCAGTGTCCTGGAGGCCCTCCAGATGAACTTCACGCAGGGAAAACATGACTCTTCTGCAGCTTAAAGCGCTGTTGCACTGCAGGGTGCTGATGTTTTGCTCGTAAGGAGCACCACCCTGGGCTTCGGTGAGCGGGGCACCCTGCCAGTGCAGACACGGACGGAGCTGAGCTGCACTTCTGCTCCCGGCCCCGGGCCAGCGCCGCACGCAGCCCCTCGGCCGCTGGAGCTCGCCCGGGTCCCCAGCAGCGCAGCGCTGCTGCATCTCCTCTTCAGCAGCTTCTCACTGGAGCTGCCCAGAGAGGGATCTCTCCTCTGCCACGGGAGGCGAACGAGGAGCAAATCCCGAGTGGCACTCGTGCCGTTGTGCATTTACCCAAGGTAACTCTCCCCCACACAAGCACACACCTTAAGCCTCTCTCTCTGAAACCCTTTCCCAGGTTGTCAGGTGTTGTCTAGACATTTTTTGAGTTCCCTGGGTGCAGGCTTGCAGAAGTTTTATTCCCATGGGAAAGCTTGTTTTTTTCTGCACAGAATTTTATAAACAAATCTCTGAGCTGTGTTCAAGGACACAGATGGTGTTTATCTACCCTGTCTCCTGATATGGGAGATGTGGTTTTCTTCCCCTCAACCTATGAGGTGAAGAACTGTTATCTCTGAATGGTAAGCACTTTCTAGCATTCTTGTACAGAGCATGAAGCAGTAAGCATCTGAGCTTTGTACCTGGGCACATAATAGCCCAAGCCTTCTGAACAATAGAGTCATTTTAATAAATCATACTAATCCTTCTGATATGGAGTCAGAAAATTCTGTTTCGCTGCATTCAACCACAACAATAATCAGGCTGCACCTTTATCAGCCCAGAACTGCTGCTCTGCACAGTTGACCTTTGTCCCGGCAGCATTATGATGAATATAGCAATTTTTTTTCTTGGCAGAGTTTCTGTGTGATACAGTAGATAAATTACAACAATCAAACAAGCAATCCACCCATCCCAAAGGGATAATAAAAAACTGTAAGGACTGATGTATTGAACCAGGCCAGAAGTCCATCTAATTCATTAGTCTTCCCTGAAAGTGGCTGACACAAGGTGCTTAGGAAGCATGTGGTGATTTTTCCCCAGCTCACCACGCATTCCTCAGTGATCTGCAACTAACTGAATTGCTGAGAGGTGACATCTTTCTTTTCACCGCACTTGAAGCGTTTTTCTTACGTGAATCTAATTGCTTTATGGACATGCATAAAATTTTGAAATCCATGACACCCTCTGGAACTGTTCTGCAGCTTTTTGCTTTGGATGGTTGCTTAATTTCCATTTTTGTCTTAACCTTGCTAACCTTGTTTTATTAAATGAAAGCCTGATGTTTTTATTACTTTCTGATTAGTGAGTTGTGGTGGCTAATTTAAGGAAGGTAAAGAAGGTACTGGGGGATTTAACGGGCAAAGAAGTGAACACCCACGATGCTGAAAAAATTTGTGTAATAAGAAAAAAATGAAGAGAAGAAAATCAGAACTCTGTTTAGGTTGTGAAGAAAAATGCTGTCCAACAGCTAATGCTGTGCAATGTATTCCTATCTGAAATATCTGGTAAAAGATTGGCTGTGTTTAAAAATGGACTGGACTGGAACCCTTAGGAAAGACTGGGTAAGGATACTTCTGCATTGGCATTAAATAGCTACTAGATGCTTTCTCTCTTTGTAGAGTTCCTTTATGCTCTTCCATACATGAGAACCAAACTGCATATCTCATGTTTGTGTCCCTGCTCTTTGTGCTTTGGCATCTGATCTAGTTTGGGTTTTGTTCATCAGTTTCAGATAAGGGTTATAAATGGATCATATAATGTTTTTTATCTAATCATCATTTTGTATTAGAGGAGGAAATTTTAAATCCATTTATTGCTTGTCCATTTTATCTCCCAATATCTAATAAAGATACAGCTAGTTTAGGAAATAGTTGCAGAACAATTATCTGGTCAATACCTGCAGAGCATTAGCTCAACTGGCTCCAGGTGCCTCTCATCACAGTCAGGCAATTGTCCTTCATTGTGTTCCCTGGTCCTTCTGCACCTGGACACACACATGGCAGTGGTATGGAAGCAACTTCTGTGGGGCTTTCTGTGCTGTAGGATTTTGCATCTCCTCCATGCCCTCTAAGGACACACAAAAAATGCAAGAGGAAATAGTGAGGCTTTGCATCTGTGTGGATTTACTGCTTACTAAAACACCAGTACTTCTGGACATCAGATACCCAGACTGGAAATCTAAATAAGTTGGTAAAAATAAACAGGGCAGACAGAACTCAGTGCATTAGGTCTAATCCTGATGATAGCGTGGTGTGGCCTCATTTCACACTGGGAACTGGCAGAGGTAGCAGATAAGGAGAGAGTGGTGACAGATGCCAGTTGGCACCAGATGTGGAAGCCTGGGTTTATAGCTCACACTGTGAGTTAATAATGGCAACAAAAGAGGACACACAGACCAAATTGTATGCACTGGTGAGAAAGCTTCTTAAAAGTCAGTCCCAACAAATGGAAACTGGGGTTTTGTATGCTCCAGTGTAATGATTGTGCTGAACAGAATACATGCACTGCTGTGGATGCAATTGCCAAAAACCTTTTCAAAATTCCTTTAAATTTTCCCTTCCTTAAAAAAAATCACATAAAATAGAGCTGAAAAAAATTAACTTTTTGAATGACTCTGGCTTATGAGTGCAACTTTTCAGTCTGTTATAGCAAAGAATGGTAACTGAATGGAAACCTGTGTTGGGATTCATCAACTACAGAGCATCTTTTTTAAAATTACTGAACCTCTACACACATAACTTTATACTTCCTTTAAGAAGTTATGTGCTTACAAATAGCTGACTAGGAGAAATTAAATGTCAACATACGTCTGTTCTGCTTTTTAAAGTAAACAGGGAAATCTTCAAAGTTTTCATTTCTTACCTTGGGGAGAATGAGGTGCCCTGCAAGGCAGATTCCTTCACTGCTGCTGCTGTGTGGGGCTGTGCCTCTCACCCACATCACAGTGGAATGTGGGCAGAAGCCTAGGATGGAGTTTACTTGGAAATAAATGTTTGGAAGTGAGATGTGGGACACAGGGTGTGGAACTAAGTGAGACAAGCTATTACTACAAGCAATACAATGAGGAATTTTCATAGATATAAAAGCATATATCTAAATGATTTGAGGTAAGATGTTGAGTAAATTGTTTCATCTTCTTACAAGGGTTCAAAATGAGGATAATTATACTTACCCTATTGAATAAACTAATTCGAGATCTAAACATAGAAGCACAGTATGTTCCTAATGTGATTATCCTCAGCTCAAGGAAGAAAGCATATCAGAGAGATAACTGGAAAGGGAAACAAAAGGAATTGCCAAATTTCTGCCAAAGTGGCAGAAATGCATCTGTGGCATATAGATAAGGACTGCCATGAAAAGTTCATCAGGCACCTTCACAGCTCTCTTCCTCCTTCATCAGCATTGACTCGTGTACCAGTGGTTGTTCAGGTGCCAGTAAACCTAACAAAAATGGCATCTTCATTTGACTATGTGCTAACTCCAGCATAGGTCAAACAACTCCATTGTTTCATCTTCTGATCCTCAATGGATGGCACATGCTCCTGTGAGGACAGCCTGTCACCAACATCAGATATAAGATGGGAGGGGGATATTTGATATATTTGGTAAGTCCAAGGGGGATGTGGGAAGAAAGCAGAAGATGAAGTCAATGGTTTGTTTTCTTAATAGCCTTCAAGATGCAATACATTGATACAGCGAGGAGTCTGTGCTAAGTCAATATGTTGGTACCTAACTACTGTCTACACTTGACACTGATCAGGCATCCAACAATCAGTGCCCTTCAGGTACTGAAGACTAACATAGACCAGGAAGACCCCACAGCAGAGCTCAAATAGAAAAGCAGGAATCAAAAGAAAGCCATATCTTTTTGCAACGCAATACCCTCCATGTTACTCTTGGTTACATTGCTCCAGATTGAAAGAGGTTTAAACAAAGTCTTTATTATTTCTCCATATAGAATGCAGCAAGCTAACCTCAAAAGCTTGAATAAGGAGAATAACTCCTGGTTTGGCTTTGACTGGCCTAATCTTCTCATTCCTTTTCTGACAGTTTACATTTAGATATGAAATACTGAAAGGTAAGGTTTTGGAAAGCATTACAGTACACCTGTGCTGGTAATCCCTGTCAGTGCAGTGGTTATGATAAGTATCTAGGTTTTTGTTAGCATGACAGAATTTCAGTTCTCCTCACTGTTTTAGTTAAATAAATGATTTGGGCATTTCTGTATTACATAACTGGCTCTAGAACCAAGTCTTTAGTCAATAAAAAGTCATCTGCTGCAAACCATATTGTCAGCTGGCAAAGCTCTGACAGTAATACAGGGCTTGGCTCAAGTAAACTGGGCTCTATATCACTAACTCTAGCTGCTAATACTATTTCTTTGCTAATTACTATTTCTTTGTATTTTCAGCTGTCTCCAGCAAAGCAGACAAACCTAATGAGAGGAGATTGTCTCCACCTCTGCTCACTCCTCAAAAAAACACCTTGAGGTCAGCTCTCTAATTATTCTTGCTTCTTGTCAGAATGCATGGAAAAGTATCTTAACATGAAACCATTGTTTGAATCTTGGTTCCAGGGTAAAAGTCATCCTCAATGGGTTATGAGAAATAAATACAGTATTCTGGGCAGATTTTTCAGAGTGGTAATAAATATCCTTAGACTGCTAAATGCAAGAGTGACCTATTTTCTTTTCTGCTTTCCTAAAATTCCATTGGTTTCTTTTTTTTTTTACAACAAGGTGGATGGAAGATTTGTTTTCAGAGGTTTCTTGGCAGCTGAAATTCTTTGCTTTTTATTTTATGTTTTATTAAAGGCATGTAACAACCCCTCTACAATGTGCACTGCCTGTCAGGTTCAATTACTTAATTAAGTTATTGTGGTGAAGTCATTAGAGCTATAACAGTTTATATCAATTACCCATTGCCAGCCCACCACTAGTAATAAAATCTTAGTATCTTATTTTGAAGTCTGGATGCTACCTTTCTGCTAGGGGGCAGAAATAATAACCTGACCATGTAATTGAAAATGTTGTCTCTTCTTTACAGCCCAGAGTCAGTCTCCTCTCATTGTCCATGTATGTATGTCCTTAACAACAGTAAACTGACCAAAAATAAACTAAAAAATAAGAAACTGTTCAGCAATAAACTTCATAATGTGGTGTATAAGTGAATGTTGGTGAATTACAAATAGTGCATCCATATGATTGCCAAACTAGGCAGGATTTGAAAGGAATATGGATATCCACACAAATCACAACATTTGCTAAATATTGTTCCAACCTTGCTTATGGCTATATGGCTTTTTCTCCAGGGTTGAAGCTAAGTTTGAAATGAGCAAAGGAAGAATGAAAAAGGTTCACATGAACATTCTTAGTAGGCACATCATAAATTAGATACTATTACAAGAATGATACAGGTCATGTGCTCTTAAGAGCTCAAGGAAACAACACCTGAGCATTGAAACTAATAATGCCATTCACCTGTGGGAGAGGTGGCCAAATCCAGAAAAAAGCCCAGGACTCAATATCTTCCATAATGGTCACATCTGATTCTCTGCCCACTGCAGTCACAGCACAGGATATTCTCTCAACAAGTCAGAGCTGTTATTCAGTAGCAAGTGGGGCTTTGGGATTGGAAAGAGAATATTCACCATTTGGGCTGAATTTACATGTATTTAAGATCCTTATTAAAGTTAAAATGGATAACAGTCTGTATAGATAGCCATTGTCAATAATAAATCAGCTCTAACAAGTTAAATAGCTGACATACAATGTTTTCAACAGCTTTTTGTGTCTTGTTTTACCACAAGCTTCTTGTGCTTGCCACAAGGATTTTTACTGCTACAATATTTAGTTGATATAAATTAGAGCCTCTTTGAATTAAGAGGGTATGAGCACCAAATATAACAAACTGTTTCCTGAATGTTCTGTGAAAGCATAAAACAGCTATCCATATTGTGCAATCAGCTGCTGGTTTTGTCTCTGTGCTGGTCTATATTCTACTTCTTTTGCTTCAGTTCATGCATATAATTACTAAAAGAAAAAAAAGTTGCTGGAAATGACAAGTCCATGTAGTTTTTCAAGCATGAAGTCAGTGTTCTATGGTACACACCACTTCAAAGTCAAGAGCTGTCCACTCTTGTGAAGTGCGGTACAGGAAAAGGGGCTACATAACTGAAAATGTCTTTTTTAAAAAACTACAAAGAAAAAACACATTAGGTGTAAGATCCAGATATGATTGCATAACCATTTTAAAGGGTGGATTACATTTAGCAGAGGCCAACTCCATCTGTTTCAGTGGAGCTGCACAAGGGATAACTGACTGCTAGCTTCTAGGCAGGACTGGGTCTGCCTTAATAAATGGCCAGCAGAAATACCCTCTGCCCTACATGCAAATGACACTGATGCTAGATATAGCCTCACTATAAACACGAAACAATTGTAACACTCAGACCTTTTTGCAGGTTCCTTGTTCATTTCTGTTAATTTTAACATCAAGACATCATATTTGTGCTCTACTTTAGACAACACAGGGCAACCCTGTGGCACTTCATGCAGGAGGTGATACTGCAATGACAGTATGACTCTCTCCAGCCTTCTTGTGAGCAGACTCCATATGTCTATAAATGATGGATGCTGGAGGTGAATAGGAAGAATAGAGCCAGCTCTCCCTACATATTCAGAACTGAGGGAAATGCTTTTTTGACTTCTCCCTGCAAAATGGAAGCCCAGTCTGAAGGAGCTTCAGGTTCAATGCATTATAGTCAGGCATTGCTAATCACTGATCTTATAACTTAATAAATACTCACTCAGGGGAGGTCTAGGCTGAGTATTAGGCAAAGATTCTTCACCAAGAAAGTGGTCGGGCACTGGAACAGGCTTCCCACGGAAGTGGTCAAAGCACCAAGGCTGACAGAATTCAAGAAGTGTTTGGACAATGCTTTCAGGCACAGTGTGTGATCCGAGCTTGTCCTGTGCAGGGCCAGGAGCTGGACTAATAATCCTTGCAAGTCTCTTCCAACTCAGGATATTCTAGTTATTCTATGAACACATTTTTAACAAGGAACGCATATTCAACGTTTCTCTTCAAACATCAGTGTAAATCTTTTCCAGGCATAAAATACTGAATTGGCTGAATTTGAATAGAAGTAGGGTAGAGAAAATACCCATCCTTATTACTGAGTTTGATGATTTAACACACTTCAGCATTTAAATTATTTAAGCATCTATACATTAATTTTTTAATCAGTCACCCTGAAGACTGCATAAAACAGCTACTCTCAAGCATTAGAGAGAGAAGAAAGTTTTTGTCCACATAGTGCAGTGAAGTTTTATAAGAAGCTTCCCACCTCTGACTAACTCAGAGAGCAGCATTAACATTCAATTTCTGGGTTATCACTGGCAAATTGCAGACAAATTCCAAATCTCTATCCAATCTACTCATCAGTCATCAAACTGGCTGAGAAATTGTTTGAGCTTTGGAGCTGGTACATGTCTGAAGGGAACTGGTGAAGTCTGAAAACAGCTGTGTTTGTTCAGCGACACAAGCCTGTAGTGAGCTCCTCTTGAGCTGGCTTAAATAGCCCTGTGTAGTATAAAGACTGATGGAGCAGAAATTGAAAATGCAAACCTAGCTTTTATAGTCATCACTAGCTGAACAGAGTGCAAAGAAGTATTCCACATTTTAATATTGACAAATAAAGTAAGAGAATGAAAAGTCATATTTGTACAAAAGGCAACAGCAGCTTTGAAAACACTAAAAGCCTTAAAAGTGGCTGCAAAGCAGCAGTTGGAGTGAATAACTATTATAGTGAATAACATCCACTACTGTAGAAAGATTGTGTCTCAAAGTATTAAAATACAAAATATACCAATGATGCATGAACTGGCATTATGATTGCCAGGCCACGACTGGAATAATGGGCTAAAGACTTCTTCCCATCACACCCCAAGTATCTCATATTCTATGTCTAAGAAATGAAAAGTTGGACTGCTTGCAAATATTTGCCTGAACTATCCATGTACCTCATGTTCTCCATCACTTAAGGACTACTAAACCAGCTGTTTACATCAAGAGTTGCTTTATGTGCTGGACATGAAAAAAATGTGGGGATACAAATGCTGACTGTTCGATTTGACAAAGTGCATTATAGCTGCCCTTTCAAATACCCAATAGGTTTCCTCTTGACCCATTATATTTTTAGTTTTGTAATTAAATAATGTTCATTTTTACAAGAATGCTTCATTCTTTAAGTACATTATCCACCGATGATCTGCATATTTCTTTGGTAATTACCTCAAACAAGTAAACTCGAATCTGAAATGGTAGATACACAGCCAGGTTAATCATTTAGATGCCATGATTTTTGTTAAGACTAACCAAACTGACTAATACTTGAAGCACATGACAACAAAGTGCTGACAATACACAAGAGGAACTACTATAAAATATTAATTTTAGGCTCTCAGTAACAAAAATGCATACAGAATGCTGATGGAGAATTGAAGGGGTGTGATACAAAAGGAGAAGTTTACATCATATTAGAAAACCCATCAAAAGACATGATGCCAGATTTTATCTTGTGGATTGAATGTTTAGGAAAAAAGACAATGGTTCATGAAACATAATTAAATCAATCAGTTAGTACATATTATATTCTCATAATGCATGATGGCTCTGCTTATACAACACAAAGCCTGTGTATGAATGTGAGTTACACAGGACAGGGATTTGTGCCTGTTACTGCCTTTCAGCCATTGGATTTCACTGTTTAGCCCATTGCCATTACTGGTGCGAGGAGCTGAGACTCATCTGAAATCTGCCTCCTTCTACCAGCCCTCTGCCATGGGTCCTTCCAGGGGAGTGTATCCACCTTTCCCTGTCAGCACTGGCTGCCATTCCATGCCAGTAGGTGTTTCTAGGCATTGCATTCATTGGAGTCTCTTTCCAAGCCTCTAACTTCTTTTTCAAAACTCTGGCTGTAGTGGCCTCAAGATGATAAAGTCAAGCTATACTGCCCAAAGTTAACTTGAAGTTTAATGTATGGAACTACTAAGAAATGCCCATAGAATTTGAAATATTGATGTGAATTCTGTAAAATTATAAAGAAATAACTTTATTCTCATGGAATGTGAAAGGAACGAATGTCACCAAAGTACTTAGGTAACCCAAACAACTCATCAGTGTTCGTGGACTCCTCTGTGTCACTGGAAGATAAAGCTAATTTTGACAATTAACTGGCAAAAGTTAACATGAACAGTTGAATTGTTTGTATTGAATAGCATTCACCTTTTGTATCTATTGTTATATTGCTATTCCCAGGGCATCTGTGATTGAAACATACAACACCTCAACAAGCAGCTAGGTTTTATAATTGTACCAGAAATAATAGCTAGTTAATATATACTTCTAAAAGGGTTTCCATACAAACAAGAGATTTCCTTATTTAGACAAAGGTAGAAGCTTTATTTATGTTGATAAATAGTTTCATTGAATTTGGGAAGATTATTTATGTGCATTTAACAGCTAATCCTCAGCCACATGGTGCTGAGTGTGAATGGAGATCCTGCTGACCAAGGTGCAGCACAGCCTTGCAGTATTGACAGCCAAGTTACAATATTAATCTCATTTATGTAACATCTCTTGTCTAAGTACCTCCAAGCACTTTATGAATGTTAACTAACAAGAAGCCTGCCCATGCTCTTTTTGAAGTCAGTGGCAGCTTTCCAGCTGTTCTCAAAGGGAGCAGCACAGGCTCTGAGCCTCATAATAATGTAAAAGTAGGTTAAGGATCTCTGTGTTCACTGGAGAAGAGAGGGATAGTGGAGCTGAGCAACAGAACCCAAAGGGCTTTTCTCTAACTGTAGGGCTGCTTTTCTCTGGAAGAAACTGTAAAATAGTTTATTGGTGAGACCACAAAATGAACCATAAAGAAGGAGCTGCTCATAAAGGCTTAAGCCATTGCTGCTTTAGAATGTGATCTTTTTCTTATTCCAATAACAACAACCAGAGACAAAGCTGGACTTCCAGGGATATCCCTCTACAATTGCTGCAATGGCCCTACAAAAAGCTTCTCCTTGAAAAGCTTTTTTTTTTCTCCCTGAGGCATTCTCTACAGAGGTATACAGAATTTCTAGAAGTCTAGTTGTTTTCTACTACATTTTCTGTGAACATGACTGACCTGTTTGCACACCAATGCTCTTGATTTCTTAAGCCACAGTAAGTAATTTTAGAAGGAAGTCAGTAAGTATCTGCATTGCACTCTTATGCACTTTCCTGTTAGCTGTCCTCAGCACTGATTCCCCTTTCAGCCAAGTGCTCTGGCATCTCATCTTCATTCAGATTCTCACAGGCAGCCAGTGGTGCCTCTTTTGTATCATATGCAGAGGCCCTTGTGGAGGCACGAGGGTCATGGCTTTGCCAGAAGCTGCAGGCTCAACCATCCCTTTTGCAAAGATAAATAGCATTTAGTGAAATGGCACCATTTCAGCAGTAACTGGAATACAGTCATAAAGAGGATGTTATCAGAGACAATAAATGAAAGGGGAAGATTTCACAGCCTAATTCAATGTTTTTCAAAAAAGGCCCAACAATGCATCCAAAGAGAAGGAATCGGAAAATAGCCTGTAGTAATTTTCTTCTAGTCTGCCTAGAAGATTGAATTAATTTTTTGTGAATGATACTGCCAGGGAGCCTACAGCCTATTTCCAGGCAGCTCTCCATCAAACACCCATGTGACAAAGAAAATATATATGAAGGCACTGGAAGTTCCTATGATGCCATGTGTGTTATGCTGTCCATGTAGCTCACCAAGGAGAACCGCTGTAGAAGGTTTCACCAATACAAATTAGATTATTTGAACCTTATAGAAGACATCTTCACAGAAATTGTCTCTGCTTAGCAGTGTGCAGAGGGAAGAAAGGCTCATAAGTGTTAAGCATTTTGTTCCAATTAATCCACAAAGGAGATTTAATAGGCACCTTTTGTGGGTACAGACAGGATCATCTTCTTGCCTTACCCATCACATAATTCTTTTTCTTTTAATATACGCTAAATGGCATCAGATCTAGAGATATAAAAGTTACTTATCTCTGCAACATGATCCCCCCTGTCCCAATTTCTGCCCAAATTTGCTGCCTGACTCCCAGTTTGTAGTCTGCTCACCATCCATCTTCATTGACTTTTCCCCTACACCACTGTGAGATTAGAACACCATGGGAAATTAAAGGCAATGCATATAAATCATATTTATTGTTGCCTCAGATACAGAAACATAACAAGAATCAATAAAAAAGGAATGATGACTCATGGTTTTATTAGTATACTCAGTTTTTCATGAGCTGAGTCTTCAACAGTTTAATTGGGCCACTGAGATCCTGATGAATTAATATATTCCTGGCTATTTATCTTCTGAAACCTCAGTTTCTGCTTTTCCATAGCACTTAAAATCATGAGGGAAAGAACTTTACTACTCTCAGAGAACCTGATAAATTTCTGAAAGCTAGGGAGGTTTGTGAAGGCAGAATTCATCTTAGCCACAGTACCTGAAGCAAAGAGGTGGTGCTCAGGTGTGTGAGCAGCCTTAACTGGGGAGGAAGTGAACTGCCAAAACAACAAACATAACTGGTGGTCCAGATGACTGACCTGTTGTCCTTCCATCTTCTACCCTCACAAGGCATAAAAAACCCCCATTGCTAATGGAACTATAATTTCTCTCGTTCTAATTAAAGGATCAATGTATCAGGAGAATCTTATTTTGACCACTCCTTGTGATTTTTGGTCTTTTATCACAACCTTTGATAATAACTTTATTTCTATAAAATTTAATTGTCATATTTAAACTTGTTGCTACTATTTTTTTCTGGAAAATGTTATTCAAATGGAATTTGAATACCTATGGACAGTAGAATATAAAGTTGATGCAATCATCCTGAATAAAATCAGATACAAATGTGTTTCCCTGCTTACAGCATAGCCCTTAACCATGGTTTTCCTTTTCCAGCAAATGGGAGGATTTGTTTCCATTACTCCTTCATACACTTCCTGCATCTTTTTTATTCATTGAATCTTGCTTTTATCCCTGTCCAGGAAGTAATCATTTTCTCTCCCCAATGTTGTACAATGGCAAACAATATATTGTTTGATATAACAAACCTCTTTTGCTTGAAATCGTTCATCTCTAACTGCACTTGTGAAAAAAGTCTTGATAAAAATCACAATTTACTAACAGTTCTTTATTTTCAGTGTTTATCAAGTACAAATTCTTGAATATTTTGGCCAATTCTTTCCATCAACTTTTCTTATTTTTCTGCAACAAAATTCAGGGACTGCAGCTAAAAAGCAATTTGCTACTAGATTAAGTATTGAGTTGCATGTCATTCAGAAAAATTTGTCATAATTATATTAACAGCCTAAGAAGGGGCTACCAACTCTCTACGGAATAACATGCACTCTTGCTTAATCCTAGAATAAAAATGGCTATCAGAGTTACATTCAAAGATGTTAATAATGGAAAATTTTAAAGCTCGTCTGAATTGCATGAGGCATGCACTGGACTTTATGCTTAGGACTCACCTGTTTCTTGGTGACAGGTTGTGGTTTATGTCAGGTAGTGCTGGAAACTCATGGCCTGTTTTTCAATCACATTTTACTTCTGATTTTTAGCTGTACATAGAAAGAAAAATTAATAAGTTGTTCTAAATTCAAAAGCAACGTTTTCTTCTTAAGTGTAGGAGAGCTCAGTAGATTTCTCTGCCTGTCTGACAGTGGTTTGAAAATGACTTAAAGTGGATAGAACAGCTGAAATTACTCCAAATGTACAGCATTTATTTAATGCCAGCAAAGGAAGTGTACAGCTTTGTTAACTTGATCTCCATTCTTTCTGCTAAGGATCCATGAACATTGCCAATGGAAAAGAAAAAAATCTTGTAATGCCAGGCAGCACAAGGAACACTGAATTCTGGGCTGTCAATCCAATCCAGAATGCTGAGTGGCTAATTCAAAATAACGCAGAAATGTATGAATGGAATAGTTAAAGAAAACCTTTAAAACACACATAGCAAAGTAATAGTAAATGCAGTTCACTGTAGCTAAATTGTACTTACAACAAATGTCTGTACTGATTACTTAAGGGCAATGGCAACAACTGAAAGAAACAACACACAGGTGACTTAAAATACTGGAAACAGCAACAATTCCAGGTGCCTTGTAAGAGAAGATTCCAGGGCCAGCAGTGGGAATGGGACTTTAAAGTAAATTTTGAGTTAAAGAAGCAGATGAAAGGAGGTCTGCTCTTCAAATTAAAGCACAGAGTAGGTATCAATGTACCCAAGTTGATTTTTACTGACAGTAGAATAAACTACCAAGTTCCTGAAAAAACTTTCCAATGGGATTTACAAGGACAAATAATAAAACAGAGCTTATAAACTGATTTGGTTAATTTATAGAAGGAAATATGTGAGGTGGTTGTCAAATAAAGCCAGATATTGGCTATGCAGAGGTAACACTACTCTGGCATTCCTCTTATACTTCCTTCTTCAAATATTCCATCTCAAAGCAGATGCAGTTCTTATATGAAGAGCTGTTGTGCCCCACCTTCTAAGTGACAACCAGTGTAACTTGTCTCTTTCTGGATTTGACAACCATAGAAAAGAAATAAAATGAGGAAATGAAAAGCTTTCTGCCTTGTAATTACAGTGTCCCACCCTATCAAACCCTTCCTGCTCCTACAGTCCTTGCCCCTTGTCCTACACAGCCACTCCCCAGTTCCTTTAGCTGGATTTTGGTTACATAGTGAGTCAACAGGCTCAGTAAATCAGCATAGAGCATTACACACTTTTATGAGTCACATACATTACCAGAGTTGTTTCATGCTGAGTGCCTAAATTTATGCTTACTTACATTATCTTGGCACTATCAGACTAACTCCATCAATATTTGTGAAGTGCTATGCACTTGCTGTATAATAAGAACTGTACATGTATAATTAGTAGTAATTACTACTGTTTATCATTAAATAAAAAATTTCATTTAAGTCTAAATTCCTGAGTAATCTTGAGCTCAATCTAGACTTCTACTTCAGAGCATTGCAAAGAAGAGAAAAAAATAATACTAAAGACAATAGTTTTATGGTAGTGTCAAAAGTTCATAATTAGATCATATGTTAAATTAAGAAATCTCAAGCTTATTGTTGGTGGGAAACAAGGATGTAGTCACATAATGAAAACATCTGCTGGGTGAATCAGGATGATGTGGCCACTTGGTTCCCCCCTGCTAGTTGCCCTCTTAGCCATTCCTTGGGAAAGACTCAGACTGCTCCACAAACTCACGGGAGTGACAGCCTTCCCAGGATGATGCAACAGCTATACAAATAAAGAAAATGTGTGTCCAATTTTGCTATATTTAAAATCTTGCTTATGGGCAAAACCCCCACATTTCTTATGAGGAAAGATGAGAATTTATTTTTGGTAAAATCCAGTCCCTGAGCACACACCAGGAACCAATGCCCAGCTGGGTTGGGAGTGAGTTCCTGCTCACACCTCTGCCCAGAGCACTCGGGAAGCATCTCAGTGCTCCTATATTCGCTCTGTGGCGTAAGGGCAGCCTGACTCGGGGGGCTCAGATTTCACTCCTCCACCTGCTGCAGCTGCTGGCCCCACTTCATCCCAGCATTTGCACTGTGGCTGCAGCAGAACCACAAGCTGCTGGGAGTTAAGCCAATACATCCTTCACTCACCATCCCCAAATCTCCTGCTCTTTGGACAAACTTTCCCATTTTGCTGCTTTACTGAGGCAGTATTGTAAGACTCTGTTTGGCCTACAGCCTCTCATTACCAAGGGCTGCTGCAGGCTGTCAACCCAAGTCATCCATGTCCTGACATGCAGTCATCAGCAGGAAGAGTACAGTCAAATCCTGGTGAGATCCCGGCAGGGACACACAGGCCCCGTGACTTCAGCTGATAAATTAAGCACATTGCAGCAGTGCCATTTTGAGTGAGGGTGCACACAGCAATTTGAAGGGAGCATCAGGCATAAGTCTCTAACCTTATGAAAGGCAATGGATCTGAACGGTGCATGGATATGCCCTGACCTCCAGCCTTTGCTAATTAGAGCCTTTGCTAATTATATTGCCTTCAGTACTGAGCTTTTTGAAATCCATTTTTTTTTTTTTTGAGAAGTCACTTTTTCAAAGGACAAAAATTATAGGAGAGTAGAAAGGCATTCCATGAAGTGCTACTACGACACAAACGTGGCCATTTACTCTAACAACTTGTCCGGAACAACTTCCTTAACAAACAGTTCCCTCACATGCTACGAGAATTATTGGGGGACCTGATGCACTGGAAGAAATCTTTCCATGCTCTGAGTGACATTGTCAAAATATCAAGCACTGACTTTGCTATGGTTTGATGAACATCTCTGTAAACAGGGAGGAGATTTCTGGACAGACGGTTACAATCTACAGTTAGAAGGGAAGAAACCAAGTAAGAAGTTTATGGCTGCTGCTTGCATAGATGACTGCCAATAAGAAGGGGTTTTATATACATAAACTGACCAATTGTATCACTTTGAATTTGCATGGTGTTCGGTTTTTTAAAATTATGTAATAATGTTTTAAATTATGTAATATGTAATAAAGCAGGTCTCAGCAATTGCCACAAAAGGTTAATATATTTTAAATACGTAATTATGTGAATAAAAACTAAAATTGCAAGAAGTCTGGTTTTGTCATGGTTGTGGCTCTTGCAGACAAGTACAGTCAACTCAGATGGGAAATAGCTTTCAGAAGCAGCTGACAGCTTGTGCTGCATTACTTGGTTTGAATGCTGTCTCCAGCCCGGTATGGGATAGTGATCTACAAAGGAAACCATCTCATCCAGTTTTTTCCCTAAAAGAAACTGCCTTGTATACTTGGCCAATTTCTTCACAGTGAGACATCACTGATGGACATGATGTTTTGAAACCCATGACAATGGTGCAGCACCTTCCCCACACTGTCTCAGTAAGGGCTGCAGAACTGTTAAGTCAACTGTCTCCTTAAACCTCTCTCTCCAAGGTAAATTTCTGCTAGTGATATCTGTTTTTATAGAGGGTTGTCCCCTAAGTGAAGATGGTTTATGGTGTCTGGCAAATTTTGCAACATGTACTTCACTAATAATAATTATCATAGTCTGTGTAAGGATAGTGCTTGCGAATTAGTCTAAGGAAAAGTTTAAGCAAAGTTAAGTTTTGATTAACTTTTAAATTGTGAGGCTGCTTTAGTGGGTGACATCTGTTAACATGAAAAGTCACCAGAGGTCTGTTCTACTGGTCTGTTTTAGGTGGACACTGTCCCAGGCAGTGCAGCAGCCAATGCTTTTTGGCAAGGGGGCCTTTGAACAGTCACAGAGGCAGACCTATTTCACGGGAGGTCCTGGTGATAAACTACATACAACTCACTTCTGCCTGCTTTGATGTGGCAAATAAGCCGTTCTTGTGGCAATGCTGGTTGGCAGATATAACTCAAAAAGCAGTTACTTCAGATCAGCACTCTTCCAGATCTATATATAAAGTAATAATTGACAAATTTAAGGGAAAAACCATTTCAGGCAATGGATTTGGTCAAATAATAGTGTAATTTGTGTTTGAGCTTTTGTGGTTCAGAAAATTTCTCATTTTACTTACATTTTATGTGTTCAGAAGGCTATTCTAAAACTTTGCAGAGCCTGAAGAGAATGTTCAGGCCATGCTGGCCTTAGACATTTCCTCTCCTCTCCATTCAGGGATCTCTAATATATAAATATCACCAATGGGTTGCCCAAGCTCAAATAAAGCTCAAACAGGCCCAAGATGCTAAGATGCTAGTTATCTATTCAGACACATTAACACCAAAAGGCAAACCACTTCCATAGGAAGTTATAAGCTTATAAAAGGTGATTTAAACAAAGCAACAAATAACAAAAGCCACTTTCTCACAACATGATCTGTTGTCACTCTGATATGATTTCCCAGAAACCTCTGAGGTCTGCTGAGCTCAAAGGGGAAATAAGAAAAAATAAAATTAAATCTGCAAACTGCAATTCTGTAATGTAAAAGCAATTAATTCTCACATTGAAAATACAGGTCTTGATATCTGAAAAAGAATATTGAAGAGACTGGTTTTTCCCACTGCAAATACTGTGAAAACAGAGGAGTGTGAGTACATTGTCACCACAGTGTGAGGCCAGGAGAAAATGTACCTCTTACCCACAATAAGAGGCAAAAAATCACAAAAATTATTGCAGGCATGGGGGAATTGCAAAATCTGTCATGGTTCTTAAAAAATAAATTCTTTTGTGGACAGAGACCAGAAATACTTTGAGCATTGGCTCAGTGATGAAGCCACCACTGGCACTTTTGCCAGGCTCTGAGAAAAAAGTCTCCTACAGACACAGGGACACATGACCCCCATCCCACAAGTTCCCCTCCAGTTTCAGAGGCAAGCATCCCAAACTCCTCTCAACTTTGGTCTGTTGCTTTTCAGAGAATGAAAAAGCCAAAGATGAGCATTTTATGAAATGCTTGTGTATCTTCACATAGTGAGGTCATGCCAAATGCCAAACGAGGAAGAGATGTGTGAGAAAAGAAAACCCTCAAATGTGAAAGAAATTACAACTCCTGTCCCAGTCCAAGCACTTCACAGGTTGAATTTTGGCTTGTTTGCATACAATACCACAGTTTAAAAGTACATTTACTTTTTCTTAGCAATCTGATGGGGCTACTTAAATATTTTCTTGTATATTTTGTGAATTAATCTATGACAAAATACCCCAGGCAGAAGAACAGCCACAAAAAGTAAAAGCTTAAGTAAATATAGACCACACAGTACAAAAGAAATGAGGACAACGTGTTGTGAGGTATTTTGCAACTTAACACTGTAAATAGTTGCAGGCAACTACTTATTAAAGTATCTATAATGGGCAGGGAATTAAACAAGCTCAGCATTCATTTCACTAGTGCCTCTTGGCTTAGGTCAACATTGTTTAGGTGACTGTTTTATGACTGTGGAACTCCGTTACCTATAAACAACTAAGAACAAAATGTTCTGCACATCCCATATTGTGTCAGGTTGCTTTCAGGCCATGTCACAAGATGACAGACTCAGCTCTCCCTAAACTGTGATAGAGAAGTGTACGTGTGGCTGTAAGTTTTGGCTGTCCAAGGTGGTGTGGGCTCATTTGTTTCAGAACATGTTGAAACAGAGGCTTCATCCAAATGGGTGCTTGGGAATGTTCCCCAACAGTCTCCTAATTCTGCAGGACAGAGGAACACTACTATTCGAGGTTAACTTGGCTCTTTCATATAGTGCAATTAAGGGAATATTTGTATTCTATAACCAGAACACACTAAAAACTAAAAAATATTTCAGGCATGTCTTGATGACATGCCTTGGCAATTTAGTCTAATGGTTTACTTCCAGTGCCAGTCCAGGGTAGCCAATCTCTACCATTTCTTGACTAAGACACTAGAGATTTCAGGCAGATTTTTGTGCTCTGAAAAGCCCACAAAGTATCGTCTTCAACACCTGTACTGCTTCCTTCCTGCTTTGTCTCCTCAGTGCTGTATTGCCTGTCCAATAAGTCTGTGCATTGCTCCCCAGAAAAAAAATATGACTTGCATACATAAAGAAGATCCATGTTTTTATTGCCGTTTTGTTTGTTTGTTTGTTTTTGTTTTGGTTGGCTTTGTTTTTATTTTACATTAGTAAGCAGGAAAGTCAGAATCTAGTTCAGTAAAGTGCAGGCTTTGGAGGATTAAAATAGCCTCTAGCTTTGGACTAATAAAAAAGCACAAATCACTTTCCCAAAGAGAGAAGGCTGTTTTATTGGGTCCTGTAGGAAACCAGAAATGCTCCTCCCAGTAAAAGACCAAAGTTCCAAGCAGCACAGCGTGCACACGGCTATTACAACCTTTCAGGAAGCAGACAGGGATAAAAAAAAAAAAAAACTAGCTTTGGATTTTCCAGTTTGCAGGACAACACCAAATATCTACATGAGCAAGAGGGAGAATAATGCAATTAAACAGCATAAACTTTTCAGTGCCTTCAACACAAGCACATCTATCAACAGGCTTTTTCATGTCAGGTATAAAACACATACATAGTCTTCTGTAGTGTTCCAAAATTTAAAAACAAAATTCTGCCTATTTTTAAGGATCTATAGTGTTATTGTATACATGAGATATTTACTTAAAATACTGAATTGATTAATATTTTTTATGGTACGCGATGCAACTTCCATACCCATATGAAGCCTCAGTGGTTATTTTCTTGGTATTTGTCTCCTTTCATTGCAAATGTTTTGAGAAGGAACCATGCCTTTTTATTTATTTATGTAGAACCATCATGCCAGAGACCCTGCTACTCCTCTTCCATAACATGGTTTAAAGAAAGACGCTGACAAGGAAGCAGATGGCTGAGAAATAGATGTCCAGTCTGTCTTCTTTCCCAAGCACACAAGCAGTAACACCCATCTGTTACTGAAAAACAAGGAGTGAAAGCCTTTGCAGTTGTTCTGGACAGACTAATTGCATGTTGGCCAGAAAGAGACTATTGGAGCCTATGATGAAAGGAAAGGGAAGTTGTTGAATCTTTGCTGAAGTCCACACAGCTGAAAATGTGGATCCATGAGAAAATCTGAATTTTGAAGAATGGCTGGAGAATCTCCTATCCAAGGGAGAGCCTGAAGCTTAAGTGTGGTGTGTCTCCATGTGTGTGATATGCCATTCCCCACAAGGAGATGGGAGGAGAAATAAAGAACACAGGAAAAAAAAAGAATTTTAAAAAAGAGAAAAAAGGGAAGAGAATTTAATCCAGAATAGGTAAAACTGCAGCTAAGAATAACCTGCAGGAAAAGGAGTGATTTGCTCATGTGCTATACCTGGCACTATCCAAAACCTCCCACCAGCCCAGACAACTCCAAGATCCATAAAGTATATGGGAACTACTAAACAAAGATTCAATAAAATGGTGGATAGAAGCATCTTTATGCTGCTTCCCCTTTATTTAGTGACATTGTTGCACATATACATAAAAGCCACAACTTTGGACTTGAAAGTTGAATTGAGTCCTTCAAAAACACATTAAAAATACAAATCTGTGCATGGTTAAATAATAGGGTTTCCCAGCAGGCTTCTTGAATTAACAGATTTCAACAGAAATTGAGGACTTTAAAATTACTTTTTCATTCCCTCAAAGGTCCCTCCAACAATTAAAAATCCCAATCTGCACGATATCCATTAGCAAATTAATACAGAATGCCAAAAAAACAGTTTAGGTCTGCTCTGCAAGCATTTGTCTTTATATGTATTGCTCTCCTGATATGCACAAACCTGTATTCTTGAAAAGAAACTCCTAGTCAACAATTTATCTTGAGGCTTTACCTTGCTCTTTATGCTCTTACGCTCCATTAGCAAATGGCAGAATTTACCTCAAACCTTTCTGACTACCCTAATTTGATAGACTCACAGAAGAGTAATAGTTGAATCATGAAGGGACCTCACCAGAATGTTGAGTTCAGGTCCTACCCTGCTCAAACTCTAGTCAACCACAGCAGGTTGTGCAGGACCTTATCCAGCTGGATTTCAAGGGTCTCCAAGGCTGAAGATTCCACAACTGCTCTGAGATACCTGTTTCAGTGTTTGACCACCCTCACTGTAAAGAGGTTTTTCATATATTTAAGTGGAATTTCCTGTCTTTCAATCTGTGCCTATTGCCAATTGTCTTTTCTGGGCAGCAGTGAAAAGATACTGGTTCTGTAGTCTTTTACTACCTTATCCCCTTCTGGTATTTACACACATTGATAAGATCTAATGAGCCTTCTTTTCCTCCAGGTTAACAATTCCAACTCTCTCAGCCACTCCTTGTATGACACATCCTCCATTCTCCTAATTATCTTTGCAATCTTTCACTTAACTTTCTGCACTATAGGCATGTATTTCTTGTGCTGGGGAGCCCAGAACTGGTCACAGGTCTCAAGGTGTGGTCTCACCAGTGCCTCACTAGAGAAGAAGAATTATTTCCCTTGACCTACTGGCAATGCCTGGATGTTGTTGGCTGCCTTTTCTTCAACTGCACATTGCTGGTTCATAGTCAACACTTTGCCCAGCAGGAGATCTGGATCCTTTTCTCTAAAGGTGCTTCCCAGGCTCCAATGTGTACTAGTGCATAGGGTTAATCCTCAGCTGCCACAGGACATGGCATTTCCCTTCGTTGAATTTTATGAGGTTCAAGAACAAGAGTTGGCCCATTTCTCAAGCCTGTTGATGTCCTTCTGAATGTCAGCATATACACCTGGTCTTAACCACTCTTCTCAATCTTCTATCATCTGGGTACTTGCTGTGGGTGCACTCTGACAGCACCACCCAGTATAAGCCCTGGTATCAATCCCTGTGGTACTTTATTAGTGACTGATCTCCAGCTGGACTTTGTGCCCAGCACAGCTCTTTGAGCCCAGCAGTTCATCCAGTTTTCAGTCCATCTCACTGTCCATTTATTTAGTCCGCACTTTGTCAGTTTGTCTGTTTGGAGGTTACAGGACACAGCATTGAAAACTTTGCTAAAGCCAAGATAAACAACATGCCCCACTCTCCTCTCATCCACAAAGCCAGCTCTTCTATGACAGAAGGTCACCAGATTGGTCAGGCAAAGTTTCCTCCATTTATATCCATGTTGACAACTCCTAATCATCCTGTCCATGATAATTTGAAAATAATTTTCTTGAGGATTTGCTGTATTATCCTCTCCCAGGGATTTAGGTGAGGCTGAGAGGCATGTAGTTCCCTGCATTCTCCTTCTTGCCCTTCTGGAATACAGCATGGACATTTGCTTTCTTACGGGCCCGAGGAACCTCCTCTGATTTCCATGACCTTCCAGATACAATTGCGAGCAGCCCTGTAATCTCACCAAATCCTACTGACTTGCGTGTGCTCTATTTGTTTTAACATTTCCTAACTCAATCCCCCTGTACTGAGGTTAAATCTTCAGAGCTCCAGACTTTTCCACTGATCTCCATGGCCTAGAATCCCTGAAAGCAAATCTTACCAGTAAAAACCAAGGCAAGTGATTTAGCTCTGTGGTGTGAATAATTCAGTTTTATTTAGCTGTAATATTTTTGTATATGTATTAGAAGTAGCAAATGAATGTAGGTAATGACTGAGGGATGCTTCTTGAGCATCCTGCACCTGATCAATATCTGTTTAAAACTACAGTTCTTAGTGGTGAGCATGGACCTTGAAAGATGAAAAACTGTTATAAGTAGCCGAGGGCATTTTCCTGCAGAATCATATCGTGATATTGGCAACATAAATCTAGTCTAGAGAAAGAAAGAAGAATGATAAATCTCTCACAAAACTGCAACAATATTTTAATTATGATAAAAAAGCCAAATTCCTCCTTGTGAAAAGAATATGAGAAACATGTTCTTTTTTCAAATAAAATCCATAGCTTTTATACCTAAATACTGCAGATAATGCAAGAATGAAAGCAATCGTCATGCCTTCAAGAACTGAATTTTGAAGTTTCTGATCGAATTCCTGTTATTGTATTGTTAAGGAAGTGGCCTTGTTCACTGAGCTGAAGCAACACTGGAAGAGCTTCCTGTTTAAAGCAGCAGGGAGTGCAGCCCTGAGAACATCAATCATGCAGTTCATGATATTAACTTGAATGGAGCACTGCAGAAACAGGGCTCCAGTCAGCTTCAAGGGTCCCCTGCAGCGTTATATATGGCAAGATCCTGCAGTTAGTGTCTCTTCACTGTGACACAATAACTCTCTAACAGAAATGGGAAGAGAAGGAACAACTTTACCGCACTAGGGAATTGATTGGTGGTTTAGCATCCTCTCTCTCCCCAGTATCTTTCAAAAAGGTGCAAAAACTTGAGAAGCCAATTACATAATAACCTACACATAAGTTTCTTTGTCAGAACAGTAATTTCTTAGCTTAATAACTAAAAGTCCAAGCCTTAAAGATTTATATCCTTTGTGATTTTAAATTATCTCTGCTGTTGCTCTTATATTTTAAAATACATTTAAGAAGGCTCTTATGTTCTGGCAAAGAGCAAATACATACTTTTAAATTTGTTGTCTGTTCTATGTTCTTTCACAAAATTTCTAGACAAAAAGATGCAGTGGTCCTATGAAATCTTTAATAGTCAATTCTTTATTAAAAGTAAATATAATCATAATTGGTCAATAAAAATGCCAAAACTAGGAGCAGGATCATCAAAAAAACAGCAATGTCAGAGAGATTTGCTGTCTACAACAAAGATCTGTGGACAAAACATCATGAAATGGACTATTATGACTGGCATAGCAGTTGATGTTATGAACAGATTTTGTTATATGCAGACATAAATCCTGATTTTCAGAGAAGCAAGGAAGATGCTACCAACTTGAAGAAAGAGATGGAATACTGCCTTTTCATTCAGGCTGTTTAATTATTCATGACCCTAAATATTCACACCTTCATTAAAGGACAGTTTAGAAACATTAAATTTACTTTCATCATAAACACGAATCTCAAAATCCATGGAGGAGATAATAGACAAACCCTGCTTTTACACACAATGTAAAGGGTGAAAAAGAACGAAGCAAAGCATGATAAATATATCTAATGTTTGATTATGATTTAACTGAACTATCAAGGAAAAAGAAAAGAACTTATATATACCAATGAGTATATTCAATTTAATAAAAGCTTCTTCAGTTTCCTAGATTGGTTTCCTGAAAAATAAATTTATAACCTAGAGTGCTTCAGGTACACATACTGCAATTTTAGGAAGAGTGCCCTGACTGAATGGTTGAACTTTATAATTGTGACTTGAAATAACTCTCAGAAACTTGAACACTAAGTATGCATTTTTGACTACTCTTCCCAGAGCATTACTTACCAAAGTTTTGGGCATGTTGTTAGGAGGACTATGGTATTATGACTTATCTCACAAATTTGTATTTGGAGAATGCTCATGCTCCATATCCCCTTATGCTTGCAGATGGACACTTAGCAGACAGGACATCAAGCTAAGATACAATGAACAAAAGCAAACCTCAGTTGAATATTTTTATGCTCAGTGGCTGACAGTGTGAGGCTCTTGGTCCATTTCCTCTCAGGTCTGTAGATCTCTGAGCTGAGCAGCCTGTCCTGCTGCCCTGAACAGCAAAGGCTCGGCCACTAGAATAGCTTCTTGCATGTTGTACAAAGCAAGAGAAAGGCACTGGTGAAGCAGGTGGGCACCAGAGCAACTGCAGAAACATCCAGTGATGAGTTCAATTGCACTGGGCTGTTTCTGGCTGCAGCAGACAGGTCGAACATCCCAAGTACCTACTTTACATTCATCACCTCACTCAACCTGGTTCCGCCACACACCACCAGTTCTGATCACTGAAAAGTCCATTGTGACCTAGTGCCTGTCAAAAAGGAGGCACCTCAAGCTGTGCTGACTGATGTTGGAGTCAGAAGCAGCAAGGGAGGAATTTTAAGAGCAGGAGTCCCAATAGTAAGTGCAGAAGAAAATAATAGGAATGATGGGACAAGTGGGAATGAAGTGTTGTATGTCCAATCTTATCCTTTCTAGTGCAGACACATGCAATTGTATTAAAGAATTTAAAATGAATGGCAGACAATGAAACTAACAAGGCACATGAACACTGAGGATGTCTTATGACAAAACCTTAAAAAATGTCTCAAAAATGGAGGGTAATTTAAACTCAAATGAACATACAAGACTAATACCAGAAACTCCTGAAGGAAAATTTCCTCCTTCTTACTGAACAGAACTATGATAGGATTAAAGATGATAATGCATAAGAACAGGGATAACCATCCCAAACTAAGTAGCAATGACCATATGGACTGAGAAAGCTATTTAGCCTGAGCCTGTCACTCTCATTTTTCAGCCTTCTGATGTCTTCATTCTTGTGATAGAGTTTCTCACACTACTTTTGTAAACATGCACATGTTTTTCTAACTGTCTTCTTGTTTTTCATTCTTTCTCCTGGGAGGAGAAAGATTTGATGAACTTTGTCATTGACCAGTGTGTTGGAGAGGATGTAACTTCACCTTCCAATCAATGGTCATTCCCTAAACTCTATATAATGTGAAAACCAAAATAAAGCTCTCTTCTTCTTTGCCTTCACTCAGCTGTGTCTCTGCGTTTCGTGTTGCGCGCTAGAGTGACATGAGCCAGCCCTGGGACACAGAAAAAGAAAATGCCATAATTCTCCCTTTAAGTTAACTGTGAACTTGAAGTAACTGAAAGGAAAACTCACTTGGAAAGCCTAATTTTAAATTGAATTTTTGTTATTTACTTTGCATCCCCTCCTACAGTTCAACCTTTGCTCTTACAGTAAACTCATTTTATTCTGAAAGCTTATCTTGGCATTAAAAACAACTCTAAAGGAACTTTGGGATGAATAAGGCATATTATTATTTTTTTAAAAATTAATCCAAATAAAGAAGAATCTTAGTCCCATCTGGTTGCACTCAACCTATGACAAGTGGGAGGAACCTTGGGAACTGAGCTCTCTAAGCAGCAAGGATCAGTTTGAGAACTTGTAATATCTGATATCGAGGAAAGCCAGGTCTCCCCTTTCAGCCAAGGAGAGATGATACACAGACAGCCCAGAAACCTGAGAAACGTGTAAAAGGTGTTACTTCTATGCCCTGCTGTTACAGTATGACAGGAAATAAAACTTAATTTATATATTCACTGCATGCTTATTCATATACATTTAAAAAAAAGTAAAAACTTTTTTTACTAGTTAAATCAATGAGAAAGGTAGACTTGCCAGTTCTTTACTGCTGTTTTATAGTAGTAGGTTCCTTCCAAGGTTATCACCAGCCTCTCCCATCCACTGTATCTCCCACAGTCTATAATAAATATTTAATTAAGCTCAAAACAGCTGTTCTTAAACTCATAACAGCTGTTCTTAAACTCATAACCTAGCTTTGAAGTTCATTGCTTTTGTTTCAGTTCTGAAAAAAGGGCTTCTGTTCCCTAAACTTTTCAATTATCAGAGTGACAACAAACCCCAACTGCCTGTGGCACTGGTTATTACATTTTGAAATGCTGTACACTGTCAGTTTGGACTGTTTCTCCATAAAGAATTTTTGTGTAGAATTTGCTTTTAAAAGGTAACTCATTTATCAGAGTAACTTCTTGTTGAAGTCAGTTGGCTTGACCTTGTCATGAAAGCAGGAAGTTCCTTTAGCAAAGAAATTACAACTTCTAAGATCTGTACATAAGAGTTGGTATTTACAGCTGAACAGTGAGCTTTAGTCAGCTTTCACTCATTCTTCTTTAGAAGCTCTGTCTGATTTTGTTAACAGATTTTGTGCTATAACCCAAATTGGTCCGAGCTGAACATGACTCCGTGTTTTCAAGAGACACCGATGCATTTCCCCATAAGAGAATTTCCAAGATGTAAGCATTTAGAAGAAAAAAAGTTGATCTAAATCAATTATATGGTTGAAACTGATTGCTGCCTTAATAACAGAGAAGGTTGTTCACTCTCAGAGCAGCTCTAAGACTAAAATAAGTCAAAAATCAGAAACCAAAGCATTCTGCTAAAAGAGCCAAAGGGAGACTTTATCTGTCTTGTATCTAAAATGTGGAAAGAAATTTATATTTTTCCTCATAAGTAGAGAGAGACAAATAAACATTACTTGAACTAGCAATTAACAGATTCATCATGAAGAATTCCAACAAATATTAAGGAATCACACAGAACACTAAATTACTAAAATAGCTGAAATGGCTAATTAAAGATTATATCATTTCAGAAAACAGCTGATGCATGTGAGGTTTACTGTGCTGCGCAGAATATTTAAAGATAAAGCAAAAGACTGCAGGAAGGATGAGACAAAAATACAAATACTTAAATTTTAAGAGTAAATTTTTTAATTAAAAGTATTTCCATTTCACTGGCATCAGCTTTTGCAGAAACATTTTTCTCTTTGGAATGAAGTCTCAAATATTTCAGGCTAAGGAAGCCAGATAGGAAAGTCTAAAATAAGACTTTACTGTGCAAAAGTGGTTGACTCTCTAACATTGAAACTCATTTTCCTTTTAATTTATTTTGTTAGAAGGAGTTTCAGTAATTGTTCCTATTTTCTGACTGTGAATTGTTCCTACACTGCATGTATGGCCTTATCAAACAAAGATGAACAACAACTGTACACAATGGTGTATCTCGAAACTTTATCCCTTCCTGTCCTCTGCCACGGTGCTTCTTGTTTTGTTATTCTATTGTAGTGTCATATGGGAAGACTCGGTATTGTTAGCACCTGAGTATCTTACAGTGTCATTTAAATAAACAAAGTTGACAGGAAACCTCTAATGTTTGTTACTTCATTCGGACAGATTGAGGAATCTCTGTAGGGTTGAGATGCCTTTGTGATTATTTTTGTACCCAAGAACTATAAGCATTGATGGGACCATAAAAACTTAATCAAAAGTAGAACATCAGAAGTTGTCCATGGTATGCCAAGCCACTCTCCTGGAATTACTTAAATCACCACACCCTCCTGCATTCTGTCTCACAGCCTTTGGCGGAAATAATTTCCTTGTGGAAGTACCACTTCTTGTTCTCTTACATGAAAACATTTAAAACAGTAGGAATGTCAGTCATGTTCATTGAAAACTGTCCAATTCACATGAAATTTTACAGATTCAGTACTCTCAGTACATCAGCTTCTGTGTATCACTCACCAGCCTTCTTTTTCACAGCATCATTTACCTTTCAGACCAACTGCATTGTCATTGTGCCAATGTGATGCAGAACTCTACCTGTCGCCAGACAATGCTTCACCTTCCCACACTCAGTACTCTCACACAGGCAGGAAGTTCTCTGAAAACATCTGTAATAAAACCTTCCTTCAAAGAAAAAAAGGAGAAAAAGCAGAAGACCTAGTTTTACTGCAGTGCCAGGGCTTACCATACATTTATACAGCAGACATCAAAGACAAACTACATTTTCTCTGTCAGAAATCCCTTATTTTCCTGTTACTTTCTTCTCGAGCAACATTTGTACACTTCACTTTTAATTGCGAACTTAGATTTTCAGCTCTATGGGGTAGGACACCTTTTGTTCTTCCATGTAATCAATCTCCCCCACCAAGGGAGGGTTTTAACAAAGGGACTGTTATTTTGTAACTGTTATCAAGATGTATTTCTGTGATGTTGTGCTCCCCAACACATACCTTCCTAAATAAGAACACAAGTAAGTCTTCCCAAAACACCACATTTCTATATTCACATAATTATGTAACTTAATGCCATAGGTGCAAGCTATTTATAATTACACCGTGATACACCTGTGATACACAGTATAGATGTATCTTTGACAGATGAACTCCTAGGATCCTAGGAGTCATACAGGAAAGAATATTTTTGCTATTTTCTCAGCATTGCAGGAATACATACACTCACAAAAGAATAAAACTTAAACGAAAAATAAAACATTGTGTTTTAAATCCAACCAACATTTATGCTGTGATATCATGAATTTGTTCCCAGGCATTTAATTGGAAATAAGGAGTTTGTTCAGTCGGTCAATTCTTTGCTGCGTGTATTTAATCGAAGTGTCAGTCACGGCACCTCCATGGATTTGTACAGATGCACCAGAATAATTTCTTGTGATTAGACTGATTCAGAATTAGATATCAGCCTTTTCCAAAGCAGCTCTTTTGTGGGTTCATTTGAGAATGTTTAGGTTAAGATTTCCAAATATTTCTGTGTGTAGATATGAACCTTAATAAAAGAAAATCAGATAAAGCGAGCTGAGTCTTCATATACATATATACATATGTATAGTGCAATGCACACTGTACTGAGCCTAGTGACACTGCACTCCTATGAAGTTATTTCCACATATATATAATTTGCAGGCTTAGATTTAAGAGATTGATTCAGAATTAATTGGGAAAAGTTTGGGGCTTTTCCCCCTGTCTGAAAGCAGCTCTCTTTTGCTTTACCACAAGAACATTATTATGCTATTGCTTCTGCAGCTGCAGATGCTACCACAATTGTAATTGCCTGTCATGCAGTGAAGAAATCTAATTAAAACCACTTATTTCCACCTATTAACCAGTCTCTTTAAATTCACACAAAAGACCTTACCACAAGCTAAAACACAAGTACAGAGTGTGGTCTGCAATTCAGTAAGAGAAACAACGTGTGTTTTCAGATAATTACACTTACCTTCATTTTCCTGCTATTACCAATTAGCATTAACCATGAACTTAAATGGCTGTGTAAATCACTACACCTGGCCACTAATCCAGACACACTCAGACTGCTAGCAGGACATTAGACAATGCATTTCATCTTTTACATGCTTAAAATGGTGACTTTTTTTGTGTTGAGGGCAAATTTCTAACTGTGTCATGGTTTAGAGGTACAATACGCAAAAATTTTAAGAAATGTTTGATAAACTGCAAGGAATAACTTGCAGTTATTCCTCGAAATAACTGCAGAAACACAGGGTTCTTAAGCAGTTTTATAGATAAGACCAGAATATTCCTTTGCAACTTCCTTCACCACATCTTTTAGAACAATTAATATTTCAGTTATTTCATGGGGAAAGAAAAAATCTACAGAAAGCTCTAATGTAAATAGCAGGCAGAGCACTAAACCAGAATGGCTTATTAAGTAGCCTACTGCACAAGCTCATCTGGTAGAGTTTTCTGCACTTCCCTAATATGATGCCTTCTTGTGAAGTGCTTACTCTGTTTCACACCGGATAACATTGACTGGACAGGTGGAAGAGTTGTTCTGTGCACTGATCCAGTACTATTGCCATCACATCACTTGCTTTCTTTAAGGAAACAGCACTGCTAGATTGAGCCCACTGAAGAAGTACTGGTGCTTTTATCATTGTGCATTTCTGTGTTTAAGAAATGGGCCAATAACAAACCAAAACCTGTATCTTACACCCATGATAGACAAACTTCCTTAAGTTCATGGCTGACTTTAAGAACAGGATTTCTTTACCCATTTTTTGTGCCACTTCTTCAGGGTTCCAGGCCATCCTCATGCCCAGTGTGTATCATCACTCAGCCCGCTCTGTGTACGTCCCTGCTGAGCGTCCATGTGCTGCATGTATTCCCGACTGGGCAAGGGGGCGAGGGTTTGGAGCTAGACGTGGGCTGAGCTCTTCATTACCTCAACAGGTATCTGCACCCACACGGTCTGGCGCTACCCTCAGCGACAGACACCTCCTTAGGGGCCACCTGGGCCACTGGGCACCGACCCCGCCAGCTCTGCGCTCCCTGTCCGGCTGTCCCTGCCCACCCACCCCGCGCAGGGAAGTACCACTTCCCATTAGGTGCCCGCATCCATCACCCACCCGCGCCCTCAGCGCTCACCCCGCGCACCTGGGCGCAGGTCAGCGCTCAGAATCACAAAATGAAGGAGGAAGAGACTCCGAGATCATGGAGTCCAGTCCATGAGCGAATCACTCCCTATGCCAACCAGACCAGCACCGAGTTGTCTTTCCTTTAGCACCTCCAGGGACGGTAACTCCACCACCGCCCTGGGCAGCCCGTTCCAACGTCTGACAGCCCTTCCTGCGAAGAACGTCCGAGCAGAATGTCCCCTAGCGCAGGTTGGGACCGGGTGAGACAGCGCCGGGCCCAGCGCGGTACCTGCGCGGTGCGCGCAGCTCCCACCCACCCTCA
>VXAX01005252.1:517028-720391 GCA_013399835.1 Leptocoma aspasia | reverse complement strand
GTCCCCCCGCGGCCCCTTCATCCATCCGTGGGGCCGGGGCAGGGCGGGCAGCGCCCGGAGCGGAGGGCGGCCGCGGTTCCACTCCGCACCCGCGGGCGGGGGGGCGCCGGGGCGGCGGCCGCGCTTCGCGGACAGGTGCGCCCGCACCGCGCCCGCCCCGGCTGGTCCAGCATCCCGCCCGCATCCAAGCCTGTCCTGCCCGGCCCTGCCTCGCCCCAACTTGTTGGCATCGTCAGTCGGCCAGATGTGGATCCGCAGCTGGGAATGGGGCCGGTATCAGTTCAAGGGATGCAAAGGTTGGGTAATAATTGGAAATGCAAAGCAGCGCGCTGCGCCTGGATGCGCCTGCCAGGGAGGTTTGCACGCGGTGTTAAATAATGTGCGCCGCACACAATACTGCTGGGAATTCGTGTGTGCTTTGTAGGCAGAGCCTTTCTGTGGTATCTATTGTCCAAGTGATATAAAAATTCCTGAACGCTGTTAATCCTGGTGTCTTCACAAAGCATCGGAAGATTACAAAATAAGATTGGGAAACTGAGGTTTGCCGAGTTTAATCACTGAAGCTGGACCAGAATGTTTGTTCATGGGAGAAGTGGTCTAGACCTCTGAAATCTACGGAATATTTATGTATTTAGGAATACATAAGAAAAGTAATCTTCGTATAAATTTTGTAGCACCAAGAAATTTCATGTTAGGAATTTTCAGGTTTTTTTAATGCTTCATTAATGTACATATGAGTGAAACACATCAAAGGAAACAGTCTGTGCTTCAGTAGAGGGAGACTTTGATGTCTTGTTTTTACAAAATACACCTAATAAGTGAGAGAAGTAACTGGAAATGAAATACAGAGGAAGGAGCATGCCTAGTGAAAGTATTTTGGAATGCCTGAGTTACACATTCTTCTTTTTTCTTCCCCCATTCCCCAGCCATTTGTTTGAATGGAACCATGGTTAAGGATATACATGAAAAAGTACCTTCTAGGAAACTGGTAAAACAGGCAAGTTGAAATTGAGCTTGTAATGGAATAGGTACTGGGCACCCCTTGCAATGATACCTGTGGCTGGGATCGATGGCACCTCAGGGCTTGGTGCCTCATACCTGCAGGCCGTAAGCTGCTCTTGCCAGGTGCCATGTCTTTATTTCCATGAAATGTGCAGCTTCTGCAGGCTCCTGTAAAACACGTCAGAGTTGACCATGATGCTGGTGGTGTATAATTTTATACTCATGTTAGTAGTCATAAATTTAATTGTTCATGACATTGTGTGGCTACTACCAAAATTGTTTTAATATTATGGGTATGGCATTTTGATGATAATGAAGTTACTTTTATCAAAGCCTGGAAAACTTCCCTGTGTTGAAAGTTTTGCAACAGATGCTCCTGTAGGGCCAAGATGTTTTTATAAAGTACACTTGGCGCTCTGTTGGAGCTTTTGGGAGTAATCACATTGGAGGGTGGCTAAGCATGTAGTTTAGAAGATTTGTTATAAACAGTTGGAAGTCAGACATACATTGTTTTTGGACATCAGTGGACTGTACATAATGTAGGTCCAGTTCTGTGTGAAGAGCACTGATTGTGACTGGAGCATGAATTGAAGAGCTTCAAAATATTGCTGCACTGAGGAGAACGTATCTATAAAAAACCTGACTAAAAAAAGCAAAGTTTTTTGCAACCTCAGCTCAAGAGTCTATCTTGATAGTAAGTTTGTAATAGAGAAAGAATGTGAGTTGTGTTCAGTGTAATCAAATCAAAGGGAGTGAAGGAGATAATGAGGTCAGGGAAGGAAAAGAAAGTGCTGATACTCTTTGGTGTGTTTGCTCAGACATTATGCATGACATTTAGTAATACTATAAGCATATTCAGAATGAAAATATAGCACTGCTTTGAAAAAATAATAGAAGAATGAAGTTTTTTTGTTTAGTACATTGTTTCTACTACTCGCTCAGAATCTGTACTATGACTGTAGTCATACCAATAGGCACTCTGGTATAATACCAGCACTCAGAACTGCTTTAGGGGTTTTTTCCTCCACTCAGTTTCAGTTTTGACCGCAAGTAGATGCTAATCGTTATCAAAATGTTGCTTAAATTGTGATTTAGGTTTTAGCCATTGCTGTCTAATTATCCTGCTAAGGCATATTAACTCTTGGAAGATAAATTGAGGTAGCATGTGTCCATGTTGCCTTACTCTCTGGTGTTCAAACAAATGAATGGAGAACCTTCCCTATTTGGCAGTGGATGGAAGTAGAAATTTAAGTTCAAGGTGAAGTTGCTATCTCTAAGATTAATCAGTCAGATCCACATCTCTGTGAGATCCACATCTCTCTCAGAGATTGATCCTGAGATCCTGACTGTGGATGAAGTATGGGAAACTGATTACTTTTTTACTTAATGATTGGCAGACCTAGAGGTAGAGATTTGCGAATGGTGTTGGTTATGTGCTAGTTGGAGGTCAGTGCAAAATATGAAGGGTGAGCTCCATCAGAGCCATTTGACACAGCAGTCAAATGTGCCCAACAGTGTTGTAAAAGAAGAGCTTTGTTGCTTTAACAATTTGCTGTTCCTAGACATTTTTTCTTGGAACTAGAATACTAGGTAGCTAAAGGAATGGAGAAGAACTTGTTTTCTGCTTCTGTGTGTATCACCCAACAAGGTATTGTGCAGTAACTTGTTGCTGTGTTAACCTTTCCTTTGGCTCTTGTTTTGTCTTGCACCAAGTTAACCTAAATGGCTACTTGGAAAAGTTAATGTGTTCTTTATAGGCTTCTTGGGCCAGTTTTTCTGTTGTTTTTTTCAGTCATTTGATGAAAGGGAACATACTCGGTGTGAGCAAGAACTTAGAGCAAACTTACCTTTCTTCTGTATTTTGTAGTAGGAAAAAGAAATCACTGCTTGGGAGTGAAAAGCCTCATAAAAACTGTTTCTTTTCACATCTTGGAGAATGTAAATTGCCTGCTCAGGAAAGGAAACATTCTGTCAACAGCTGTGGCACATTAGATCTTTAAAGTTAATGAATGAGTGAATAAATATCAATGTACTTCATATTCCTTGTGTCTTCTCAGGGGACAGAAGGGATAAAAGTAGCTGTGTCCTTCCCACCTGGACAACTTCCCAAGGGAAGTATGGGAAGGTTTACCATAAAAACTTGGCTGCTAGAGTATCACATGTTGCATAATGCATTGAGGTTGCAACTTGAATTATTTTATTGTAGTTACATCTGTCACCTAGCTTTATCTTTTTCCTGTCTATTCTTATGTAATATTTATGCTTCTGCTTCTTTCTTCTTTCTCTAAGGTGAAGCCCAACAAATAATGTGTTGGACTTTGGTCTGTTTCCAATTCTATCACTACCTTGCTGATTTTCTATTGACAAATTATTTATCTTGATGGTGTGTCAGCTTACTTGTCATTAAATTGGAAAGATTTAAATTTGCTTTGACAATGATTCTAGGAGAGCAAAGCTTTCTTTTTGGCTTTTTGGTCTCAGTGGGGTTAGGGGGATTGAGAGGATAATCATTGCTTTCACTGCTTCCACCAGAGGGAGCAAAATTTTTTTACTGAAAATGTACAGAAATTGTAGGCGTTATTTCTGCCCTTCATTTGTTGTAGAGGTTGGTAATTTGTAGTAGAGGAATAGTTGAGCAGGGGAGATAGGAGACTGACTAGGACAATATGTGAACATCAGCTTTTTATATGAGTTGTTTAAGAGATTGATCCTGAAATATGGTCGGAACTAAGTGGTTATCAGTCTGAACTTCAGTGATTATCTTCTAGGTAAGAAAATGAATAATGTGGCTCCAACTACTAACAGTATAGCTATGTGAAGATATGTGGACAGAATAAAATGTCATGCTTAGGATTAGGAACTTGACTTAAACTCCAGGATGTAAAAATAAGCCGTGTTTTTTCAACAGAAGAAAAAAATTCTCTGCTATTCCCTCACTTTTCTTGGGTTTTGGTTTGGGTTTTTTTTTTCCGATCTAGTTTTAGCTTTTATTTGGTTAAGTTTGCTCATTTGTGTAGAATAAATACAATTTTCTATGTGAGTGCCATCAAATACTCTAAACTGACTTTTTTTATTAAGAATAGACATAAAAATCCAAGTCTTCCTAAAAATGAATTGCATAAACCATACAAACTTCCTTCATTTAGTGATCATAAGCCAGCTTGCTGTACCTTTACATAATTTCCTGCATATGCTTCCTTGTGCAGAGAGTTACCCAAGTTGCTTTCATCATGCCCTTAATACACTTGGTTCCACATAAAAGCACTGATGTATGTTGAGCCTGTGTTTCACCTTTAAGCCCTCAAGGAGAGTGGGCAGGAATTTTTTTTCCTTGTGTATATCTATGAAATGTTTATTTCTTACATGCATATGATGTAAGAAAGTAATTTAGCAATTTTTTCTCCCTTATTTTGATGCCTTGGAAGTGATCACAGCTGTAGTTTGGAGAAAATGCAAGGCTTTGAGGTGGGGTAGGGAATTTTGCTGAGAAGCATTATGTGCCTGATTTGCCTGCAGGGTACATCTGAGTATGTCTCCTAGTTAGATCTCTGTTATTTCACAGAATTTTGAGCATTAGCAATGTCTCATCATCCCTTGTTTTCTGCCAAGGCAACGTAACGTAGCCTCCTGAGGGCTGAGATGTTTTAGTCTGATAAAAACCTTTTTGTCTAAACACGGAATGGATATCAAAATGTTTGTCCTGTATAACTGTCCAGAATTTAGATGGCCTAACATTTGACTGAAGCATTATCAAACTAGAAAAAAGAATGAAGTGAAGAGTATCCCAAGTTTCCTTCTTTCAACATTGCTTCTTAGACCCTTGTGTATGGCTGTGGAATGCCAAGCAGCTTGTTGCTGACTTTCCAGATACGACCCAGGAAATCTATAAGTAATAGATGTGAGTAAAATTAGCATTCACGGGTGTGTAAAATGCAAACACTGAAGGCAAGGGAGTGGTAGGATAAGCAAATTGTGCCCCTGCTTTTGCCCTTTGTACTTTCCTTATGTGCTGCTAGCAGCAGTCAGGAGAATGAAGGGTGGATGGCAAGACACAATCTTCTATGATGATGGATAGAGACTACAGTGGGTGAAAAAAGCTGAAAATAAAGTTCTGTTCTTCATTCTCTATGTGCTGTTCTCAGTGATGTTTTGAATTGCTTGGATTTGCTAGCCAGATTTTCAGTGGTTTCTTAACTTTCCTTTGAACTCTTGGAAGGGAGGGAATGTATCATCAGAAGGGTCCTGTGCAGTGACATCTTTCCCAGGTTTTACTGTTAGTGGTTAGGTGTTGACTGACTGAACAAACAATAGGTAAAGAGTTAAGTCTGCAGTGAAAAATAGAGAGGATGAAACATAGAGAAGGATGAAATGGTTGGGATAAGAGGAAAAATTGACAAGAGAAAGTGACTATCTTGAAGGAAGAGGTGAAATCTGTCATGAGCAGAGTTGAAAAAGAAAGCAGACACTGGGTTACAGTGTTAGAGAAGATGGGCCATTTATCAAGTGATAGATTTAGTGCAAGAAGGAAATAAATCTATGTCATTCAGGTTCCTGAATATTGTTGTGAGGATGTAAATTACAGAGCTGCTTTAATTCTTTAATATTTACGGAAGCAGCAGTGAATTTTGGTCTCTCACATGCTTTCATAGGGTATGTTTTCTTCAGTTTTTTGCAAAGCAGTGGAAAAACTCAAATATCATTTGAGAAACACCTAAGGTTTCTACAGTAAACATCTAAACTAAACACTCTACCTGAACCTGTTTTGTTTTGTCGCATTGTTTTTTACATCCTTATGCAAGTCATTGAGATTGTGTAAGTGTGAACACTCACCTGTGCTCATGATAGTACAACCCATTTCTGACTCCAAAATGGGGTACAGAAGTTGTTATGAAAATACTGCAGTTCTGGGATGTTGAAAAGAAATAGTGGAGTGCTCAAAGAGCAGTCTAATAGAGAGAAAAGATTAAGGCATAAGGAAGATAACAAGAGTCACTTTTTATGGAGTGCATGGTTACCATTGTGTTGCTTTCTGTTTCTGAGGGGTTTCTGCTGTAAATCTCTTGTACCACTAGAGATTTGTACCACCAGCTATGTCGATCTCTGTGGGCTTCTTCTTGAATACTGTGCTGACTTTAAGCAAGAGTTCTGAAAACCAATAAAACTGAAATACGTGAGTCATCTTTATCATTCAGTGGTCCTGACATTTGTTGACTTTTCACTCCTGTTTACCTGTTTCTGTGTTGACTTAATGAAGCATTGTGATACATCCTTTGCAGCCTGGATTACAGAGTACTTCCTTCACATTTATTATTTTGACTAATGTGCACTTCTCTTGAGTAACATGTGCCCATTTTTTTCCTTGTTTCCCTTGAACTAGGGAGTCTAGACTATGGAGTTGTATTTTCTCCTGAAAAGTGAGAACAACTACACGTAGCCAATTGAAAACCTGTTTGCCTGATGTGTGCATCTTCACAGTATTTGTGTTACAAAGAAAGTTGATGTAGCTCTTCAGTTATGGATATTTCATTTTCCTTCTTTCCTTTGGGAGGTATTTTAAATTCAACATCAGTTGAATCGACATTGCTAGTCTTTTAGCACTTAAGTGAATGGATCTGTTTGCGAATTTCAATTTGTCTGCAAATTTAGATAAGTGCTAGTTATGCCTACTTGTTTTAAGTGATCATTCTGGTAGCTAAGCCATCTTTTGCAAAGGGAAACTTCCATATCTCTGCTTTTTATTCTAGAATAATATATCCAAAGGTGAAGAAGCTGTCTTGGTTTGGCTGTAGTGTTGTGATTTTTCTGTAGTTGGGATTTTGGTGTTTTCTTTTGTTTCCAGTTAAAGTGACCTAAGCTGCAGAAAGTGTGCTTATTCTGAGATGTGGCTTTTGAGCATACTGGTCTTATTACTACAGTGGTATATTCTATACTGTAATGCCACCTGTACAGATCATTCTTAACCTTTCTGACCTGCCTTTTGGCTGAGTAATGCTCTTGATTCTACTGTTTCCTATCAACCTTACATATATGTAAAAATAGACACATATATAAAACCTCAATTATTCATTTAACTAAACATGTAATTGAAAAACTGGACTGAAGGCTCAGACTAAAATGAATTGGGTTTTATTCTTCATGGTGGAAAGGCTAGAAAGAATTTGAGGTAATCACAAATCTGCAGGAATTTTAGAAGTTCAGTGATGGCTGAGATTTGTAGAAGGTCTACCATTAGAATGCATTAGCAAATCATTTTGTGTAATGGAATTGAATGTAATAAGTCAGATAAAATATTTTAATATCAAAGTGTAATTCTAAATGTTGCTAAAATATTATTAAAAACAGAATTATTTGAAAAGATGTAACGTGTCAAAGTAGTGTCCCTTGCTTGTGTGCAGCAATTGCTGCATACTGCAGATGTTTCAAGGGCTGCTGTTGTGGTGCTTGGAGCTGAGGCTTGGCTGATCTCACGGGGATGATTCCTGAATTGGGAAAAGCAGGAAGATAATAGACATGGAGGAATACAGACTGTGTTGGATAGTAGTTTGTTCAAGGGAGAGTGTAGTGAAGCCCTCTCCTATTTTTTTCTTCCCATGGAGAGCACTGAGAAGCTGACATTTTAAGGATGGGGAATATTTGTTCTACTTGCTAATTGAAATTACTCTTGTTGTTACCAGATTTGTGCTTGCTATATGGACAAGAGACATATTTTCAATGTCTGTTGCTTATTTTAAGATGTATTTCAGTTTCTCATGTACCAGGAGAATATAATCGTAGCGAAGTAGATATTCATTGAAAATTGTCCGTTTCTGGTTGCATTTGAGAAAGCTACCTCCATAGATGTTGGTTATTTTGCTTAATTTTTAAATGCCTGGGAAAGTGAGTAGCTTGTAGAGTTTTTGCAGAATTTCAGACACTGTAGTGGTTCTCTGGGCTTTCAGATAAAAACTTGTTGTTCAAATACACATTTGAATACTCTGTCTTTATAGATGACAGAATAGAGATTTTCAGTTCCCCTGGAGTTGCTAGATGGAGCTTAAAGATTAACTAGCAAAAAAAGGATAAAAGAATGTACAAGTATGCACAAAGGATGATAAACATAGCTGGAACTATTGGATAAACAGATAATGAGGAATATAGTGGGTTTTTTGGCAAAGTTCTGTCTCAAGAAGTAACAGCTCGTTCCCAAAAAAAAGTTCAAGGAAAGGTCGCCTGTAATATTGAGGCATTCATTGAGTATAACCACCAGAGACCCCTTTAGACAACCCTCTAGGACCATAAAAGGGCTTCCAGCAGGAGACAGATGCATGCAAATTAGTTCTAGGAAAAAATGATGTTTATGTATTAGCTAGAAGTACACTGTAATGAATATGTATGATCATGATGGAATAAATACCCTGTTGTAAAGTTTCACACACACATCTGATTAGACAAGATATCCTCTGAAAGTGTCCAGCACTGTAATAAAGAATGCCTGCTTTCTAATACTTCAAATTGTGTTATTTTCCAGCTGATTTTGTTATCAGTGTACTGCTGTTGCATGTGACAGAGTAGAGATTTTGAGTTCATCTCATTATGTGCATATGCACTGCAAGTGTGTGATTAAAAACCCATGGTTTTAAAAGCACAGTAACTGAGTTGGTCTTTGTCTGCAACTGTGTTTTGCCAACATAATGCCAGGCTGTGGTGTTTCGATATTGTAAACTCTTTTTCCCTGGTAGTCTGAGATCTGTAATCCTAAACTGGCCAAACCAGTTTTTGCTTAACAGAAGCAAGTGGTTTAGGTCCTTATTGTTTCTGAAGAGAGAAGAAAACAAAACACACAAACAAAAAAGCCCAAGCCAGCATTCTTAGTCTGATTTCACCTTTGAACCAAACTTGCATCCTAGATTTTGGGTATTCCCATGAATAAATAGCTTTTTTTGACGACTCATGATCTACAACGGTGAATTCTTAAGAGCCCATCAGGGAGAACACCCTTCAGCCAGTATCTTCCTATCCTTAATGAATTCGTTTTGGTTGTTTTCACTATAAAATGTACATTGATGTTTCATTTTACATCTTTAGTCATACAGTCTATCTTAGAGTAATTCTGAGTAATGATTAAGTAAGCCTTCTTTGAAAAAGCTTATTGGATTTGATGCTCATTTGTTGCACAAACCAGATTACTACTGCCTACTGTGTTACAGCTGCCTGTTGTTCATGATGTGCTTCACTCTCTGTAGCATACTTAGGAATTGCAAACTGGAAACTGGGAGTTAATACCGGAAATAGAAATGCTGTTACTAACCTATGTCATAACTGGATTTGATGTTTTGGACTGAAACCAGCTTGGAAAGAAAACATTTAGGATCTTATGTGTAAGTCCTTTCATCTGCCGATAAATTAATGGGACGATGAAGTGTATGTGTCCAATATTAAAAAGCATTTGCCAGTGATGTTGATGTTGACTAACACAAATGATTAGAGGGTGCACTTCAAGGAAGTGGCTGTTAGAAGGCTGTGCTTGGAGTTTTCCTCTGAAAAAGTGTCCCTTCAGACTGGATACTGTATAAACATTCAGTAATACAGTCTTTGCTACAAAGAACATTGTGCCTTAATTCAAACGTCTCCCATACTGGTATGATTTCGAAATAATCACTGCTGCTCATCCTCCATTTCTTCATGTTTCACCCATGAAGCAAGGTTGCGACTTCAGAGCAGGAGTGTTAATTGGTTATATTTTCACCACGTTAAGCAGAGTATTAATTGAATAAAAAATACATTTGAAAGCATTTTTGCAAGATTTGTGATGCTTTCAGTTGAAAGAGGAATCTTGCTTCTGCGTATCATTTGGAGAAGAAAGGTTCTCTGAACTACTCTTAAGGAGTAGTTCAGAACTCTCTTAAGTTATCTGTCAACTTTATCAAATATCCTTGCCAGTATCTCTGAACTTCTCTTCCTGACATTTCTCAATAAATTGAAGAAAATTACCAAGCAGTTTGATTTTGAGCCTTGGAATGGAATTGCTTTTTTTGGCTTTACTGTGGAAAAAGTTATTTCCTTTTTTCCCCCTTTAATATTAGTGCAGCAACTTTGAGGCAGTAGTTGGAAAATTGACATTGGTTTTAAATAATAGTCACTCTCGCTTTTCAGTTCTTAGCTGTCTGGCATTAAGCAATTATTGGATAATTGTACAAATTGTTTTTATACTTGAAGGAGGTTAGAAATTGGATGGAAGGATATCTATCAATACTGCTGTCTGGTTGCTGAGGAGAAACATTAACTCCCCTCTATGTTATAACCAACTTTTTGTGAACTCTTGTAGATGTTTTTCATTCCTCACCTCATTGTTTTTGTGGGAAAGGGAAATAGTTTTGACTTAACTTGGAGCAGGAACAAGAAAAAATGATGTTTAAGGAACAAGGCACAACTGATGCATCATTAATTATAGTAAGGTTTGGCAATTTTTGACAAGTATGTGTCAATAAACATGGTGCTTGAAGAGGTTTGTGTTTAAAATGTTACTGCTAAAGTGGCCCTGTAGATTTAGAAAAAACATCAAAGCCTTGGCTTTAAAGTCTTTGTAAGGTGTATGTACATTATTCTGTCTTGATCTCCTAGCACTTGCAAGAACTCATTTTAAAGTGGTTTTGTAGTTCATATTCTATTTTCTTTCCTTAAAAGTCTCTTTTTTTTCCATTAGCCATAGATATTGAAAAGAAGAGCTAAAGGTTGGAGAAGAGGAATGCTGTTCAGTGCACCTTGCTCATTGGCCCTGTCAGATAAAGGAGGAAGCATAGGTCATAACTTTGTTTTTGTGGTAGAATGGAGAGCCAAAAATTACGATAGACAAGGAGACAAGTAATGCTGGTATCTTGCACCTCAGAAAAACTGAATTCCAGGGGGAAATGTACCATGGTGTGGCTAAGAGGCATACTCCTGAATCTCTATTTAGAGATTTATAAAATCTGTGGAATTGCTGTATCCACAGGTTCTTGACTGTTGTCTGTGAAGCATCTTGAGTCCTAAACTTGTTATTTTAGGCTCTGCACATGATCAGGTAGGCTTCAGTGCTTCTGCTTCTATCTGGGTAATCTTTTTTCAAAGCCAAATTCATCAGCAGTAAGAGGTGTCTTCTTATTTTTCTTCAGCAATACCGTAGAAAAAAATGCACAAAATAACAAACAAAACGTAACAGACAAAAATCCACAGAAAAACGCAAAGCCCCAAACAGAACCTCTACATCAGCTTTAATTTGTCCAAAGTGTTTTATTGAGGTCACAGGCATTCACTGCATTTTGCAAGTTTGAATACTTACTTTACTTCTTATTGGAGAAAATTTGTTAAAAATGAGAAAATAGAGAAGCACCGAGGCAAGGTAACTTCCGAAGAGTTTGTGTGGGTCATTAGCAGAAAGAGCAAAATGCAACATTCCTGGGTCACCTTTGGTGCTTCACCTGCTAAAGCACTGTTTCTCTTGTGAGGTGCTTTGTTGTAAATGTTGTTCTTTGGGTGTCTCTCAGTACCTTGCTATAGCTGGTAAGCAAAACTTTGTGCCATTGTGTTGCTGCTTTTCAGTGGATTATTAGTAGGCTGTACAGTGTGGGCCTGTATGATTAACTTGTGCCATCCAGTTAGGAATTATCTGTATCAGTAAAATTCCCTCTCTGCTTTGGCTGCTTTTCTGAAGGAGGCAAATGCCTTCTGTGCTGTGAAGCAGCAGGATTCTGGAGGCCTTGACTGCAGCAATTGGCTTTTGATATTAAAATATAGCTGCTATGAAGAGGAAGGTTAGCCTAAAATAAGAATTAGTAGATAAAATTTGCATACATTAAAATTAGTTTTGTAGAAGAAATAAACTTTTCTTCTGTATTTCTTTTTAATGTGAACTTGAGTGTCTTTAACAATTTATTAAAGATGCTGTCTGTGTTGTGAAGTTGGAGACTTCCAGATGTTCAAATCCAATGTTATGCTAGAATTTCCTCTTGAGGATGAAAATCATTGTGACAGTGACCTTTTTCTTCTTTTTCTTTATGTTAAAAATTGGTTCCTTAAGTACTTCTTCCTTAGCAATAACTTTGTTTTTACAAAAGCATGGCCTAAATTACATTTTTTTTTCTTTTAAAATACTGAAATAAATGTCTTTAAAAGTTATATACTTTCTGTTGACTTTTGCAGAGGTCTTGCAAATCGGGAATTTCTTATGTAGATAGCTTAATGCAGTTAATGATATAATGGATTTGTATTTTGTGTAGCTACTCCAAATATTGAAACTGTGAATTTGTGTTCATGTTTTACTATTACACTTGGCATGAGATGTGCCTGTGAACTGCAGTGCTTGTATGACTAGTTTTGAACCAAAATAGTGGATTTAATTTTGAAATTGCTAGGCTACACACAGCAGGATCTGTAATAGCTTAGTATGTGTAACACACACTCGCATCATTCATAACTAGTGGTGATAATTTACCTTATAGCTGTATGTTTTTTATTCTTATGTGCACATGACTTTCCATTACATGTTGCTCTCTCTGTAAGATTTTGAGGTGTTATTCTCATTGGCTGACCTGTCGATATCCTGTACGTGAGGAGGAATAAAAAATTCTGTGTGTTTTCTTGTGTATGTGCTAAATTATAACTGCTCAGGATGAAACTTTACATGGATCTTGGTTCGGTTTTTTTAAAAATGTCTTCTGTAAAATTGAAGCTGCTTATTGGAACATGTTTTATGACCTCATGGAGGCACATTACAATTTGTTTTGAAGCATGCATCATGCAGCTTTAGGGAACATGTTGTCTTTGTTCTTTGTGGGTGTTCTGCTCACATCTGACCAAGTCATATGATATTTAGAAAGTTGTATTTTGCCCATACTTGCAATGTTATAAGAGCTTGACATAAGTTTTCAAAAGATACACAAGTATACCATTCCCAGTTGTTGAAGTTTGTATGTATAACATTTGCCAACAAAATCACTGCTTGGTTGGGTGCCTGCTTTTCATGGAAGCTTTCAAGGTGGTGATGTCCAGCTCTGTCCTTGTTCCTGCTTATTTGCTGCCTGTTCCTTTTGTCTCCTAGACAGCCACATAATTTTTGTCACCCTTTCAAGGCAAGCTGTGTATGGGAAGGCAAGTTCTTAATCTATCTCAGTGTGTGGATACAATGAAGCTGTCTGTCAATTCCACACTGGTCAGCGTGGCTTAAGATGGGAGATGGAGTTAGGAAAAGGCTGAATGTTAAATTTTGGCATTGTTTACTAAACCAAGTAGTGCAATACAGAAAAAAGTGTTTCTGTGGGATGAAGTGGTTGGCATTGAGGATCCAACATGGGTGCTACAATAATTTTGGGAAATACTACTTTTGCCTAGGTTAGTCCATGGGCTAAATGTTCACTTGTCTTTGGAGCAGATGTTCTAGTTCAGTTCAGGTTAGTTTTAAAGAAATCAGATTTGTGTATCCAGACTCTATTGCACAGCACTTGCCAAAGCACGTGAAATGCAGACTGGGAGGCTTCAGGAGCCCCCTCTGATCTGAATTAAAACACTGTGGAGATGCATGTATTACCTCACTGCTGGAGTTGGAAGTGCATGTGGTGGAATTTGGGAGCCCACAGAGTCTGTTTCTCATTCTACTTCCTGTAGTATTGGCAGGGGATGAAACTTCTTTCCACGTGGAAATAAGTACAAGTGGTAGAAATGAGCGCTGTGGACTGCAAGGCACAGGTAATGGCAAACAGGTACATTTTGATGTTTGTTGTAGGAATTCCATGTTTTCTTTTAAAATGTAAGTAGTCAAGTATTCAAGATGTTTACCAAGTGAATATATAACCTGTGATAGCAGATGCTCAAAAGTCAGAATAAGTGTCAGGTGAAGATTACCCCTGTGACTCTAACACTGCCCAGCAGTGCTCATAAACTCTTCCATATGAGCTTCTTTATTTGGAAGGCTAATCACTAGTAAATCAGAGCATTTTTGTGAGCTGGAGAAACAATAGAAAAAAAAATAGATTGTAGTGATGACTTTAAATTTTGCTTGCATTTTGAGATACTTTGGGCCTGACTTATAGGCATGCTGGATAATCAGAATAGCAGCTGAATTTATATTTTCAAAACACAGTTCCAGTTAGAGTTCTGTTAAAAGTACTGGCTGAAAAACTAGGTACTGAGTGTCTGAGCAACTAAAGTTAGTGGGCATTTATTTTACCCTTTGGGCTTTCATAATTTTTACACTGGTCAATCACCTTTAGAATAGGAATACTGATCTTATGAAATTATTGAAAAGTTTACATTTATTTTATGTAGTCTTACCATGTTATGGGTAGAGCTGCATAAAATGTGAAGTTTTTATATTTGGCGTAGAATGCAGATGATAAGCATTTAATGGGTCACAGGATGAGGTCAAAAGCTGGGCAATTGTCCATTTGCTGAATGAGTCAGAAATACTGCTGGGGAAAACAGAATAAAGCAGCAGAAAGAGTATAGTCAGAGCTAGGTATGTATAAAGGCTAAGCTCAAGTTGCATGGCTTTCAAACCTTAACTGCTGTACAGTTTGGTTTTACAGATAGGTATTTAAAGCTTTGGGAGCTTACCAAGTTCTGCAGAACTCTTAGTGCTTTGTAATCTGCATTTTGGTGCACAGAGACAAGGATAAGGATGGGATTGCTAAGAGGAGAGAAGAAATGCAGGGTGGTGTGTGAATATCATGGTGATGCTTTAGATTTCCAAGTATGGTATATGTTTGTGCACTTTTTTGGAAGAGGACTTCAAAAATACCCACTGGCAGTTTTGGATTCATTTGTGAGGAATGTTTTTGGAAAAGATTTATGCTGCTTGGGTCACTTAAGTTTTGTGTTCGAAAAGCTGGCATAATGAATTCACATCCCTGGAAGTTGGCTTGTGGGGTTGATCTAAAGGTATGTTATCCTGCATTTTATTGCTGTTCTCAAAATATTCTTCTTGGAGCAGGTGTTCTGGTTTGGGTTTTTTTTAATGGGATTTTGTTTGTTTGTTTTTAATAATGGGATACTGTTTTTCAGATACGGATTTGATCATTTGAGTAAATAGCTAAACAAAGAGCAAGTGCCCAAGAAAGGTACCCTCTTTTCACTCTCTACCTGCTGAATCCTTTCTCAGGTTTGCTTTTTGTGTTTTGTGTGAGGATTTTACTCATTCCTAAACCTGCAGGCTCATCCTGAATTGTGAGATTCAAGATTTGTTGTTTTGTTGGTGTCTGCTCCTATAGAGTTGATGATACAGGTCAGAAATGCCAAGCACTTCCACCCTTTTCATTGTAGTAGTAGGAGCCAGATGATGACTTTGCTTTTTCCCTGGGTCTTGCTAGCTTGCTTTTAGTGGTAGTCTGAAAAAGGACACCATGTGATACCAGTTGGTAAATTATCTATATTGCAGTCAAAGCACTAATGTCTGGGCATTCAGTAAAACCAGCAATGGAAATGTGTCCATTTCAGGACAGGTATTCATGCTCATTTCTTCCCTCTGTCTCTTACCTCAGTTTCACTACATATCTGTGAACGTGCTACCTTCCCTATCTCCCTTCCCCTTCTAGTCTGTCTAGGATGTGAGTTCTTTGGGTCAGAAACATGCTTTGTGGGTTACATAGCATTGCTGTAACAAATACTAATACAAACGTTGATACTGAATTAATAATTTTTTTTGTTTTAATTTTTCTTTCTTGCCCTCTTTTCTAAAACACTATCAGTTTGTTTCCCTTTCAGTGGTTCACTTGACTGTTTTGTATGAAACTTTGCCACTAAATCCATAGAATCATCTTGAGTAATAAACCTTGCTCTATTTCATTTGCATCATTGCTTATAAAGGAGAGAAAACAGGTCAAGTTATGCCCTGAAAGAATATCTCCTCATTTATTTAGGATTTTTCAAATACTGTTAAAAGCATAATAGAAATGTGGTAGTAAGAGAATGGATGGAAAAGTGTATGTGACAGTTTAGAGAACAGTTTAATTTAGGGAATTGCTCCTATTAAAAAGTGCAGCCCTGCCTTTTGAGTCTCCTTCCCTGCTAGCACTTAATGCTTTAACTTAGCGTTACAGGTTTTGGAGTGGTTCAGTTGTTACAAGAATAAGAGTTCTGTAGTTGTTGTTTTAATTGCTTCTTAAAAAATGACCATGTTTGTGTACTCTGAGCCTTACCTGTTATGGCCTGAAACTTGGCTGAAAAATGATGCTGAATTACGGTACTGCAAGTGTGCACCGTGTTGCTGCAAACATCAATATTAGGCTTGCTGTCAGGAACATAAAAATAGTATTGTCATTGTACCCTGTGGTGTTAAGATTAAGTATGTATTTCAGCTAGGTGCCATCAAACAGTCTAAAACACTGTTGTGCAGAGGGCCAGTCAAGCATGCAGGATGTGCAAGTTTCTTGTATTGAAGTGCTTAGGACCTGAAGCAGTGGTTCCGAAGCTGTTGCTTGTGATGACTTGGGATGCCACTATTAGACATGGAAAATTGTTAGGCACATTTCTATGCAAGTAAACAATAAAATCTATGAAGTGAGAAATGTAGTAATTTATCCAGCTTTTTGTAGCTTAAGCCTCTTTTGGTAGTGGTTGCTGTATTTGAGGAATTTTTTTCTTTATTGTGCCCTTACTATTACATTTTTTTCAGGCCATAATCAGAACAATTATTTTTACTCACTGATTTAGTTTTATTCAATTCTGCTTCTGCTTTCAGTGCCCTAATGTTTTTAAATATTTAATATCCAAGAAATTTTCTATCTTCTAGAATAAATGGCCTGAAGGGAGGAAGAATTTCTGAAACTATCCTACTTGAATGTACAAGAAGAAAACGCAGTGTGCAACCAAGCTGTTTATCTGATTACCTAGCACTGAAATGCACTTCATTGAGCCCTGCTTCTGCACAGGCTACTGAAATGATCTGTCAGTGATTTCTTTGGAGCTGATATGTAGCTTTGAGTCCTGCCCACTTAAAAAAACCAAATAAAACTGCAGCTCAGATCTGCACATTACTGGGCGAGTGGAAGTGATTTAATGGTTGATGGAGTGGTTTGGTATTCAGAAAATCTACAGCAAAAGATATAATTTTCTTTTCTTGATTTATGCATGTATTGCCTCATGTGTTTGATCCATCTTTTCTTCTGAGCTGCTCGGGGGAGCACTGGTTTGTGCTTTAGCCAGGGAGGGACTCATAGGAGAAGTTCTTCCATGTGCTGTGGTAAAAGCCATGGCAAAGCTACGGGTTCTGCAAATTGCTAAAAATGTGCGTATATTTCTGCTAATTTTTAATACACACTTGTGTCAGTTCTTCCTTTTCTCTTTTTTTTAATGCAGGTCAACTTTGTAGTGTGCCAACTGTTTGCCTTGCTTGCGGCTGTTTGGTTTCGAACATACCTTCATTCAAGCAAAACTAGCCCATTTATAAGACATGTTGTTGCAACACTCTTGGGCCTTTATCTTGCACTTTTTTGTTTTGGATGGTAAGTTGCACTTAAATTAACTATTCAGAAACTTGTAAATTTTTATTTCTGTGTTGTGAAGAACTTCATTGCCTAGTTCTGTGGGGGTTTTAGCTGCTGCAAATATACAGTAATCAGCTTAAATATTCTGATGAGGCACACAAATTTTGAAAGGTCATCTGTTTGCAAGCTGGTAACTACCATACTGGCTCCCTGTGGTTTTGGGAAGATGAAGCACGTACAGTTTGTTTAACTTCTACAGCTTTTTTTTCTGTAAACTTGCTGGAGAAGTATTCTCTTGAGGCACAGATGTGGTGATTAGGATAATTCCCCATAAAAATACTCATGGCATGAGATAACTCAGTGTCTTTTTCTGAATATTGAATATAATGTGACTTTTTGTAGGAAGAGTTGATGGAACTGTAAAGTATATCTAATAACACTCCTAGTAGTGTAAAACACCTGGAAAGGAGCTGGCTTTGACTTCAGAATGTTTCATGGTTTCTTTTTTTTCCTTTAATGATTTGGAGGGAAGATGTGGTTGTTTTTCAAACACTAATTTTGTGTGACTGCTGTTTGCATATCTTGATCTTTTCACAGTGTACCAAGACAGAATGTTAGTAAAGTTAGAAGGGGGTATGCATTTAGTTTGGTGAATTTTTTTTTCTTCAAAAAATAGCTTACTAAATGGCTCGCATTTTCCCAAGATGGTTTAAGTGCCAGTTTCATTTTATTGCATTGTAAACAAGGTGCTTACTTAGCTTCAAGTGTATAGAAGACTTATTTATGCTGACTATTATAGAGTTTATATTACTGAAGTAGGGGGAATTAGTCAAGCTGTTGTGCAGGTGGGAAGATGCACACAGTGTGTGCGTGCATCTGTCTCTGCACATGCAGAGTGTGTTGGCCTCTACGTTGGCATGTTGCAGAGATCTCCCAACATTAATTGATACATATTGGTTTTAAATTTTAGGGAAGGAAATCAGTAACCTTTATTCTTTAGATTTACATTCATGATTTACTTTTATATAAAACTGCTACTCCAATCCATTTCTTAAATGTGTGGCCATGGTATTCTGCTTTGAGAGAATGATCTGCTCTCAAAGACTTCCAATCTTAGCACCACAGATAAAGAGGATGATATGGGAGATAGGAGCTACTATGTGAGGATTTTTTTGAGAGCTGTGTAAGCTTAGAAGCACATTCTGTTTCCATTGCTTTGGAAGCAGAAACCATTAACTGTAATTTGTAATTAGAAAGGGTTACTAATATATTCCTGTATGAATTTTGGGCATGGGAGCTTTTGGAAAGAAACAACCTCTACTCCCAACAGACATAAATAAAAATTTGTGGAAACTTCTCACCAGCAATATGCCCTGGAAAAAAAAAAGAGATGTTTTCTGCTGTACTAGAAATCCACATAATTCTACTTTGCTTTGGATCATACTTGAATCTATTATATTAGCAATAATTTTTATTTTGCAGTTATAGAGTTAATAACAATTTAAAAATGATGAAAATAACATAATTTGAGATGTTAAAGTATTATATTTCTGCCAATGCTTTTTCCTTTTGCTTAAGTACATGTTATGCAAGCAGGTTTTTTGAGGATTTAGGTTTTTTTGGTTTCCCCTTCACAAGAAATCAAGTATGCATACAGGTTACAAGCCCCCAATACATCTTCAGTGACTCTTGGATTGTGCTATAACATGGCTTTTAAACATATATAGCAAGAAGGAAACTGTTACTGTTTTGTTATATAGTGTTACTAGTAAATGTAGTAACTTGTAGATAAGGTCATGCGAACTTAAATGTGGGAAGTAGTTTGTAATCTGCACTCTTTTAAGAGCATTTAATAGTATTTGTGTTGTCATCTTCAAGTGTGTTAGTTTTCAGTCACTTTTGTAATACTTGTGATGGTGGTAGAGGGAAGGAAGAGAAGCAATAATTCCCTTGGCATAATAGCAAATAGCTTAAAAGGCCCAGAATATGTACCCTTTGTATGTAGTTAAAAATCACTATTCTCTGTGGTGTCTCAACATATCCCTTTGAATGTTTGAATCAAAGATCAATCATATTGCTATTGTTAAATAGCTCTGAAAGAGAAATGTTTTCAGTGACTGTAATCCTGGTATAGTACTCCATGCCAATCCACACTCTTTTAGGCTTTGATATCTTAATATTCTTTCTCTGTATAAGAATCAAACCTGTTCAGTTTTTGTCATTTCACTAATGCCTGTCTTTGTTATACAATATTGCTAATACTTGGTGGATAAGACAAGCAAGTAAATACTTTTTAAATTGACAATTACTATATTAAAATGCACATTTGAATTTTAGGTAGTCTTATCCTAAATGAGACTAACTAGAAGTGAAGCATGGAAGCATGTAAAGATTGCATCTTCTGTAAAAAGTCAGTATTTTTCAAGGTTAATTCATGTCCAAGTGACTTCTTTTGCCTCAGATAGTCATGTGTAGGATGAAGGATTTTAGTTGGATATAACTGGTTTTATTGTTGAAAATCTTTGAAGTAATTTCCTTGTGAGTAGAGGAGGAGTGAAATTAGGAAGTGGTTGATGATAAGCTGAAAGAGAACAGCATCACTGTAGCAAAATAATAGCTGCTTTTTAGGCGGAAAAATTCCCAAATTAGATGAGTTGTGTCACTTGAGCATATGTACTGAGGCACTTAAGGTACCAGAGGTACTAGAATGAAAAAAAAAAATCGAGTTCCTGAAGATCAGCTCTTTTCCCCATTCACTGGCACTGCTTTGATACCAGTGCTCTACAGCTTACTAGAGTAAAATTCCTTCCAAGACCAAAGCAAACCCCCAGAGCAGTGGTGTTGGGATAGCTGTGGTGGTAAGCTGTGGAAAACAAACAAGAAGAGCTTAGAGCACCTTTGTGAAAGAAATCTGTGGCTTGTTGGTGTGTAGGGCTTTTTTCTTGTGTGTTTTTTCTGACCATCACCACCATTCCTTTAAAAGTTACTGACAGCATGGGACAAAGAGACTGGCTGGACACAGTCACTGTTTCTGTTGAGCGTGAAATCTTACAATATTGTGGATACTAAGATATTGTTGGCCTTACCTGAAATATCTATTGTTGTAAATGGGTAGAAAGATAAATAAGGAAATTAAAGCACAAAACTTTCATGTTGTTTACAGTAGTTTCCTCAGGAAATAATGCCAAAAGAAAGTATTATAAGACCTACTCTTTGTATTTTAAGAATTAGCAACATTTGCAATATCCTCAATTGAGCTGGAGCATTCTAGCTAGGTGTCTAGTTTTGTTCATTACTGATCTCTGTGCTATGCTAGAGGGAGAAGTTCTCGGCAGAAGGAAGGGTAGCAGAAGACCTAAATAGAATAAAAGGGGGTTTTTCTTTGCGAGCAGTGATGGCTTTAAGCTTTTGAACCTCTTTAATTTTGCAATAAATGCATGCAGTTGATTGTCATTAAAGAAAATGCTATGAGAGTTTACTTTTTTTCCCCCCTAGGTATGCCTTACATTTTGTTATACAAAGTGGAATTTCCTACTATATCATGATCATAATAGGAGTGGAAAATATGCACAAGTAAGTTTCTATTCTTAAATTTATTTTACTTTGCTTTTACAAGGATGCTATTGTTGAGGGTTTTTTTTTGTAATGATGCATATATACCATAATTCTAGTTGTATCATAACATGACAGTATTTGAATTCTTTAACCATGGTTTTATTTTCAGGAGAGAAGATGGCTTATTTGGGAATTTTTTCCAGCTTTTTGAAATATCTAAAGCGCGTTAAAATAATACCCCACTGAGACATGCTTTGTGTTCTACATATACTTATTTTTTCATCATTGCTTAAGATTGCTAAAATCTTAAGTGTTTCTGGGTATTGACAAATGACAAATGTAATTTGAAAACAGCCAATGCTATTAGAAGGAAGATGTCTGAATGGGAGACAATTTGTGTGAGAAATTTCTCTAGGAACTAACTGTTTATAATTCCTTTTTTTTTTTTGGTATCAGTATGAATGCTGTCTTAGGTTAAGAATACATTTATAAAACACATACGGCATTATTTTAAGTTAGAATGCTTGATTGTATTAGCAGTATCTGAATCAATATAGAAAAACACTTGTTTTTCTTTTTCAGTCATTCTTAAAAGCAGGGAAGACATTTGTTTTATTACTGTATGCATATGTTTTACTATTCCACTAGCCTAGAGATCAGAAACAAATTAGGTTCCCACTGTGTTAATTCCTGCATAAATGTTTAGTAAAATAGCAAATCCTTGCTTGAATAGGTTCCTGAGGTATGTGAGGCTGTTAGAAAAATGCTGGTAAAAGAAACAAGGAAAATTGCTTTGCACAGAAAGCACAAAGCCAGGGCAGCCTTAGTTCATGATCCTACCTGTTAGACTTGTAACTGAATTGTACTGTGATACTGAATGTAATTTTATTGTCTTTTGAAATAACCCATATTAGGCTCTTATGTTCAGGATTTTCTTCAAAGCCTCATTTATTCAAACTACTGTGGATGTGAGAGAAGCTCATTTGGTTGGATAGCTGGTTTATAGACAAACAGCTTCTTTGATTACAGGTTGTTGTAAAGCAACTTGTTCATGTAAATTTCTCTTTAAACGTTCAACTATGTAAGCTATAACTTATGTTACTTAATATTCTAAAAGAAATTATTGATATGGTTAAATGCAGCAAAGGGAGGTACCAGTCAGGAACACTTTGGTCTTTATCATAACAAGGTATGTAGGTTTCTTAAAAATGGAAATCCAGCCGTGGTTTACGTTCCTAATAGCGTGAGAGAGGTAGGCAGCTTTCCTGCACTGTGGCAAGGGAACACTAATTCCTGATCCTCCTAATTCATACCAGCTGGTTTAACTGCATGGCCTGATCTGCTGAGGTGTTGGCTGTGTCATACACAGCTGTTACTGCACAGCTGGGAGGGGAAACCTAGATTTGATTACAGAGCTTATGTTGCTTTGTCACTGTATGAATTAGTCTGTCATTGGATAAAACTAAAAAACTCATCTTTCAGTGGAAGAAAAAAAAGTAAGAGTCATTTGATACTTTAAATTGTGAACAATCTGTGGATGCTGTATGGGAAGCTCCAGGAGCCACTTCCAGTGGGTGATACAGGCAAGACTATACAAGGTTTGCTCCCTCCACTGCTGGAGTATCCCAGAAATGATGATGCCTGTACCTAAGGAATGCACCAGGTACACTTAATTTTCTGTCAGGAAAATGCCACTTACAGCTTTGTTTGGCAGTCTGAATAGAAACTAATGTGAATTACTCCTCTCCCCAGCTAAGTGTTTGTCTTCAGACTACAAATGTGTCTCATGGAGCCCAGGGGAGATTGAAGGTTAAGTACTGTACAGTAGAGTGCAGCTGATACCAGCTGGCCTCAGGACTGGACAATGTCAATGTTTTAGTGGGGATGTGTGTATATGTACAACTACTCATAGTACTTGTATATACCTGCATAGCCCCAGGTTTGGGATTTACTTGTTGTATTGTAGAGGGACCTGTTGGCTGGCAGTCCTAGTTAGAGGTTACCTGCATTGTTCCATGAGCATCTTAACCTTGGAGTCAAACTTCAAATACCTATATGTGATGTAAATATGGATTCAACTGGATTTTGTGTTGGAAAAGCACTTGTGTATTGTAGAAAATATTTTTGTCTGTTATCTAAATTCATTCACTGACCTAAGTTTCCTTCTTTTCCCTGCCCTTCTGGCTGTCCTGCAGGTGTCATGAGTGTATGGATAGGAAAAAGCATTATTCCTCTCCTTCCTGTTTTCCCTACCTGCTAATATAGCTCCTCTCCAGCCTCTCTAAAAGTTGTTTAAACAAGTAAGAGACGACTGAATTTTTTTTAAACAAAATCAGTTCAGTTGCTGTGCACTGGTTATACAGGCTTCCCTTACCCTCTGAAGCAAGGAGAGGCTTTTGATAAACTTTTGCCTTCTCCAAAGCACTTTAACCCTTCATGGTAGCTGTTACATCTCCTATTCTGTGGTTCTATTTTGTTTTAATGGACGTACTGTTCTTCTTACTGTTCCTATGCCCATATATGTGAGCTGTTTGAACACAGTAATGTAAAGAGATATTTGAATTTGAGTAAACAAACTTTGGTTGTAACTGGCCTGATATCTGTGGAGGTGCTTCCTGGTCATATGTTTCTTGGAATTTTGGAATGTTAGTCTTCGATAAGTTCCCTTATGCTCCAAGCTAGAGCCAGGACTGAGGGAAAGGTTCCCCTTTGCCTTCACTCCTTACTGTGGGGTTGACAAACAATGGGAGATGTGGCAAAGGAGGTGTGGAGAAGATTTGATTGCTTTATCTTAAAAATCTCAGAGCCAAATAAGTCTTAATCATCTGAGGAAACTAATTCCTTTGGCATGTTAATTGTGGCACTTAATTTGTCAGTCAGGTGTTTAATAAGGCTGAATGTTGATTTTTCTGATGCTTACCTAGAAATCAGACTTGTATTCTGAAGACTGAATGGAAACACTGACTAGCGCTAGGCAGTGATTCTCTCTATGCTGGAGGTGTGATGATTACAAAAATAACCATGTAAATGGATTGTGAATTGTCTATCTTCAATTACTTGAAAAGTAAGCACTTGTTGAAATTAACAGCTGGGGAGGAATTTCCTAGTAATCCTGGAGAATTTCTTCTAAAAGTATTTGCTCTAAGTAGCTATCACAAGTTTATCCACTTTGATAACTTCCTGTAACACTCCAGGCTGATCCTGAATAGAGCTCAATGCGTGACTTCAAACAGTGAATGTATAAGTTGAAAAATAAATAGATATATAATCCTTCCTAAAATTGGAATGTTAAAATGGAAAGGCCTTTAATGAGCATATATTTTGTAATTACAGGAATGGAGTGAAAAGAGAACTACAATTTTCTTGCCGGTAGTGCCTATTACTTTTGGCTGTACTTTTAAATAAAGATTAAATACATTTATTTAATCTAGGGGGGTGGGTGTCCTTATAGAGGTATAGGGAGAAAGAAAGATAAGAATCATCTAATATCTGCAGATTTGTAAAGGTTGATAGTTAAGTAGAGAGGCTGAAAAAGATAATGCCGGGGCACTTTTAAAGTGTTGTAGCTTTCTTTGTTGGTTTGGTACAAAAAAGACACATGCTGCCTTAATGCACCTAGGAAGAAAATCTGATTATATGCTTTGTATTTCCAGAGAGAAGAGTCTAAATCAGTCTTTTTCTTAAATCCCCACCTTAAATCCACCACTTTTAAAAGTTATATTTTATTTTATGCTTGGTTGTTGATGTTACTTAAAATAACAGTTCTCAGAAGAACAGAGTTTTTAAATAATGCCATTGGCATATAAAACCTCTTTTATCGCATTTGTAAACTCAGGTGAAGAAAAAAATTGGACTTCTGTTGTAGGAAGTAGCTGTACTTTATTGAGTATTGATCTTTACCTGAAGGAGGGTTCTCTTATTTCCTACACTGTGTCTTTGGTTTCTATAAGCATGTAGAGGGCAACCCTATCTTGGAAGGAAGCAGTGGTGTAAAATTGCCTGGGTGTGTTAGAAGTCTGTTGGGATGCAGTAGCTTTTTGGCTTGCTTATAGATTTTTTTTTTTAAATCTTTGTACTCAAAGTGAAGCTGAGCACAATCAGTCAATCAAAACAAAGTTGATAGAGTAAAGTTGTGTTTTGGGGCTCTGTATTTGTTTGGTAATCTCTGTAGCATCTATACAGATACTTCCTCAAGGCACATTACTCTGCCTGTCGTGCTGCCAAGCAACTTGACTGTTAGCAAATGAGCTCTGAGTCATGGTATCATTGCTGCATGGTTTATTACCTCAACAAACTATTGATGTCAAATAAATCAGGCTCCCTACAAAATGAAGTGGCAGAATAAATTGTACCTAGAAGAGTTCAGTGAAAGCTATGTTCTTCTTCAGCTCCTGGCAAAGACAGCCTCTAATAAGAGTTGATTAAAAATTCTGGTTGCATGGCATTGACTGAATTGAGCCAGTGGTGTTTGGCATAAAGAGATTACATGCAAGAGTACCATGTATTACAGTAAATTTTCTTCTCTAAGAGCGTAATTATCCATGCTTTTTATTCCTTAGCTGAAATTTCTTGCATTTGAGATAAATTTCACTTGACTAATTACGACAAGCTCAGCAAACAATAATTTAATTGTTCTTAATGAAACTGCTGGCTCTAAGTAAGGCAAGTCAGTTTTGCCTGCAGAACTGTAAGTCATGGTGTATGAAATGTTGGAGTTGGGGCTAAAAAATCATGACCCTTGATGCCAATGCATTGCAAACCATAAAAATTCTGTTTGTGTTTTTTTTTCTTCCTATAAGGGAGGGTGGATGTGAATATAAAGCATTGATATTTAAGAAATACAGACATCTTAGTTTTAAAATCCAGTCTCTCAATTAAAGATGTTACATTTCATATAGCTTTTAAAGCTGATTGGTTTTGCAGATTAAATGTCTTTACTGGAAATGAAAGACACGATGACAGAATCATAGAATAGCTGTGGAGGGAAGTGTTTTTGACTCCCACCCTGCCTGTTCAAAGCAGGGATCAGCTAGAGCAGATTGCTCTGTGAAACACAAGTCTTCCTTAGTACTGTCATGATCCTGAATAGTTCCAGTTATCATAAGCATGCTAGCCATTTCCTTTTGGTGTCTTGCTTCAATGTCTATTATAGCTTAAAATTTGAGGTGGCTTCATGCAGCTTAGTATTCTCATCTGATCTGAACTTGCACAAAAGCTTTTTATGCTTTCATTTTCCCTCACCTAATAATTGTCCAGATTTGGTATTATTCACTTAAATTGATCAGGCTCATTTCAATTTATAGTGAAATAAACCAGCTGCACTTGAGACAGTTAATTTGATAGGAGGAGACAATGTTAGGCAACAAGTAGTAGTGTGGCTGTCTTTCCTTTTTTGGAAGAGGTAGCATCAATAATAACAAGAGGGATGAGGGCAGAACACATGGAACAAAGACTATGCCAAGAAAAAGTACAGAAGTCTCCTGTCTTTAAGTCAACAGAAACAGGTGGAAGCCAGGCTGAGTAATGAAGAAATGTCAGAGGGAGTACTTGACACTGCAAGTTGGTTTTACTTTGAATTCACTTTCCAGTTATGTTTGAAGACAAATGTTCTTCCAGTTTTCAACTAAGAAATCCCTTCCTTTTCTTCTTGACAAAGATGATGAAGGATCTTGAGGAGAAGCTGTGTGAGGAGTGGCTGAGGTCACTTGGTCTGTTCAGCCTGGAGAAGAGGAGACTGAGAGGGAACCTCACTGCAGTTACAACTTCCTTGTGAGAGGAGGAGACACCGATCTCTTCTCTGTGGTGACCAGTGATAGGAGCCGAGAGAATGGCCTGAAATTTTGTCAGGGAGATTTAGGTTGGATATCAGGAAAAGATTCTTCATGCAGAGGGCATTTGGGCACTGGAACAGCTCCCCAGGGAAGTGGTCACAGCACCAGCCTGACAGAGCTCAAGAAGCATTTGGACAATGCTTTCAGGCACATGGTGTGACTCTTGGGGATGGTGCTGTGCAGGGCCAGGAATGAGACTCTGTGATCCTTGTGGATCCCTTTCAACTCAACATATCCTGTGATGCTATGAGAAGGTATGCAATTGATTTACTTGTACTCTCTTTGTTATGGACAAATTGGATTTCTTGCACATAACCCTCCTGAAAGCCATTTCCTTATGTATTGGTTGGCATAATTTCTGAGAAGCTTAGTGTTTTAGAACAGTAAATTTCAAACTTTGTTTAAAAGTTGCATTGAATTATGTTGGAAGAGAAATGGGTAAGTAATCACAGTTTAAATTTACTGTACAATTTACAGTACCTGTCTTAAATTTGAACTTTTGGTGTTCTATTTTCTGGGAAATTTTAGCTTTGTGATACTTTAACAGGTTTGTTGTGTGTTTAACAGGTTCATTGTGTGTTTACATCTGGTAAGAAGATGCAAGTACCTTAGACAATGTAGCATGGAGTTAATCTTCAAAACTGGATAACACTGAAATAAAAAATACTTAGTATAGCCAAGTGCTAAGCAGTTCTTGCAGTCATTACTCATCACAGGCACAACAGGAACTGTGAAGTCAGTAGGCTTGCAAAAGGAAGCTCTGGGTAATTTGGTGTATGATTACTTAAAGAGTGAATAATCTGTTTTATTAATAGATCATACCACACGGAAATGCACAATGCATACGAGTAATGCACCATTTTAAAAAATAGTCACATAGATAGCTTTCTTTTTCTTGGTGTTCTGCTCTTTCTAGGAGTGTCTGTTTTAAATCTTATATCCTGGAAGCTCTTTAATAAGTGTCAGGCTTTTCAGCTCATTGGGGTTTCCTCTTTTGCTTCCCTCCACCATAGTGTCCATTTGTGATACCACATTTAATATATGTTGTGTCATCATCTATGTGCCTAATCACTGTCTTCTGGCTTTGATACTGAGTGCTGGTTTTAGTGGCAGGTATTATTGTTTCTGTAAAAAGCTTTTTGTCTTCAAATAATATTAATTGCTTGAATGCTTTAAGGGTATCTTGTGAAGTATACATGAGGTGGTATGCATACAGTGAGATTAAATAGTAAGATTTTATAATTTCCTTACATATGGTGTACAGATGTCAGCTAAAACTTGGTAAATGTGTTATAACAAAAGAAAAAGCCTACTGAGCCACAGTTTTTTCTTTTTTTTTTTCCTACAAGATGGAAGGAGGTCTTATTGATCAGCAGTATCCACTTGTCTCCAGTTGTAATGAAACAAGAGTCCAGGCTCCTCTGGATCTTTCTCTGCATGACCATGGTGCTCTGAAAAGCTGACTGGTACATGCTGTAGGTACTTTTTTCTGCAAGGAGGACATTCATATAACCCTATAGTCTTGGTGTTCATTTTCAGTTGTCCTGACTGCAGTAGGTTTGCTAAAGGTTTGTCTCAGAAATCCATGTAAGCAGTGTGATTGTGATTACTTAAGAGTTGTCCCAACAGTAAGTTCTTACCATTTTATGTGATAACAAAGGTAAAATTTGGTCTGTGTGACCATGATGTGGTATATTCTGTTACTGTACCTGAGGTACCTTTCCAGAACAGAGTGAGGGTCTTACTACCAAGCTTCTATCAGAGCTGCAGAAGCCACTGGCTTCATCAGTCCTAGCTGCTGGAGAGCAGAATAACAGCTTTTGCTGTGTTTTATATAGATGTCTGAAGTGTCAACATCCATGTCCAGATAGGATATCTTCACACTGAAAAAGTGAAGGCTTTTGGATGTGAGAACAAAACTTGATTAATAAGTGGCTTCTGAAAAATATTAAAATAAAGCTTTATTCTGATGTTGGTTTGATGTAAAGTATGTGGCTTTGGAGGTTGGTTAGTTTCTCTGGTGTTTTTCCATACTTCCTGTTTGAGCAATTAGTATATGTGGCACAATCTGTGTAAATAGAAGAAAGGTCTAAATAAAGGAGCCTAAGACATCTAGAAGCAGAATGATTGGTTTGTTGTGCCAGCTATGTTTTGCTACTCACATAACTACTCAGTGCGTTTTTCAAAGATCCTGAAAAAGTATTCCCTTTGCAGTGCAGAAGTGCAGTTACTTAGCAATACTAAATGATTTATGCTCTTAAACATCATCCTCTTATGAATGAGAATTGAAATATAAGGTACAATATAAACTCAAACACACAAAGATCAGATGCAATCCCTGTCCAGTTCTTATGATAGAAGAAATCCTTTTGCTGGAAGTAGTAAATCACATATGTTTTAGCAGTTAATAATAATGAAATTAGGTAAGTGATGCTTTCTGAAATTGGTAAAATGGGCAATGGTAGAAGCAATGCCAGTATCTGCTGATACATCAGTTCCTTACAAGCATCACCACTTTGTGTTTATAAGCAGAATCAATGAAGAAATAAAATCGTTCTTAATCTTTTAAATCTGCTGTAGGTGTTGACTGATGTAGGAATGTCCATTATGCCGTATAATTCTTGCAAACTTCTCATCCAGGTCAGCAGTGAGAGGCATTTGTTTCAAGTATATTATCAGGATGGTAATGACCTGCTGTGTGCTTGTGTTCATTGTGAAATGAAGCCATTATTTGTCCATAGTGTACTTCTCCAGTGTTTCATAATCACATATTGGATTTTCTCTCCTTAGTCTCTCATACTCAGAGTGAAAATGTGATCAATCAGAAAATAGCTTCTGTTTCTTAGTTGTGCTTTTTCTCCATCTTCTGGAAAGACATAGGAGCATTGTGACACTGTCCAGCTTGTTCTGGATACACTGCCTCAGTTTTCATGCCACAGGGCATGAACACTGATGACATATGTTTGAAATGGCATTTGGTCAAGTCACCGAGCAGATGTCTGAGCAACCTGTTTTAGGTCACTTTCCTTTCCTCTCCTTGGCTGTGAAAATTATTGCTCTGTTCCTGTCTGCCTCTATGTGTTAAGAGCTGTAGTAGGTAGTGATTAACAGGTAACTCATGCAAACTGGGGTTCCTTATGCAGTTGAGAGAGGATGAAATGGGAAAGAGGAGACCAAACAATCTAAACAGAATAACTGGTACTTGAATTACAGACTTTGTGTATTTATGGTTGTCCTGACCTGTTCTCTTATACTTGAGTAATCAGACATTGTCATTGAGTAACTTCAGCAGACAGTCCTTGAACTATCAGTGTACTCAGTTAAGGATTATCTGTTAAAGGGAATCTTCTGCAAATGGAAATATTGATTCATTTTGCCAGAGAAGTTCAGAATACCCTATCTCTGAGAGCTGAGGATTCCAGAATAGGACTCCTGCCAGATGGATGCTGGTTGGTGGATGCTTTAGATGCCAAGAGATCTCAGGAGGCAGAGGGAGAAAATGGATTTGGTTCAGCCAGACAGTTCTTGTTAAAGGCTCAACAGTGACCATTCCCCTGCAGCAACTGATTGCTTAGTCTACTCTGTCAGCATCTTATTTTCTAATGGCAAAGTTCTGAGCTTGGGGTTCTGGAATTGACTCATATGGGAGCAAGTCCTGGTTTTCTGATGTGCATTTTCTGAGATAATCTGGTGTATTAATTGTAACAGCCTAAAAAGGCTTTGCAGAATTTGAGATCAGTTGAAGTTGGAAGGAACCTCCCAGAGATCGCCCTCCTGTTCAAGCAGGGCAACTTAGACCCAGTTGTCCAAAACTACATCCAGATGGCTTTTCAGTATCTCTGAGGAGGGAAGAGTTCACAATGCCCTGGGGAACTTTTGCCGGTCTTTCCTGCTGTTTGGAGAGCACCTTTTGTGTTTGAGTTGGTGTATATTGCCTCTGGGCACACTCCTGTCACTGGGCACCATGGAAAAGAGCCTGGCTCCATCCTCTAGGTAGCCTCCCTTCAAGTATTTGCACACATTGGTGAGGTCTCCCTGGCCCTTCTCCAGGCTGAACACTCCCAGCTCTCTCAGCATTACTGTATAAGAAGAATGCTCCAGTCTCTTGTCTTAGAGGCCCTTTATTGGATTCTCTCCAGTATATCCATGCCTCCCTTGTTTTGGAAAACACAGCACTGCACCCAGTATTCTTTGTGGCCTCACCCAGTGCCCAATAGAGAAGATAGGTCACCACCCTTGACCTGTTGGCAGCGCTTGCATAGGCAAGGCCAAATGCAGCCTGGAATGCCATTAGTCTTTGTGGTAAGAGCATGCAGCTGGCTGCCATATGAAATAAGTTGTTTTCTAAGTACAAGAAACATTTCTTCTGGAAATCAAACATGAGGGTGTTTTCTTTTAGCTACTTAAGTCTACCAGCTTCAAAAAATACCAGTTTGCTTTTGTAAAAGTTCTAGCTATGTTATTTATTTGCCTGATTTCTGTATCTGAAGCTATAATGGTTTGTTGGGTTTTGCTTTTATCTTTTTAATTACAAAACATTACAAAACAAAATCCCTGAAGACACTTGCAGATTTCCAAAGATCAGGTCTCTGTTTTATTAATGGGGTTAAAGAGTTGTGGTCAGTGGCTCAATGTCCTAGTGGAGACCTGTGATGGGTGGTGTCCATCAGAGGTCTGTACTGGGATCAGTGCTAAAGGACTGAGTGCACTTGCAGCAAATTTTCCAATGACATCAAACTGTGGTGTAGCCAACACCACTGCAGGGAAGGGTGTCATCCAGAGGGATGTGGACAGGCTTGAGAGATTGGCCTTTGCAGACCTCATGAGGTTCAACAAGGACAAATGCAAGGGGGCAGTCCCCCTGGGTTGGGGCAGTCCCAAGCGAGTACAGGCTGGGTGGAGAGTGGATGGAGATTAGCCTTGAGGAGGACTCCAGTGTTGTGTGATGAGATGCTCAGCATGAGCTGGCAATGTGCACTTTCAGCCCAGAAAGCCAGTTGTATCCTGGGCTGCATCACAAGCATGGCCAGCAGGTCAGGGAGCTGATTCTGCTCCTGTGGGACCCTACCTGGAGGGCTGCATTCAGATCTGGTGTCCCCAGCATAAGGATATCAGACTGTTGGAGCTAGTCCAGAGGAGGACCATGAAGATGATCAGAAGGCTGGAGGACTGGTCCTGTGAAGACAGGCTGAGGAAGATGAAGCTATTCAGCCTGGAGAAGGGAAGGCTTCAGAGGGACCTTAAAACACCTTCCAGTACCTAAAGGGGGCCAGCAAAAGAGCAGGAGAGGGACTGTTCACAAGGGCATGTAATGATAGGACAAGAAGGAATGGCTTTAAACTGAAAGAGCAGAGGTTTAGATTAGATACAAGAAAGAAACACTTCCCTGTAGGGGTAATGGGGTCCTGGCACCAGAGAAGTTGTGGATGCCTCATCCCCAAAAGCGTTCAAGCCCAGGCTGGATGGAGCCCTGAGCAGCTTGGTCTAGTGAAAAGTGCCCATGGGCAGGGGGCTTGGAACTAGATCATCCTTATGGTCCCTTCTAATCCAAGCCGTTCTCTGATCCTATGAATTGTTCTTCCACAGTTCAGTCCCTTTCCGGTTCCTTTTGATTCTTAAAAACTGAAGAGCATGATGGGCTGTATGTAGCCCAGGCAATCCTATTTTTTTTCAGTCCCTTAATGAATATAAGCTAATGCCTTAATGAAATAAGCTTATGCATTTGAAATTGGCTGACTGCTTCAATCAGCTTGGGCATAAATTTGACTTTTTTAAAGATAATTTTCATTGCATATCATGAAAATTGGAAGCTGAGTGAAGAGAGTACTATCATTCTAAATTGGTGATGTTTTCAAAGCCTTCACCCATCTCTGGTGCTCTTGATGTGTCCTGCAGACCGAACTTTGCCATTCTTTTGTACACTCCTTTTGGCAGCTGGACCTTGTATTTCTATTCTGTGTACCTGCTGATGGTTGTGTTCTTGTGAACTGGTGCAACTCCTTGCTGTTTTCCTTCTGCCTGCCTCCCTTGCCTCTACGGAGAAACTGTGTGTTGCCATGAACTTTTGCATGTGAACTGCCATACCGTTCCTTGCTTTTCAGTTTAAAGGGTGTGCTTTTTTTTTTTTTTTTTTTTTTTTTTNTTTTTTTTTTTTTAATTTGAACTAGTGATATTTATCTGGCTGTTTTGTACTGCATGCTCTTGTGTTTTTCTGTATCTGCTCAAGTCTGGGCAGAGGATGGCCTTTTCAGCTTCAGATAGGAAAGAATTTTCTGTGTGTCTCTTCCAGGATTTTGTGTTGGATGATATTAATTAGAGAGCCTGCTACTTCCAAATTATTTTAATGCTCCTGTTCTTTTCCAAGAGATTAACTGCTGTCTGAAATACAGGATGCTGTCACAGCATCTCTCAGAATCTCATTTCCTTTAGGGATCTTTTAAAATACCATTTTGAGATAATCTTTTTTGCTAGGGTATCTTGATTGTGAAAAAACCCAGACAAACAAAGAAATAACCAAAACCAAACAAAAACCAAAACACCCCAACCAAAAAGCCTCACCCTAGAACTAAGCCCAAAACCTCCCCAAACAACAACAAAATGCAAATCCCGGACATTTATTATTGTTTTATAGTCTGACATAGTTCAGTATTCCAAATTCTAAGAAGAGGGAAAGACAACATGGAAAACAAGCTGGGAACAAGATGTCTGACTTAATTAGCGTGCATAGGGACTTTGGTAGGTGTTACTATTTTCTGCCAATGTAGTTGCAAGGTTTTTTTAAAAATCTTTGAGTCATTCGTGGCAGAAGGGATGATTTAATTTTCTCAAAGGGAGCTAGTAGCTTTACCCTTTAAGCATCATAGGCTGTTTTGGAGATTATTTGGCTGCAGTAATGAAAGCTGCTGTATTATTCATGAAATGTCAATCTTCTTGCTGTTTGAACTCGATAAATACAATGAAATGTGATTTCCAGAGATTGCATAAATAGAGCTCCAAATCCATAGGAAGCGTTTCTAGATAGTAAGAGAGCATTTCTGTTCCACTGGAATACAAAACTGTCCAAAATACAGGGTGCAGAAAGTCTACTGACCAACTACTAATGTGTAAGTCACCATTTAAGTGAAACAAGTAAGCACCTTCCTTTTAGACAGGCTTAGACTTTTAGAAAGAGATAGATTGATTCTTCAGGATCTGTTGGTATGAAAATGTTAATTGAAAATTGAAGGCTTTTTTTCTGGAGACTATCAAAAGTGTTTTCAAGTTGATATGGGGGGGGGTGTTTGTGGTTTTGGTTTTGTTTTCTTTTCTCCTTAAAAGCCAAGGGTTTCTGTGTTTACATGTTTTACTATGGTTTTGATTTTTATACCCTTTGGTAGACTAGGTAGACTTTGAAGAAACCAGCAGAAATAAGGAGTAGATTAGAAACGGTATTCCACTTCTTTCTACACTGTCTTCTCTGAGTTACTGGAAAGGAGAAAACAATAAGACTTTTGTCAACAGATGAACACTTCTGGAAGTACCTTTCTGAAGGAAGAAGCCTTCATCTATTTTCATGCTTGTTTGTCTTCCTGTTTCTTACTTGTGCTCATCAGGGCATGTCTTGTGAGAATCAATGTGTGGGTGCAGTTCTGCTGCAGAGTCCAGGATCTCTGCCTGAGGAGGAGGAGGGACAAAGCTTCTCATGGAATGTAACTCAAGTTCTTAATCCACAACTTCTCTACACCTGTCCCCGAGGTATATGTGCACAATTGGGTTTTTTAAGTCAAAATTTTTTGATTATGTAACTTGTCTTACAGTGGATTGCTGTCCAAGTAGCTTTTGGCCATGAGCTTTGTACCCCTATTTGGGATGGTGCTGAATCAAATTAGAGTTCTTTTACTAGGTTTGCATCTTGCTCATTTTTTCCCCTTTTATGGAAGTTAAGAAACCTATTATTCTAAGCATAGTCTTTGGATTTCTACATTTCTCATTTCTTCAGAGATTCTGTCTGCTTTCTTGCAGTCCCTGCTTTCCCAAAGGAATTAATAAGAAATGCTACATTTGGCTTTTCAAGGACACAAGCATGTAAAGGCAATGCATATAGAAGGGAAAAAGTGTGGGTGAGAACTTCAGCTCAGTTCAATCTTTTATGCTGCCTTTTTTTTTTTTTACGTTCAATGATGTGTTCTGTGACTGATTGCAAACAAGTTTAATACACTAAATATTTGAACAATCTGTAAATTAGAAGATAGAAAAAGATGTTGTAGGTTACCTCTCTCTTAGCAAACAAAGGTTTCTGAATTTACTGGTGCTGAAGGCTTATCCTCACTTGAAAATATTTGTTTGCATTGATCAGGAGATAAGGGAGGTGTAGACTGCCCGCCCTCACAGCATAGCTGAACTCTAATCAAAGTTTAACATATGGAATGTGTTCAAAACCAAGTACATAACTATAACATGAAATCTTTTCAGCAAATGTAACCTTGGTTTGACAAGATTGGAAGCATTTAAAGGAAATTTGAGTAGTATTAGAATGGTATGACACAAAAACAGCTCCTGTGGGTGTGTCTTGTTCCTGTACTTGAGTTTGCCTTGCCAGATCATCAGTATCTTGACTGGCTCCCACAGCTATTTTTCCTGCCTATTGCATCTGATCTCTTAACAGACTTTAAATTGTAAATATTTTAAATACAGATGTCTCTTCATTTATATACTGGAAAATTTTTTAGGCAGACTCCTTTTCTCTCATTTTGAAAAGTATTTCTTTGGTAAACAAAATCCAATATAGAATTCTGGAAATGGAGGCTGAAAGAGATTTGAGAGTTTATCTGGACCTCTGATCAAAGTCAGTTTGAAATCTTTAAAAATAATTTTAAAATTCTACAAAGTTTTTGGTCTTGTTTGGCAATCTGTACAGGTGCTTAACTATGCTTGCAGTTAGGTTGCCCTAGGAATTAGCCCAGCTTTAGCCTAAAGCATCTGTAGTTTGAGCCCTTTTCATCTGTGTACGGAAGTGTATTTTCCTTGTGTTTGCAGGAATCTTCTATTTATATTGTCTTCTTTCAGTCCAGTAAAGCCTGAACAAGTCTATTTAAATGTCTCCTTAGGTTGTGTTTTCAAGGCCTCTTTAGTTTTTTTGTGTAGCTGCTTTTGGAATTCTTCCAGTTGTTCTATGTCATTTGGAGATGTGCTTCTCAAAACAGGTTGAGGTATTTGTAAGCAGAGTAAAAGGCTTATTCTGTCTGTTTAGCAATGCTGTTCTTTCCAGGCATCCTTGCCTGCTCTAATGCTGCCTAATAGTTGGTTTCCATTACAAATTTTTATGGTTGATTATTTTCCAAGCAAAATTGTGCTTTCCATGTAACTTCATTCAGTGCTATTTGAGGCTTTTAAACCTTTCTTAATTTTTTGGTTATTTCCCAAGATTTTCTGATCAACTGAGTGTTTGCAATTTTTATAATGTAATGCCTACTTGAAGATTTAGTAAGTGTACTTACTGTTACCAAAATATTTAAATATTTCCTGTTGTTTTCATAGGTTTGAGTTAGTGGAGTTACATCTGATACATTTGATGATATTTCATCAATTTTCTTTGGTACAATTTGGATTTGGGTTGGTACTCTCTAGCAGCCCAAATGTTTGGATTAATACAGGCTAACTGGCTGTAGGCATAACTTTAACCACAGCCAGCAACTAAGTACCATGTAGTTATAAACTAATAAAAAGGGAGACAAAGAAATAAAATTGCAGAGAAACAAATCATGCATGCTACAATTGCACATCACCTGCTGACCGATGCCCAGCACGTCCCTGAGCAGTGATTGGTCCCTGGAGCCAGTTCCCCCCAGTTTCTATCCTGAGCATGATGCCCTATGGTATGGAATATCCCTTTGACTAGTTTGTCACCTGCCCAGGCCATGTTTTTGGGGAACAAGAACATGGTGTCTTCTCAGGACACTGCAAAGTCCTTGACTTGGAGTAAACACTGCTCAGCAACAACTAAAACTTCAGTGTGTTAACAACATTATTCTCATTAAATCCAAAGCACAGCACTGTGCCAGCTTCTAGGAAGCAAATTAACTTTGTCCTGTCCAGCACAGCTGTTCCTCACACTGGCTGTGCTAAGGGTAGGTTTGATCATGGATGGCAGTCATGCTCATGTGGCAGGCCACATCTGTTAGTTGCACTCATATAATCAGGTCATAGTTGTTCTGGACAAGCTTTTGATTCAGTTGTGTTGCACTGTTTACCTTCTAGGTGTTTGTAAATATATACTGTGTAAAAAGCCAACAAAACCCTTGATAGTATTTGATTTCAAGTTCAAGGGTCTGTGATTTTTTAAATTCCTCTTTCTAGTTTTAAAGACAGTGTTCTAAAGAAATGTAGCCCTTTTTTTCAGTTTCAAGGAAATCTTACCCATGCAAAATTTTTCTCAGTGGATAATTATTAAATATGACTAAGCATCATTTAGCTTAATATCTTGGGGATTTACTTGTATTTTGATTTCTCAGATCCTACTTCTCCAGGTTGTTTCTGAACATTATCTTTGATTTGCTTTCTGAAATTGTCCATACTGCCTTTATGATTTACAGGCTGTTTGATTTGTTTTTGAATGCATTGTGACTGTTGAAAAGAAAGACATCTCAAAAGCACCTTCTTGTGAATTGCTCTTAAGGTTTAAGCATTTGTTAGAGAGAAGGGGCTGCTATCAATTGTCACCTCCTGTTAGGAAGCTAGTAGAAATAGGCTGTTTCTGGGTGAAAGTGTAGTAACCACACAACTCAATTATGGTTATTAATGACCTGAAAGAGACATTAATAATCATAGAATCACAGGATGATTGAGGTTAGAAGGAGCCTGTGGAAGCCACCTGGTCCAATCTCACTGCTCAAGCCAGGCCACCCAGAGCATATTGCCTTGGTCCATGCCCAGGTGGCTTTTGAGTGTCCCAAAGGTGGGAAGACTCCTGGACAACCTGTGCCAGGGCTCAGTCACTCACTCTAAGTAACAAAATGCTTCCTGCTGTTGACACAGCACCTGTTCTGTGTTTCAGTTTGTGTCCATTGCCTCTGGTCCTGTCACTTAGAACAGCTGTGGAGAGCCTGACTGCATCCTCTTCACACTCTCCCTTCAGGAATTTACATACATTGATGAGGAACCCCTGAGCCTTGTCTTCAGGCTGAACAGTCCCAGCTCTCTCAACCTTTCCCCACAGGAGAGAAAGTCCAGTCCCTTGATGATCTTTGGGACTGTCTCCACTGTGTCCCTGTTTCCCTCTTGCTGAGGAGTCCAGAACTGCACAGCTACTCCGGGTGTGGCCTCATTATGCAGTGCTGTATAGGGAGTATGTGTCACCTCCCTTGAATTTGACAACACTTTGCAAGGTTTGGCTGAATGAGGCAGGTAATAGTGTTTTGAAGAATTTCAGAACAGGAAAGAATAAATGGACAAAAAAAGACAGGCTTGGTTCAACACTGAAAAAGCCAACAATACATACTTCAACGGAGGCTGTTCAAGTGTGTGTGCAACATGGTGGCTTGAAATTAGGAATGGGATACTTATGTCATGGATGACCTCCAAGAGAAGCTTTGTAAAGCAAACTGTGTGAAGTGGAGAATAACAGGGAGGACATAGTATTGTTACATGGATAGGGGATGTGGTGGCATCTTGACACTGAGCCCAGTGTCAAGGACTTTTTCACATGGAGTACTGCACATTTATTGTGGATTTGGAGAAGATAAATTAACAAAAAAAGCAATAGATGTGGAAAATTCATATGAGGCATTGTGGACATCTGAGTAGGCTATCTTGAAGAGAAGTTAATTAAAAGAGATGTAACATCATAACCTGCCTAAAGCTGTTTGTCTGCATAGGAGAAACTGCATTTCTCTTGTACCACAGTGGGGAGGAGATCTGGGATGGAAACCTGGATTTCATCTTGCTATTGCTGAGAAAAGCAGGAGTTATGATTCTGTTCAACAGGACTACTCATTTCTAAAAATAAGTATTTTTGTTCATGATAGTCTCTTGCCCTAAGCATGTACCTACCTTTCAGGATATACCTAGTTCTAGCTATGAGTGGAGATGTATATGAACATCATAGAAAAGTCAGCGTATTAATTTTTCCCTCGGGAAGAATGTAAATCCAAATTGCTTTTAAAATTCTCTTTCAAAAGGTGCAGGTGTCTGCTTCTCTCTCAGTTCATAGTGGAAAAACAGGTTTTAATTTTCTCAGATGTTGCTGGGGCTAAGACTAGAAAAATTCCAAGAAGGGCCTAAGTATCGTTACTAAAGAGAAAGTATTTTGGAAGGTTTGTATCCAGGTGTCAGGATCTAAAATGGTTTCCTCCTGAAAGGAGCAAAGTCTTCTGGAGATAGACTTTTAAAGGGACATTTTTTGGTTTGTCTTGGCTTCTGATGTAGCACAGACATAATATTTCCATGGTTAAACCAATAAGTTGTTTAATTAAATGTATTTCAAAATCAAGCGTGGGTGCTTTTGTGGAAGATTCCAAGAGTCAGAAAATGTTTTCTATTAAACTGGATTCTGGTAATCCCTTTTATTGATTCTAATCTGAGTGTTTTTGACCTGTGTTCCTGGCATTATTTCTTGTTATGCCTGCCTGGGTTTTATCTTTTTACTAAGTGTCGTAATGGAGCTCTGGTTCTTTCACTATGAAAATAACATTTGTCTTCTAACCAGGTATTTTCTAGTCTGAGCTACTGTGCCATGTGGTTCTCACAACTGCTTCTGATGTATCTCTTCAGACAAGGGTACTCTGCTAAGCAAGCCATGGGTTTGCTCCTCTATGTAAAACCTAAAAACTGCCTAGGAAGTATCAAAATCAATAACAGTGAAAAAAAGGCATTGTGCCTAGTTTCATCTTTTGAAGACAAGGATAGGTGGAGGTAGAAATGGTTTCTTCCCACCAGAGCTTGCTTAGGGGTTAAGGATCTGAAAACTGCTCAAGTGTGGCAAAAGGAGAGTTGCAGAAGAAGCTGCAGGTGCCCAGGGCTCATTGAGGGGCTGCAAGGCTGTAGTGAGGAGCTGGGAACAGGCAGCCAGTTCTCAGAGGGGACAAGGAAAGCTTCTGAGGGACTGGGGTAGTTGAGCAGAGTCTGCCACTGTTCAGAAAATGCTAGACTTGGCTGGAAGTATGGGTCTGTCTGCCAAGGACACAATGAACAAAGGGAGGGATGTGCTTTTTGTTCTGGCTGCCCTACTTGCTCTCAGAATTTTCTGTTAGGAATTTAAGCTTCTAGTTCTTGTTCTAGTAAAGTGTGTGTTGTTTTGTTTTACTGTGTGTCATGTTCCCCCTTTTTGTGTCTGTTCCCCCCCCCCAAAAAAAAAAAAAAAGCCTTTAAAAGAATTCTCAAAAACTGCAGAAAGAGGAGAGGGGTGTGAGAGTCCAGGCACATAATTTTAAAACTAAATGGCTAACTCTGGGTGCTTTGCATAAGTCCTGGCCTTTGACTAAGCAGCTTGGGTCACTCACATGTGGAGGCTTTCTTACTGAAGTTTTCCCACAGCAAATTGTAGTGACTGATGTAGCTTATGGTTATTAAAGTAAATGATTTTTTTGGCTACCTTTCTTCTCAGAGGCTCCCCTGTCATTTTCTAGTTGTTTCAAATTATCTTTACAAATGCTTGGTGTCTTTAGTAAAAATGCTCATTTTTTCTAACATCTCTGCCACCTGTACTAGAAGTTGAGATGACACATTTGCTCTTATAGTTAGTTACAGGCTTCTGCAACTTAAAAATGTGTATTTGGGAGTAAATAGTTTTGTAGATAGAGTGGTAAGAGAAATCTGACTTAACTGTGATGCTTACAGTGCAACAGAATCTGCTATTTAAATTAACATTTTAGGAATTGCAAGTTTGTGTAGGAGGTACATGTTCCTACTATTAAGTTAAAATATTGGTATTTTAGAGTGAGAGGCTTTGAGTACAATTCCATAAATGCAGCAATATTTTATAGCTTGCTGTATGGACATATATAGGTACTGTACAGATGAAACTATGTGCAAAAGTATAATTATTACATTTATCCCATGTGGCCACATCTCAGTTGTGCTGCAGTATTCATTGCTGCAATGTAATTTCTTTCAGTAGGGTTTGCTTCACTCTGCATCCATGGCATTCTTCTGTGCAACTCTGCCTCTTGCAAGTCCTAGGAAGGATTTGGATTATTTGAGGAAAATTTACTTGATTTGGGACAAAGAGCTGGTATACAGTATTGTTCTATGTTTGGAATGCACATATATTATGACGTGATGGCAGGCTTTAATAAAATAAATTGCTTATTTTCTTTCTCATTTTATCTTAAAAACTAGCAATTAATAAACTTCTTCAGTTGAATAAACTGAATAAATTCATAGAATGAGGAATATCAAGTTCTCTGACTCAGCCTCCTGCTCAAAGAGGGTCAGTGGTGGGGGCAGATGAGGTTACTCAGGACTTTGTCCTGTTGGGTCTGGATAACCATTGCCATCCTAGGCTTTCTCCTTCAAGCTGATCATCAGCTAGGAGTAGATCTGTATAAGGTCGGGGTGGACCTTGAGAACACAAATCTACCCAATGCCTCCTCATTCACACTGAATTAAAATTACCTGCATTACTACTTCATAAAACATCTCTGAGGCTAACAAGACAGAGCTGTGGGCTGCTTCAGCAGTTCTGATTGTCTGAGGTTTCCCTCTCTGCCTTGTAAACCTGGTCTCATGCTTTTGCAGTGATCCAGTGTGATTGGGCCATGATGAATAACTATGCCTTTGGATTAAAATCTTTGTCCCTTTATTCTTGCAGTTGTAGATTTTATAGGAGACATGTGTTTTCACTATTTTATGCATCATTACATTACAGGCTTTATTGGTTCACCATTGAAATAATTTGAGAAACAAATTCAGTCATTGCAGAAGTGCAGCATGTCTGTGTCTTGTTAAAATAATCCATTTAGGCTAGAGGTTTGCTAATATGTTTGTAGTCTCCTAAAATACCTTCCCTGGCAAAAGCACAAATAACTTAGCCAAAAAATCAGCAGTTCACCGCTGTGTCACTGATCTTAATTTACTAACAGCTGAAGGCTAACCTATGTACTGGTTTCAATTATCATCAAAATATCTGATCTGTATGGTAGAATGTCATAAAGACTGAAAATATTTTAATAAACCATCAACTGAAAGGTTTAAGACTACTGTGCTTAGTTATTAAGTATATAATTCTCTATGAATTGTGACAGGACTCCATCTCCCTTTTGTAGGTGTCCCTTACACTTTCTAAAGACGGGGGGAATGAAACAGGGTTAGAAATTTGACTTGGGGTAGAAACCAATTTTGGATTTAGCTGAAGGGTGCTGTTTAAAACTTGTGTAGTCTGCTAACTTGCTGTGCACAAAGGCCTGCAAAAAGGACAGAGAAGATTCAAACTTGCTGCTTCAAGCAGAATGTTTTTTCTCATGATGGTTTCTTNTGTGTAGGAGGTACATGTTCCTACTATTAAGTTAAAATATTGGTATTTTAGAGTGAGAGGCTTTGAGTACAATTCCATAAATGCAGCAATATTTTATAGCTTGCTGTATGGACATATATAGGTACTGTACAGATGAAACTATGTGCAAAAGTATAATTATTACATTTATCCCATGTGGCCACATCTCAGTTGTGCTGCAGTATTCATTGCTGCAATGTAATTTCTTTCAGTAGGGTTTGCTTCACTCTGCATCCATGGCATTCTTCTGTGCAACTCTGCCTCTTGCAAGTCCTAGGAAGGATTTGGATTATTTGAGGAAAATTTACTTGATTTGGGACAAAGAGCTGGTATACAGTATTGTTCTATGTTTGGAATGCACATATATTATGACGTGATGGCAGGCTTTAATAAAATAAATTGCTTATTTTCTTCCTCATTTTATCTTAAAAACTAGCAATTAATAAACTTCTTCAGTTGAATAAACTGAATAAATTCATAGAATGAGGAATATCAAGTTCTCTGACTCAGCCTCCTGCTCAAAGAGGGTCAGTGGTGGGGGCAGATGAGGTTACTCAGGACTTTGTCCTGTTGGGTCTGGATAACCATTGCCATCCTAGGCTTTCTCCTTCAAGCTGATCATCAGCTAGGAGTAGATCTGTATAAGGTCGGGGTGGACCTTGAGAACACAAATCTACCCAATGCCTCCTCATTCACACTGAATTAAAATTACCTGCATTACTACTTCATAAAACATCTCTGAGGCTAACAAGACAGAGCTGTGGGCTGCTTCAGCAGTTCTGATTGTCTGAGGTTTCCCTCTCTGCCTTGTAAACCTGGTCTCATGCTTTTGCAGTGATCCAGTGTGATTGGGCCATGATGAATAACTATGCCTTTGGATTAAAATCTTTGTCCCTTTATTCTTGCAGTTGTAGATTTTATAGGAGACATGTGTTTTCACTATTTTATGCATCATTACATTACAGGCTTTATTGGTTCACCATTGAAATAATTTGAGAAACAAATTCAGTCATTGCAGAAGTGCAGCATGTCTGTGTCTTGTTAAAATAATCCATTTAGGCTAGAGGTTTGCTAATATGTTTGTAGTCTCCTAAAATACCTTCCCTGGCAAAAGCACAAATAACTTAGCCAAAAAATCAGCAGTTCACCGCTGTGTCACTGATCTTAATTTACTAACAGCTGAAGGCTAACCTATGTACTGGTTTCAATTATCATCAAAATATCTGATCTGTATGGTAGAATGTCATAAAGACTGAAAATATTTTAATAAACCATCAACTGAAAGGTTTAAGACTACTGTGCTTAGTTATTAAGTATATAATTCTCTATGAATTGTGACAGGACTCCATCTCCCTTTTGTAGGTGTCCCTTACACTTTCTAAAGACGGGGGGAATGAAACAGGGTTAGAAATTTGACTTGGGGTAGAAACCAATTTTGGATTTAGCTGAAGGGTGCTGTTTAAAACTTGTGTAGTCTGCTAACTTGCTGTGCACAAAGGCCTGCAAAAAGGACAGAGAAGATTCAAACTTGCTGCTTCAAGCAGAATGTTTTTTCTCATGATGGTTTCTTTTTCCCCCATCCTTTCTCAGTCAACACTTGTTATCTTTGCATCTCCAGAGATGAAGTATGACAAGGTTCTGGCATTCAGCTGAAATCACTAAAACAAAATATGAATCTTACAATCTGTTTGCTTGTTTTTAATTCTGTTGTCTTCTCACAAGACTGCCACCAACCTTTTTCTTCCTGTTGCCTCTTTCTATTTTGAATGTGTGTGCTGGCATAAGACTGTATGTGGAATGGTGTTACAGCAAACTGTACTTGTCCCTAACACTCAGCAGAAGTTTGAAAAGCATTCCATCTTTAAATTTTTTTTCCCAACTTATGCCTTTGTCCAGCAGAGACCTATGAAATTGGTCTGGAGAATCTCTTATGAGGAAAGGCTGAGAGAGCTGGGCCTGTTCAGCCTCGAGAAGAAGTGATTGAGAGGGGACCTCATCAATGTGTATAAATATCTGCAGGGTGGTTGTGAAGAGGGTGGAGCCAGGCTCTTGGTGGTGCCAACCGATAGACCAGGAGGCAGTGGGCAGAAACTGATGCGCAGGAAGTTCCACCTGAATATGAGGAAGAACTTCTTTACTGTGTGAGTGACCATGCACAGAAACAGGTTTCCCAGAGAGGCTGTGGAGTCTCCCTCACTGGAGATACTCAAGAGCCATCTAGACACAGTCCTGTGCCATGTGTTCTAGGATGGCCCTGCTTGGGCAGGGAGATTTGACCAAATGACCCACTGTAGTCTCTTCCAACCTGACCCATTCTGTGACTGAAATTTTCCAAGTAGCAGAAAGGCCTAAATAGAATGTGCTTTCAGAGTAGTAATGTCTTTACACAATGTTTTCTCAACTCTTCCAACAGCTAAAAGCGGGAGGAGTGTGATCACTAGTAGCACAAGAGCATTGTAAGTTATTTAAGAGCTAGCACTCCAAGTGTTCAATAGCAATTGAAATTTAGCCCTGGCTGGACAGATAGCTGGTGGTCTAAAGAGCAACCAATGAGATTTATTCACATTGTGAAAACATATTTAATTAAATAGCTAGTGACAAAACGTAGGCATATAAACTCACCATGCCTTGTTTCACATAAATAGAATACAGCTGATCCAAGCCCCTCATGGAGGAGTTCTCATTACTCTGGTCTGAGACTTCGTGGGTACCTCTAGATTTCGGTCACCAAAACAGTATGAAATTTTTTACTTAAAAGATACTGTCGATTTCCTTTCAAGTCACTACTAAGTGTCATAATCCCAAACATGTTATAAACTGTATTTTTTTTAAGGTATGTAGACCAGGACATGCACATTTAGCTGAAACATTTCTTCAGATTTGGTTTATAATGAAAATATAGAAGGGAGCTGAACTGTAGTGATACTGCCAGGCTTCACAATAATGAAAAATCAGAGTGTGTTCTGTGTGCTTGTGTTACAGATTAGTTTGTCTTGACTGTTAGAATATATGTGATTTTTCAAAGTCTTGACATTCCTGGCAAGTGCCGCGTAGGAGCTTCTGGGTGCATACTAAATTTCTGGCTGACTGGCAATCACACTATTTTTAGGCTTGAAGGCTTACAGTGTAGAGTTTCACATGCTTAGAATAAAATTAAAAGTTCTCTTCTGTCTTAAAATTAGTGATTTTGATTAACTTGAACACAATTTATGTTACACCCTTTTTAACAAAAAATTGCTTGTAAGAGTAGAAAAGTTTAGTGTTTAGGTGTTCTTATAATATTGATCATAAACCAATTCAGCATAAACTAAAATCAGGGAAAACTACAGAGCCCTGGAAGTCCAAATGAAAAGTATTGGTGTCTTTTTGTTCCATTTTGATGGTTAAAGGAAAGGGTGCAGCCAGAAATAGATGTATGATGTGAGTTAACCTCTGACTTTGTGGCTGATGCCATCATGAGGGTTTGGGCTTCATGAGAATGGGACATTCTTTGATGACTGTAGTCTGTTAAGGAGCGGTGGGATCCACCTGTCTGGAAGAGGTGGAAATCTTTGACAGCAGGCTGACCAACTTGGTGAGGCTGCTTTTAAAGTGAAGGACTTGAGGGGTTGGGTCCAAAGTGGCAATGCTCACATCATCACATCCAGCTGGAAAACATGAGGAACTGGAGCTGGTTGTGCAGCCACAAAGTTACTGTATCATAGAAATAACAAACTGAAAATGGTGGGCCAGCTCATGTGTCTCAAGAATTGTGATGAGTGGCTCTAAGCTGTTTTATAAAGATAGATAGGGAAGGAGAGGAGGAGGAGTGGGGCTCTATGTTAAGGAGAATTTAAATGTGTAATAGCTATCTGTGGTGATCATGGAGGCCCTTTTGAATGCTTCTGGGTCAACCTCAGAGTAGTTGTCTCCAAGGGGAGTCTTACAGTAGATGTCTGCCATTAACCTCCAAATCAAGATGATAGGGCCAGTGAAGCAATATTTGGGTCACTTAAGCAAACTTCAGGTCAACAGAACCTGGTTCTTATGGGTAAATTCAACTACCCAGACATTTGTTGGAAGAACCATACAATAGTTGATGTGTCATCCATCAACTTTCTGGAATGCATAGGGAACTGCTTCCTCATACAAGTGTTAGATGTGCCAACCAGGAGTGAGACACTGCTGGACTTGCTGCTCAAAACCAGACAAACCTGTATTGTAATAGCCTCAGTGGCAGTGATCACAATCTTGTGGTGTTAAGGGTCTGGCTGAGCATGCTGAAGGCAGTACTGAGACAAAAACTTTGGAGATTAGCAGAGCACACTTCACCTCGCTCAGAGCTCAGTTGGAAGGGATCCATGGAGGATAAAGGAGCTAGTGAGTGCTGGGAGTTTTTCAAGAGCAGTTTCCTGGAAGCACAAAAGCAGTTCATCCCCTTCAAAGGTGAGGGGAGTAAGCAGAGCAAAAGATCCCCTTGGCTTAACTGTGAGCTTCTGAGTGTTTTCAAAACCAAAAGAGAACTGTAACAGAGATGGAAAAGTGGATGAACATGTGTTGAAAACTACAGGGACATTGCTAGGGTGTGCAGAGATGCTGTGAGGAAAGCAAAATATCTCTTTCTATATAATCCTCCTGCAGATTATCACAAGTCAGATGAAGCATGTGGTTGGGAAAAGCCAGCCAAACCAATCTTGGATTCCCCAAGAGCAGTGCTGCTTGACAAACCTCATTGCCTTCAATGATGAAACAGCCTGCTTGGTTGATGGGGAGTGAAGGGTGGATGTTGTCTATCTGAATTTCTCCAAGGCTTTCAATACCATTTCCTGTGGCCTTTTCCTAGAGAAACTGATGTGTGATGGCCTAGACAAGTGATTTGTGCGGTGGGTGGGGAGGTGACTGAGAAACTGGCACTCTCAGCCAGGTGGTGGTAGATGCCTCCTCTTCAAACTGGCAATCTGTCCCAAATTAGGTCCCCCAGGGATTGATATTGGGCCCAGTGCACTTTAATATCTTCAAATGTAATCTGCAAGATGGGATGAAATCGAATAGAGAAATGGACGCCCAAGAGAATGTCATCCTGCAGAAAGACCTGGATAGGCCAGAAGAGTGGGCTGACAAGAGCCTTGTGAAGTTCAGCAAGGGCAAGTGTAAGGTCCTGGGAGAGCAAAGTGCAGGAGTTCAGCACAGGGATCTACCTGTCTGGGGAGCAGCTCTGGGAAAGGACCTGGGGGCCCCGAGGGACAGCAGCTCAAGGGTGAGCATTGTGCTGCTGCAGCGAAGGAAACCAACAGGGGCATCACCAGCAGAGAGAAAGAAGCCATTGTCCAACTCTATCCAGTGATTGTCAGGCCACAGCTGGAACACTGTGTTCAGTTTTGGTCCCTGCTCTGCAAAAAAGGATGTGGACAGGCTGGAGAGGATCCAGAGAGGGGCACAAAGGAGGTAAAAGGACCGGGCAGCCTGCCATATGGGGAAAGGCTGAGAGAGCTGGGTTTGTTCAGTCTTGAGAAAAGAAAGTTCAGGGGAGACCTTACCAGTGTATTCCAATATTTAAAGGGTGGCTGTAGAGAGAACGGCGACTTCATATGATTCCTTGGGAAAAAAGGGAGAAAGTTATATGTAATATAATACGTATATATGTATAAGTAATATGTATATGGGTACAAGTTACTCCTGGGAAGATTCCAGTTAGACACAAGAAGAAAATTTTTCACAGTTGAGAACAATCAAGCATTAGAATAATCTCCCCAGTGTAGTGGTGGATGCCCCCATATTGGACACTTTCAAGATTCAGCTGGAGAAGGTGCTGGGCTATTTGTCTAGACTGTGCTTTTTCCAGGAAAGGTTGGATCAGGTGATTCTTGTCCCCTCTAATCTGGTATTCTGTGATCCTGTACTTCAGTTCAGTGAATTGTAATCTATAACACATTTGCTCATGGAATGCTCTTGTGCACCAGGTGTTTCTGTATGTGTTCTATAGATGGGGCAGTCAGAGGGATTGAAATAGCTCTGTAAATTTAGCTACTAAATATCAAGGCTCTGTGGATTTGTACAATGGGAATTTGAATGCCTAGAGAACAGCTGTATAAAGAAGAGCACTGCATTTGTGGATGTTGGTTTAAACCACCTGTTTGTAATCATATGATGAGTCTGTGATAGGTTTCCCAGGCTGCTGGAATCCACTTCTCTTCCTTGGTTCTGCCTGTCTGTGCTGGCTGTTCAGTGGTGTTACGGTGAATTGTCTAATGGGCAGTGGGACCTTTGCCACTGTAATCACAGCAAACTTTTTCTATTATCTATGTAATGTGTATTTCTTGCTATGAACAAATAGGTGTAAACTATTTCTTGTAAATTACTTTTTAAACTGTTGCTCTGAGTTTAGCAAACTTTGAATTGATAATATTTGGCTTTTAATAAATACTGAGTTTTTCACTGTATAATGGCTCAAATTATGGTGAAAAAATTTGAGCATATTTCCTAATTATGAATAGTACCAGTCATGAAAAGTACAACTCAAGATGAACTTCCTTCTTAGTCTCTTTTTTGTAGTTCATGTTTAAAATTCATACATATCTCTTTAGAATTCTCTTGTGACTTTTGTGTTACCTGTAGAGAAAGGAACTCAAGTAATAAAAAATTTCACAAAGGAAGCTTTGAGCTGGGAAAATGATTGCAGATGCCTTTCTTTGTGTGTAACTTGCTGTCTCTAGACAGTCCTGCTAGCAGCAGAAGATTTAGTTCATTGATAAAACAGTGTTGCAAATGATTTGGGAGTGAGAAGTTCATTTGTTTTGACACCCTGTTTGTGGTGAGGGAAAAAAGGTCTTAACCTGCATAAAGAATGGTTCATTGTGTTTGATCATATCCCTACTTGTACAAGATAGAATAAACCAGTAGTACAAGGAAATTTCCAGATAGTCAATCTGAGAAGTGTTTGAATGCTGGGAGAAGGAAATTGTTCAAGTAAGGTTGATGATTATTTACTTTCTTCAGAGAATCTTAAATGGCTTTTCTATATTATGTAAATTCAATGAATTGAAAGTTGAGGTCTATAGTGAGTTCTTACATTAGGAAATAAGAGAGAAAATAATTCAGGAAGGTAATGGAACACCTTGATGAGGAGTGATAGACAAATGGCAGTAATATGGGTATACATATAGGTGAATAAGTCATTATTTTAATGTCATGTCTCAAAGGATAATTGATGAACAACCTGAAGTTCCTTATTCCTCTTAGCATTGACATGAAGACAGCATTTTTACAGAAATTTAGCCTGTTCCACTAGCATATATTGTGATTAAATCTACCCAAAAGTATCTATTAGTTGACTTCATAAAACTTACTGTGAGGGACAGATAATATGATTAATTTGTCTGGAATAACCTGAGCCATTCTAATTTTTAAAATTTCTTATTTTTTATAAATTGTAAGATAATTTGATTGCACTGGGCATTTAAAGGGAAATTTTGGAAGCGTATTAGAAAATGACAAACGTGAGTGGTTTGTGTGTCTCCACTGAAGAGCAGGGAGGTGACAGACCGGAGTGCAAGCAGTTCAGTGGCTATGGTAAGCCAGAAGTGCCGCTAAGTTCAAATATGCATGAAATAGGATCAAGACAGTAGTCCAATAAATCAAAAATTTAAAAAGGTATGGGTTATATAAATACAAATATGTGTAATATGTACATACATACTTGGGCAACATAGTTACTTTCTAATTTAAAGGTCATAAATACATCTTTGTGTAATACTGTTTGCCTGTGGTTGAAGTAGGTCACTTCTCTAAGTGATTGTGCCGTGACTTGGACTGTCATTGGGTAGGTATTTATTTTGCTGTGAGGTTTTTTTGTGTGTGGTGTTTGGTTGTTGGGGGTTTTTTTTGTTTGTTTTTTATTTTTCCATTGCTAACTGGAAGCATGAAAAATGTTCCAAAAATTAATGCAAGGCTTTTTCATAATGGCTTCCTTGTGTATTGTGTATCACTCTTTTTTTATGGAGTGTCTCAAATTCATCCCTGGAAATAGTCATTAGTGTTTCTCACATGCGGGAGAAAAATCTACACGAAAATAGAAGTTGCCATCATCTATTCCTGTGTCAGGCTTCATCATTGAGCAAAGAAAATGGAGCTACCCACAGGTTTTCTCCTGACTGAGAGCAGGAAACAGCTGATTTAGGTCTCTGCGTGTTTCTGCAGGACCATATGACAAATACTGTGACAGTGGTGACGTTGATGCATCATGTGAATGTTATATACATCGGCATGCATTGATTAAAGGATGCAGAAGATAAGACATTGTAGAGGTGCTTTAACTTAGCTGGGGGATGGGGATTGGGCAGAAATGAAACAAGTCATCTGAAGGGGTAGGTCTTTCCAGGTTAAAGGAATGTTAGGCACTGGAGAAAAGCAGACATTTCATTTATGCTATGTTTTAAGCAAATTGTATTTTTCAGAAATGGTTTTGTTTGTTTCAGAAGTGTTTTATTGCAGCCATTATGCTGTTTAAGATGTGTCTGATTGCAAGGTGGTGTAAATAGCTCAGCAAGGTATAGGGCTGCAGTGTTGGTGCAGGTCTGACCAGCTGTGGGGCTTGCAGTTGATTCAGCACCCTGCTGAAAACAAAGAATTGTTTGATTCCTTCCTAAAGGCAAAGCCAGAAATAGGGTGGGAAATATAAATACCACCATCCCCTCTGATAAAATACCTCTGTAGGGCATTTTGTTTTGAAAAACGGTTTAAAAGATAATGCAGCTGTGTTAGGTTGTTAGCACAAACTCCTGGCTTTCCTTTGGTCTTGGAATCATTAAAATTCTTGGGTTTTGTAACTAAATTTGATTCCTGTGGCCTTTTGTTTTGCATGCTGCTTGCAGGGAGTTGGGTTATTTATTAGTCTGCTGGCTGCCCTGTGTACTGATTCTGGCTGCACAACCTCCTTCTCAGCAAATCATATCCCGTATGTTCCCCAGCTGCTGCCATCCTTAACACATGCAGAAAATGTCTCCGGGGGTTCTGAACACAAATTCCAGCTGGCATCACCTTGTGACTGAGCAAACCTCGCCTCTCTCCTGGCAGTGTTGCAGCCACAGCGGTTCTCTGCCTCAGGTGTGTCTCAAGGCAAAGATGTGGGGCTGCAGCAGAGGCTGGAGGGCTGAGGCAGCTGGGGATCTGCTCCTTCCCCACAGAACGTGGGCATGTGCATGGGGCACGAGGGGGTGTGTAGTTGGAGCAGGGTGATGAGTGGGTGAATGGAAATAACAGCTCCCTCTTATCTTCATCCAAGATGATACTTGCCAAGTGCCAGCTTAACAGCAGTGATGGGTTTAATGATTGACCTTGCTATTGTTTTGCCATCAGAGAACTTGTTCTGCTAAACTACCTGTGAGTTCTTGTATAAGGCTTACTGGTACACTAAAATAGAATTATTACAAAATATCTTACACTTAGCAGTTCTAGTTTACCATTTCTAAACCATTATGACTATTAGGCCTGTTCTTTAAAATAGCACTTGCAGTAGTCCCATTATTGTCAATGTTCTGTAGTGACATTTTTTATTTCCTTAAAAATACTCTCCAAAGTTGTGTTGCTACCAAGCTCCTAATAGGAGACAGTTTTCTGACTCTGTGGTCTGTGGGTTTCTGCTGCTTTGCAAAATTAATGGTACTGGGCAGAGTTCTGTATTTGCAGAAAAGTTACTTATGTATCACATAGAAGAAAGAGGAAGCATAAAATCACTTGCATGCTGTGATGCTGAAACATCCTATAGCTAGGCAAATATTATGTAGAAAAATGAATGAACATATGAAAAATCAGAGCAGTAGCAGTATATCAGCTATTTGTCTTTTGACTTATGAGTAGTCATTCTTGTCAGAAGATCTTAAGATTCTACTTCCTTCATCAGGGTTTTGTAAGGCAGATTCCAGCATCGTGGAGTTCTGACTTTACAGATTCTGTGTTGTGAAACTGTTAGGCTTTCTTCTTTTCTTTTTAAATGCTCTATACTATTGTCAACTTCTAAAAATGCAAAGGTCAGACTTATCTGCATTGGTTACTGTTATACTTCCAAGTGATTGCAAAAATAGGGGTTGGTATGACACAATGTGGTTTTTCAAGTGAGAGAGAACTTAGGTGACCCCTCATGTCTCATCTCAGTTTAACATTAAATTTTGGACATGGTCAACTTCAGCTCTCAGCTTTGAGTTTTTTAGGGGATCAAATAAATTTTTTTATTCCTACCTTTCCTAATACTGTGTTCCTTTTGGAGTCTTACAGGGAGAATGAATACACAATATGTTTCTTCCATTCCAGGGAAGACATGAAAGCACCCTCCATCCTGCCTGTCTTCTGTTTTAGATGATGTTTTTCTCATTTATGAGAGTCTGAAGCTGGTATCCTTGTCCTTGAGATGTTCCAGAATTGAAGGGAGCAGGGGGGGAGGTTGGAAAGCAAGAGAATATAACATTAGGGAGCACGTGGAGGATCTGAATGCATTTTTGGCAAGAATATCAGTGTTGCATTTGTCACGTATTAATGTTGCATTTGGAAGATGGCCTGTAGCTATAACTGGAATGATAATTTAATTTAGCTTGGTAAAGATTTACTTTACCAAACCATTACATTGCCATTATGTAGCAAAACATCAAAATACATTAGTCAAGTGATGATGTCAGCAGCTGATGTGCAGTAAACAAACAGTCAAGCCACCACAAATGGGTCTGGGAGAGCTGAGCTAGGAATGCTCATGGACCAGCCCTGTGTGTCTGTCTGTGTGCAGGAGCCCGGGGGCCTGGGTGGCGTTTTCCCTGTGGCTGAGCAGGGACAGGCAGGGCAAGGCAGCGCTGCTGGAGGCCGGTGCAGCCCTTCTGCTGTGGGTGTGTTGGGCTGCTGTTGGATCTAAGTGTTGGAGAACTCTGTTCCCTTGTTAAATTTGCTTTAAAATGGCTGTCAGACCCAAAAATCATCATCTGAGGGTTGAAAATGGGTGGAATGTGATAGTCAGGTTGCTTATTACCAAAGCATGATGGTATGATTGTTTCCTTCTCTGGAAATGGGCTCATAGACAGCCTCATTTTGTCTTTTTATTTGTTTATTATTTCAATGCATTTTGGATCTCCACTTGGAAGTAATCAGAAGGGACAGATTAGTGTGTCAATCAGAAGCTTCTGAGTGGCCAGAAGGATTAATATTGCTTGTATTTTAGAGGCACACACACTCTGAGGCTGTTATTGTTTACATCATAAAACTGATCTGTTTCATAAGAAATACCAATTATGCATGTCAATAATGCATACATAAACAGATTGTAAATAGGCAACTCTTCTTGGTGTAAAAAGAGCAGATTGGGCAGAATAGCTTACCTTGCAGCCCTTAGATAGTCAAAACTAAGCTAATTCTAATCAGTATTTTTGTTGGCTTGTGCTGGATGATTGCAGAATTAGATGTTTAGCTTCAACACTTTGGACTTTTTTTTGATGTACAGTTTTCTCTTTGAAGTTTTGTAAGCAAATATTGCATGTTCTAACTGCACAGAGTTGAATTTATCTGTGTGAACAATGCAAACTGATTATGATCGTTAGAATTAAAAAAATTAATATAGCTGGATTTTAATAAGAATTCAATTCTGACCCTAGAGACAAGAATTTAATTTTTTTTAGGTTTTTTTTTTTTTATTTGGCATAATCTGTAGAAAAGCAAACTCATGCAGCAGCTTTCAGCACAGTGCTTGGGAAAACTCAGAGGCTATTCTGTCACCTTTTCTAAAAATCAATGCAGTATAATGTTACATGGTGTCTAGGTCTGCCTTTTGAAATGCAATAATTACACATTTAAAGAAAAAAAAAAGTTTTTCCTAACATAGTGGAAAAAGTAGATCTTGACTGGTCATGAAGCCTTTATTTCAAGGCTAAATTTGTAGTATGTGCCAACTAGCTGGTAAAAAAGCACCGTGTTGATTGGCTTATTTAACTTTCTTCCAGCAATTGGTTTATTTAACTTTCTTCCAGCAAAATAGCATATTGTGCTGTTGTCCTTCTAATGCATGAGAAGAGCCTAAAATAAACAGAAGCTGTTATGACATCTCCCAAAGCCTGCCTTTGTCAAGGTCACAGTTCTATTTTTGCTGCATTTTGTGCAAACAGAGATAGGTATGGTAGGAACATACATTTTATAACTAAGATGCTGAGTCCCCCAAAAGTGTAAAACGTAAATGCAACTCCATGGCTTGTTATGCAAAAACATAACATACATTGGCTGATTGTTAGCCTGGATTTGTGTGCTGCTCAGCTTGCTCATCAGCAGATACAAAGCTCTAGAATTAACCTGTGGATGTTCTTTCTTGACTAGCAACCCAAAATTTCTGAGGAACACAGGTAAAAGATGTGGGTTCTGCTTTTAAACCACATATGTAATCTTTATATTCTTAAATATGTGGAAGCTTTATATAAGTAGGTTCTGCTGGCTCATTCAGTTCTGTCAAATTTGTGTATAGTTATGCTGAAGATGTTGAGATTAACAGGTCTTGCTCAAGTGTATTTGGAGCAACAGAGGGTGGTAAAGATGAGGGTATGCTTTGGAGCCAGAAGTTGATAGAGGTGTAGTATGCTGAGGGTTATTAAACACATAGATAATGTTTTTGAATCTGGGTCTGTAAAGTGCTGATTGAGTGTGGGAGAACACTGGGAAGCAGCTTATGTGCTTATTCTGCTCATCTGCATTCCTGGGCATCTGTGTTTGAGCTCCTGCTATGGGGAGGACACACTTCTGGATCCTGGGCTTGATGGAGACTTTGTCTGAGCCTTTATGTCCTCCTGTTATGCATGATGTCCTGCTTTTGATTGGAACAAGGTTTATTTTCTTCCTAGTAGCTGATGCATTGCTGTGCTTGGGATTTAGTATGAGAATAGTGTTGATAACACACTGACATTGGGTTGTGGCTAGGTAATGCTTACTGTAAGTCAGATGTGTGTCAGTTTCCCATGCTCTGCCAGTGAGGAGGTGCACAAGAAGCTGTGAGGAAGTATGGCCAGGACAGCTGATATGAGCTGGCCAAAGGGATATTCCATACCATAGAGTGACATGGTCAGTGTATAAACTGGGGGGGAATTCCCTGGAAGGGGACTCATCTGCTCCTCAGTAAGCAGGTGGTGAGCAATTGTACTGTGCATCACTTTTCTCTTGGGTTCTATTACTTGTTCTTCCTCTCCTTAGAATTTCAATTATTATTATCAGTATTAGCATATTTTTATTATGATACCTAGTTGCACATAATAAATTGTGCTTATCTCAGCCCATGAGGTTCACCTTTTCTTTCTATTTCTCGCTTTCCCCTGGGTGGTGGGTGTATGGTGGAAGCAGTGAGGGAGTGGCTGCCAGCTGGAGTTAAACTATGATGCTGTGTCATGTGGAGTGAATTTGTAAGGTGACACTGGAGAAAAACGCTTTGCCTGTAGAAAAAAAAAATCAACTGTTCAAACAAAATCCAACCACTTTGCATTGAAGTGAGCAATGCTGGTGTGAATGTTGTGTTGGCTGTGCTAAACTTGTGAGGACAATAAAAAAGAGGGGTACAGGGATAAGATTGAAGTTCCCTGCATTAGCAGAAATGGTGTTTCAGGAGTCATTCTATGTAACGTTAGCAGTAGAAAGTGTAACAGGAAATGCATATCAAATTCCATCAGGATGTTTGGAGACAAGAAGAAAGTTCATGTAATGGGAAGGAACCAAAGCCTGTATATCTGTGTGTGTGTGTGTATATACACATATAGATAGAATGACGCTTTTTGGTTTTATATGTATATATGCAGGTAAAAATTCCTGATATGTATGTTGCTTAATGTTAGTTGTCAAAAAATGACTAGACAAAAAATAGTGAATAGGACAATGTATTTTATTTGCTAATAAGATATTAATTTGCCTTTTTAAAAAAATAGAATTAAGGGAATGTTCTCTTGATGAACACCTTCTGTAAAGAAGTATATGGAGAGGCTGCTTACTTAGTATTTTATATTAGTAGTACTTAATATTTATATATTGTAATATTTATGTGTATAGTTTAAGGTACTTCATTTATAATATGTTAGAATATACTTTTAAAAAACATGGAGTAGTTTACTTGATATATTTATTTTTAAAGGAAACATAAAATGTTATGGGTAGAACATACTGCATACTCTTTTTAGTGTTCTGAGATGTTCAAAATTGTAAGGAACTGAAATATCATATGGAATACCTGTACAAGAAAAGCCCCTCTATATAATAGGCTATCCAGAGAGGTGACAGATGCCCCATCCCTGAAAACATTCAAGGTCAGGTTGTTCAGAGCCCTGTTCAACCTGACCTTGAATGTTTCTAGGGATGGGGCATCTGTCATCTCTCTGGGCAACCTGTGCCAGCGTATTCTTACTATAAGCACTTTTGTACCAGTTAGTCACCCAGTATAATACTGTTTCTGGATTATGAATGTTAATGAAAACAGAAAATAAACTATTGCTAAAACAGGCCCTCTGATTTTTTTTTTTCACCAAAACACATGTAATTTAATGGTATATAAGGTAATCTGTAATTTCAAAGTTGGATGCTTTAAAATATTAAATGGTTTATACAGAGCACATTTTTCAGTTAAAGGTTAAACTGCAAGTGTTCCATGTAGCAGGTGTCAGATTGAAAAATAATTTCTAAGACCTTAGATTTTCTTAACAAATTTCTTAACAAATTTTCTTAACAAATATTTATCTGGAAAAGAAAGTCATGTTCCAAGGTTGTCTTGCAGTGTCCCTCAATAGTTCACCTAAATCCAGTCCTGGCTGTGATTTTCAGTTTGTTGAATGAATATTTTCATTCTAACTGGATTTTGGATGCATTGTACAGTCTGCTGCAGAGATTGCATATCAGTCCTATGAACATGAAAAAAAGACTGTACAGTTCATACATTAAAGTCCTAAAGGATCACTTAAGTTCCTGCTGGCATTCACTGTCCTTTTGGACTTCAAAGAATATCTGGCAGATTTTGTGAGGTGTATTGGCAAATCGGTTCTCACTAGTGTGTTGTTGAGGAAACGGTATGTAAAACTAATTTTTATCATACATCTAACACTTTCATAAGGTAGTTCATATATGTGTTTTTTCTTACCTTTGCTCAGGATCAGCTTAATAGAAGACAAAAGGATCCTGTTCCTTTTTCACTCAGCTATGTTTTAATATGTGTATTTGAAAATTATGTGCCTTTTCCAGTTCTTTTGAAAACAGCAGCAATATGATTTGTGGTACTGAATTTTGAATGCGTAGCAGTACATGCAATGGAAATTATTTGATGCATCATTTTCCAAACTTCTATGCTCATACAGAGAAAAATTAACTCTGAAGTACAGAACAAAAAAAAAACCAAAAAACCTTAACAGATTAATTTTCTCTTTATAGGACTTCCCATTTTTACAGTGGTGCTTACAATTATAAATTCTAGGTTTTATTTATGTGAATAAATATTTTGGCTACTGACAATAGAATTTATATGGTTGTACTGCACACTTCCAAATAAAAAAGTATGTGCTTGCATAGAGTAAACATTACCAAAAAAACCTCAGGCAGAATAAATGCGTAATTACAGATTCCTATTATGTAATATTTTGTAGAAATAATTGGAGATAAAACTCTATTGAAAAGGTACTTTATTCAGTGGAGAAATGTTTATGATTTTTAATTGAATTTTTTCCCCCCATTTTCTTTCCAGGTATTGCTTTGTTTTCGCTTTAGGATACCTCACTGTGTGCCAAATCACTAGGGTCTATATCTTTGATTATGGACAGTATTCTGCTGATTTTTCTGGGTAAGGAAAAAAATAATCTTCCTGTCTTTTCCTCCTATCCTACAAGTGATACTGTATCTATTATTGTGGGGGATTTTTTATTGTTTGCTCCCCCCTGCAAATTAATTGTGTCAACCTTTAAACCTTTGGGAGAAAACTAAGCATGTACATGCATGCTGGCACACATGCAAATATATAAGTAACTGTGCTTGAATCATACAAACTGAGAAATTTTGTGTACAACTGTTCTTGTTAGAACCCCCAATGTGTTATCTATTGCCTCTTGTTCCTTTCTGAATGGCATAAAGGATTTGGTACCTATGGGAATTTTTTCTCTTTGATTTTTCCATTAAAGTGTCTGCTACCGTCCTTGACAACATGATGAACCTTGAATTGTGTCTGGTGTACTTGCTTGCCTGGCACAGTCTGATACCACTTTTTGAGGAAAATCTGAATGTTTTATGGAATTTAGCTTTTAGCTTCTTTCTTTTTTTTGTTTTATGTTAGATGTTCCAGCAGGAAAAAGCTAAGGAGACAGGCATCTGGATCTTGAGGTAGTCACAGAGACCTTGGAAACAGAAAGTTTTGTCTCTGTGTGTTATGAGCTTACACCTATATTTGACTTGAACTGTATAGGAGCAAAACAGACTTAAATGGGCAAAATAAAAATAAACCATATTGGTAATTCTTTCTGCTGCAGACACAGAGAAGCAAAGCACGAGATTTCTTACAAGCAAGTTTGGTACTGTGATAGTCCTTTTGTTGATTTAAAGGAGAGTATATATTTGGGGGGCGGGGGGGAAGAGAGATGAAGAGTATTTGCTAGTCTGCTTAAAATAATGCATTAAGTACTTTCCAGGGATACTGTGAGTGGCAGTGATCTTTGTAGTTTAGCATAACCTGTGGTACAATTGTACTTGTTAGCTTTTTACTTCTCAGTCTTGATTGGTAATAGGCATGTAGTCCAGAAAATTAACTTGTAGGCTGAAGCCAAAAGCTCTTATGGTTGAGGTCATCTTTTCTGTCATCTTTATCTTCTTACCTTCTGAAACATCTTTGTACATTTGTTTTACATCCAAGTGTCTGCCTTCAAGCCAGATATCCAAGTTCCAATTGCAGTCAGCAGAGATGTGATCGATGTGGACAGTAGAGCCTGGAGGGCATTTCAGCTGACCCACCACTGAGTATCTACCTGAGCGTGAACTGGGTCACTTGTCAGATGGCCCTGACTCTATGGACTACATCTCCACTGGCTGTAATGAGAGCTTGCAACACAGTCATATGCATAAAGACACCAGATTTACTGATGTTGAATTTAATTTCACCATTACTGGTGAAACTGTAATCCAGATGCTGTCGCTTCCAGTTCACTGTAGGGTGAAAGTGTACAACCTTGGCAGTGATCAAAGTTCTGAGCTGACTGTGGAAACAGTGTAATTGCACTTTGTTGTTCTCATTCTCAAAACAATTAGTAGAGCTTGGGCACACCATTGCTCAAATGTGACTGTACTGCTTTCAGATGTGACTCTGGTTTGGTGATAGCTCAGAGATTTCTGCTAGGTCTAAACACATCGAAAGATTCCCACATCCCATCCCTGGAGAAGTTCAAGGCCAAGTTGGATGGAGCAACCTGATCTAATTGAAGGTGTCTCTGCCCAGGGCAGGGATGATGGAGGTAGATGGTCCCTTCCAACCCAAACTATTCCATGATTTATGAGCTCTGTGCTCTGGACAGAACTGTTCTGAAGCCTAGATCCAACTCTCTGATTGTACGTTTGAGATGGCAGATTTAAACCACCCTTTCGTGCACTGATTTGGGAGCTTGATGTATGCAAATCACATTAAGTCTCTGGCATAAACTGCATATGCTCCCTTGACATGAGACAGAGATTACTTCCAAAACAGGCAGAGAAAGAAAACTTTCCCTGGTTCTGGGAAAAGGGAGTAAGCTCAAAAGACCCCTTAAAGTTGCCTAACTACCTGTTGAGCTCCAGTAGGAGCAAGTTCTTCTAGATATGTTGGCGTGGGTTCATATAGTGGTTAGCCCCAAAAGAGCTCTAATGTGTATTTACCTAGATATTTCTCCTAGCATGCAGTGCCTGTCTGAGGTGCCCAAGCTGAGAAAATCTGCTCAAAATTTGAAGGAAGGTCTCAGTGCACTGACAGTGGAGAAAGCTGGGGACACCTCATGCTGGAGATGCAATTGCTTGTGCAGAGCTGTGTGGTCCTGGCTGCAGTACTAACAGATCCCAGCTGCCTCCTTTGCCTTTCTGCCAGCACCTAAAAGGGATTGTTAAAATCCTGCTTCACAGCCTCACTGTGCCAGGAGGGACTCTTCCTCTTTTAGTCTCTAGATTTTTGCTCCTCAGCCAAATATTTGATGATACTGGAATAGTCACTTCAGGAGGAAAAAAAAAATAGAGTATCAGGGTCTGCTATGATAACAGTGGCAGATTTATCAGCTGGAATTAATGTAAGGGCTGAGTTCCTCCTGGACTCCATCCTTCCACCAGGCAGGACCCATGCTGTCACATGTCTGCTTACAGCAGGAAAACCCATTATGTTTAGAGTCAGTTAGGGATTTCTGCCAGCACCAGGCAGGCCTACAGATTAAATGCTAGAAAAGGGTATGAGGGATTTACCAGACTATCTGTTCCTGTTTAGTCTTCTTCCTTTATGACCCTTGTGTATCACTAGTCTTGATACCAGGATTTTGCTAGTACCGTAGAAATTTTTTTTCCCAGTTGCATTTTGAGGACTGGAAATAAATGTGTGCTTTGAAACCATTTTAAATATTACCTAAAAAGAAAATCAATTTGATGGACTGAACCATATGGCAAAATACTGGTGTAGCCCTGTTAATGAAGGAGGACTTCGTGGCTTTTGGATTTGTATTTCTTTGCCAACTTAATATGTTATAAAAATACAAATTGCACTCAAGATGTCAACAAAACTAAGTGCCCATTGTACAGCATTATTATTTTATTGTGAGGATTTTGTTTTGTTTCGTTTTGGTTTTGGTGTTTTTTTGGTTGGTGGTTGTTGTTGGTTTTTTGGTTTGGGTTTTTTTTGTCTCCAGCTCAGATACTTCTAGGTAAATTCAGCCCCTAATGTGTTTTTGGAGATCTGATTTCAAAATTAAATTTCTAAATTTTAGTTTACTTTATGCATTCCCCATTGCTTCCCTACCTCAGGTAGGGGATTCATAATGTTGAGATTCACATCAGGCAAATGCTCTTAGATACTATGAAAATGGTATAATTTCTCAGTACAAAACTGGCTTGGCTAGCCAGGGCAGAATATTTCTTGGACAGTTTAAGATTCACTCAAGTGTACCAAATTCAGAAGAAAGTGAACTCTGAGCCAACATAATTATGATGGGTTTTTGTTTTGCCAGATATGTTTACTTGAAGCAAATAATAATTCTCGATGGAAAAATCAAAGATAGGCTCAGGTGTCAGTAGAAACCATGGAAGTGGTCTGCATAGCTAAATAACTTATTTTAATATTCAACTTTGCTATCATTTTCTTGTCCTTTACTTACTGCTGCTGTATCTTACAGTGAATATAATTGCTTTGTTCTTTCTTCTTTACTCTTCTCCCTGTAAAAAGAAATAAACTATGTTAGTAGAAAGTACATGTGAAACACTTCAGTATTTGTAGAACCTAATGCAGCAATAAAAGACAGGTGTTATCCAATACTGCATTTAAGGCTTAAATTCTTCTCATTGCATTGGACACTGCAATGGTTTGAGTGAAAAAACTAATCACTTTGTTCTTGCATTGAAGATATTCCAGGTTAGAGCAGTTAACCTGGACTCCTAATATAAACTTCCCCTAGTATTTATAAGTGAAAGAAAATCCTGAATTTATATCTAAATTGTTCTTTCTTCCTTTTTTTTTTTTGTGACAGTCCAATGATGATAATTACACAGAAGATCACTAGTTTGGCATTTGAGATTCATGATGGTAAGATTTCTTTACAGTGTTTAATTTTGCGTAGAAAATAAATTTAAGGAAAGTTCATAATGAGTCAGTGAATTTAGACTTTAGACCAGTTTTGTGTTTCAAGGCAAAATAAAATTCTGTGTCTTAATTGTTTCATTGATGCTTATTAATGAAAGTACTGAGAAATGTTACTCGGACTCTACAGAAGCTCTAAAAATGCTGACGCTGTGCAGAATATGTGACTTATCAGAAGACCAGTGACACTTCTGGAGTTGGTGTCTAAAGAGCACTGAAATTCTTTTGGGCTGGGGTATTGACTGTGAGAGTTAACTAAAGAACTTCCAGGTTCAGAGACCTCTGTTGCTGATAGATGGATAGAAAAAGCACATGTAATTTCAGTTCTTAAGCACCTTTTGTTTTAAAATTCTAATTCTTGAGCACTTCCCTGGTTTGTGCCATATATGCTGATTTTTATAAAACCTTTGTGTGTTTCCTTTTGTTTAGTATCATAATTGCACTCACAACTAACAGATTGCTGTGAACAGGGAGATTATCTAATTATGTTTATGTCTTTTCTCCTGTCAGATATACCCATCAGATAAGTGGGCCTTAGTTGTGACAATGAATCCTAATGTTGGCTTTCATGGGTAGGATAGCTAGGTTTTTAGTTACCTTGAAATTCAAAGGCGTAATTTTCATTTTAATGTTTGAAAATGTCATCAAATAAATCTGTCCCGTTAGCTTGAATCACTTGGAGCTACATATGTCAGTTGAAGATTTGGGAGTGTAGCTCCAGACACCTGGATCAAGACACCTGCTGTTCTGATACTGCTGATTAACATTGTGCATGAAGTTTAATGTGGTTTTGTCTCATATGCATCCTAGCTTTAGTGCTGTTGGTGTTTCATCTTTTCTTCCATTCTTGTTAAGTGGGACTGTCTAGAGAAGCCTGTGGGCAAAAACTTTCAGAAATTTGAAAAGTTGGGAAAAGACCTTTTTAAGTATTTTTGTATGAATGAAAATAAATAATGCTAGGCTTTTCTAGTTGGCCAAAGACATTGATGTTTACCTTCCAGAGAAAATATATTCAGAAGTAGTAATCTTGCAATCTATAATCAACTGAAGTACAGAGCACACAAGTTAGTGGAAACAGGTTATTATAAGGATGTAACAGTTCTAGTATCAAGCATGAATGCTTCCTCTTACTATTATTTTGCTAGGGGAAAGAGCTATTCAGAATTTGCTGACATCATGCACTAATAGTGGAGTGGTGGTATGGAACAAGCATGTGAGTGTTCCTCACAATCCCGAGACAAATGTTTCATTTAGTCAGCTCTATTCTTAAATTTCATCATGAATTGGACTAGATTTTTTCCTACCTAAACTAATTCAGATAATTTGTATTTTCTTCTGGATTTCTTTATAGATCTACTGAATTTTCAGTATAAGTCTTGAAACTTTGTTGCTCATTGACCTCTAAATTCTTTGTCAGCCCTTGAGAAGTAGCTAACAGAATATTGGAAAAATTTCTCTCTGGTTGTGTCTGCAGTTCAGCGGATTTCTTGAGTTGGATGGTCACAGTTGCAGTTGTGAACATGACTTTCAAAAAGTGATGTGACCAGTGTGAATTCAGAAGCAACTGGCAGTCTGGTGTCATGAGATGATAAGAAAAGATGTACAGGGGAGACTGAGATTGCATTAAAGCAAAGTTTTTTAACCTTAGACAACCTAAAAGGGATCCTTCATGAAAAATTAATGAAAACAAGCCCTGCTGTCAGTGGGCTTTTGTTCACTGTACAAAGGTCCATGCTTCCGCTGAAAATTACTTAGAGATATAGTGACAGGAGAGGAGATAATGTTGCAAATAATTCTAAGTGATTAATGGCACTCTGAGCCTCTAGTCACATCAGCTTGGCTGTATTAATCACCAATTACTTTATTTTCTTCCCTCATTTTTTACCAGTACATCCAAGGAGTGTAATGAAAATAAACAGCTGAAAAAAAAGCGTTGGTGTGTTGGAAGTTCCTGGTGAACTTCAAGATTCCAGTGGTAGCTAGGTTGGTTTTTGGTAAAGGCCAGTCTTCTGGACTTGATCTTTCCATGGCAGCCAGTTTGTTGTCTTCAGCTGGTTTCATTTGAAGGTCCTGGAGTGAACTGAATGTAGCCACAAACGCCATTCACTTATGCTGCATATTCAAGTGTCTGTCTAGCTAAGTGAATATACTTGATTCCAAGTAGCAAACTAGTAAGGAATCCCATACACAAATAACAGCTACCCCTATAACCGTTACACCCTTCTGCTCTTGCCATGAGGGATTTTTTAAGCAGGGAAATTAAATGCAAGTTGCATACAATTTGGACTTAATGATCCTTGTGGGTCCCTTCCAATTCAGCCTATTCTGTGATTCTGTACTTTAGGCTTGCTGTATAATACAGACTTTTCAGAAGTTTGCATAGATCACAAACTTACACCTGGAGAGATTTGGAGTATGCCTTTCATGTATTCTGATTTGCATTTTGAATTTCAGCCTTTGATAGTTCTTACCCTGCAGTTCCTTGTTACTCAAATGAACAATGCCAAAAACGAGTAGTCAGTGTGTTAACATTTGCTTTCTATTTTTTGCTGATTAGCCCTGGCATCTCACATGTGTGTTCTAAAAGCAGAAATGTTTTTATGTAATTTGGAAACTGCTGGTGTCCATATTAATTCTTTATGGCAAGATTTAGATTTATTTATGCAACGCATCAGGCTAATAACAGAATTAAGAGAGAAAAAGGAATTTTATTTTTATTAGAACAAAAAATTTGCAGCTGTTTAACGAAGAACATTGCTTTCTAATATTTCTGTTAATTATATCAGCGAAATTGCCATGGTGTGGTTTTGGGGGTTTTTTTGGGTAACTTTTTTGCTTTCTTATTATGCTTAGGAGTTCCTTTTAATGCTCTGTCTCAAACTACCTCTTGATTTTTTTTTAACATGCTCTCTCTAATGATAGCAACAGCATGGTGATTATTGTTTCAGTATCAGTTACCAAATTATTTTTTTATCATATGTGTCCTTAGTGGTTAAAAGAATTATATTGTATTTTTCCCCTTCTAAGTCTTCAAGTATAGTTTTGTGCCTGTGTTTTGCTTGTATGGCTCTCTGGATATTAAGACTTGTAAATTTTCTTGCTTGTTTTGTAGTTTTTTTTCAATTTTACTCAGTGGGCTAAATTCATACCTATTTGCCTTTGTTGCTGCCAGTGTGGTAGTAACAGCTAAAACTGTTATTGTCTGTCTTTGGATCTTAAAATGTTTTAATAATAGCATGCATTTAGGCTCAGCTGGTGATTCATTTTAGAACTACAAAATTTACTGTAATTGCAACAGAACCTGCAATAGGATCTGTGTTTATTATTAATATATAATCCTATGTCTAAGCATTGTTAGTTACTGATGAGCCAGATTTCCATACAAATACAAAAGTGGATCAATTTAACCACAAAGCTGGGGTGGTATGTTTGTAAACACTGTTGTAGTGAGAGCTCAGAAGCAGCCATAATATCCCATAATAAAGTCTGTTATGGGATTCACATGAGGCAGGACAGTGGTGTGTGCCCAAGGGTGTTGGGTTTGTTGCCATTAGGATATGGGCTCTTGAGAAGGAATGTAAAGATAGAACTTCCTCATGATCTAGACCACTTGGGAAAGTTTTTTTTACTGATGATTTACAAAATTCTTTTACCAAGGCAGGAACATAGGCTTTACAGATGAGAAAGTGGAGTTACAGTTGTGAGTGACCAAATTGTTTCCCCTCTCTAACACATGTTCGGTAAAACCCATTTACTCTAATCTCTGCTGTGTGATTTGGTAGTAAGAGCTGCAGTTGTTGTGGTAGTCTCCTGCTTTAGGACAAAAGAAAGCAATTCTTAAAATCCCCAAAGGAATGTTGCAAAACCTCACGAATTCCCTAGCAGCAGTGTGCTGCTGAAGTGGGAATTCTTCATCTCCAGTATGTAGTAGGTAGGGAACAGCTATGGTTTATGAGGTCTCTGTTCCTGTGGGCCTGGGAAGCAGTGAATGTGTATTTGTTAATTCATCTCATACTGAATAAGCATCAGTGTAAGAGCACCTCTTCCATGTTTATTTTCTATGATTTAAAAAAATTTAACGGTAGCTTCCTGAAAGCTTTCAAGAGTATGACAGAGATCATCGTGTTCTTGCATGCTGTGCTAAGATGATAAATGGGCCTTCAAGGCACTGAGAAGGCATTTTAAAAAAACCCAACAAAACAGGGAAAGCCACTAACCTGACCTCAAAGAATCTGCTGGCTGGAGGGAAACCTTCATGAGACAATGAAATGAAAAATTAATGGAGGCTTACTTGGATGTAGTATGTTTCAGACAGCAAGTGCATTGCTCACGAAGTTATTTGGGCCTTACATGACTTCATATGTATGAAGTATGTATGTATATAAAACCTGTTTTAAATAGGCCATTTCTTTCCTCCTACCTCTCCAAAACCACAGATCTTATTTCAGTGGTTAGATTCTTCTATTTCAGGTTTGAGGTTCTTTTTCATCACACATTTGTAAGATGAAATACTTCATTTGACTAATTACCTTTATTTAGTGGCTAATCTGGTTTTATGCAAGTTCATTTGGACACACTGGGTGATCACTTTCTCTTTCTGACTTAAGGGTGAAATACTTATATGGAATGTAATGGGAAAGGAGGTTCCTGCTCCAGTCAGTTTGCATTGTGTGGGCTGTGAGAGACTGAAGGCTCTGTATGACATGGACACTTCACTAGCTGTGGTGGGATCTACATCCATCTATAGGTGTCTTTCTGTTAAATTTCTGTTTGTATTGAATTCACAGATTCACTGCCTGAGAACTGTAGTATTATGGCCTTAAAGGTTACAGAATCTTTCAAAATGCTTCTTCCACATGTTTTATTCAGTACCTTTATCAGCATAAAAGTCTTTGCTACAGAACCGAGGAGAAGATGTGCAAATGTAATGATGAGGAAGAGAAGGTGCTGCATGAAGTTAGGGGGTGATAATTTGTTCTTTAGTTTCTTGCCTTGAGCGAGTATGAATGGGGATAACTTTTGACTGTGAAGGATCAGGACCAAGGAAGGCATTTTCCCAGGTCATATTGAAAGAGAGGAGATGACAAGTTGGTAACCCCCTCTGTATTCTCAGCTTTGTTGAAGACTTAAAGTGCGGTTTTGAAGTCATAGTGTGTGTAGCTCATGGCCACGCTGGAGCCACACTAAGACAACAGAATTACCTTCTTTGTAGATAACAAATGTTTCCATGAGTCATAGAATTAAATTAGCTTTTACTTCCCCTCAGCTCCTCAATCTTTTTTTTTTTTTTGTCATAAGGCTGACTGATTTTGATATCTAAAAAAAAATTGGCCTCAGTTGAAACTTACCCTGGATCAAGTATAAGGGCTTCCCTCTGTGATCAAGGAGTGGGGTTGAAGGCAGCCTTTCTATGAGATGATGAGTATCTTCTGTAGAAACACCTATTTTCATAAAGCATGTTAGGATTTCATATTTATATTGCCCTGCTCTTCTGTCAAACTTCATTAGAAATTGGCTGCTGGGTTTAAGCAGTGCTGTAGAGGAAGATAGTTGAAGTGTGATCCCATAAATTTTATTTCCTTTAGGAAGCTGTATGGATAAAGTTTTTAGTACTTGCAATGGCAAAGAAAAAATGCAAATATGAATAGCAGGAAATGGCAGCATGTGGGAATGTCTGAGCCACTAGAGAAGGCTGCAGGAGGAGCTGAATTGGTCATTCTGGCAGTCAGTGCTGGCTGGTATTAGCCAGGGCTGTCTGAAGGAAGAAGCTCTACTTTTTTTGTTCCCCTGAATTCGTGTATTTCATAATAAATGAAAATGCTGAAAGTCTTACTTTTTACTTTTCTCTTTCATGGGAGTACAGATTTTGAAGACTATTTTTCACAGATAGGTCACCAGCATTTCAGAAATAACCTCATATGGCAAGAAGGTAAAACTCAGTCTTGCTGCTGAACTTAGACTTGGACTGCCCCCTTCTGCTAGCAGGGGTTAGAGTTTCTTGTTAGTGCTCAGGAAAAAGGCTGTGGCACCCTTTACTGCCACATCTGCTTCACTGGACCTTGGTCACAACCTTTACTGACAGTGCAAAGCTGTTCTTGAGGTCTGCCATAAGTTTTGAATTGCTGAAGTCTCTCTTGGACTGTGTTAATTTTATGCATAAAACCTGCAGTAATTAATGTCAATATCTGGGGCTTGTCCTGTTTCCAGAACTGGAAATAAAGGATTTTAAAACCTGCAGACTTTGAAGTCTCGACTAGTATAGGAGAATTGCTCTGTTAACACTTTTTCCAAGTTGTCTTAATGCTTTCCTGAAATCCATGTGATTTCATGTTTAGGCACTGCTGGATATAACTGACGATATGAGAGTTTGTAATTTTGTCAGTAAGAATTGTTTGATCCAACTCCAGCAAAAATGTTATGGGACGTAATAGCTCTGAAATTGCTTGAGGCATTAAGACATTACATTGCAGCATGAGGCTTGTCCTGGTGAGTAAAATGTGGGGAGATCTAGTTTTTCTTTATTTTTCCTTTTTCCTGTCCTCTTCCCTAGGAATGTTTCGGAAAAATGAAGACTTAACTCCATCACAGAGGTGTTTGGCTGTAAGGTAGGCTTTTCAGACATTCTGCTTTGGGGATGTTTTGTGTGCTTTGTTAATGCTCTGTGCAGTTTCTACAGCTCACATTCAAGACAGAGTTTACAAGCTCATGTAAAACAGATCCATGTTTTTATATATTCTTAGTTTAATTTGCACATCTGTTCTTCTGAAAAATATCACTAGGAGTAGATTTTATAGTTATTTAGAAAAAACATTCTAAGTTCTATGCAGTCTATGCACATGAATGCCATATCAGATAGGAGACTAGTAAACAGTTATTACACATATGAAGTAGCTGGTGAAGAAACCATTGTTAAATTCTGTTTTTCAGTATTTAACTTGCCTTTTCTCATTTTTTTATTCAGGACACTTGAAAATAGTATGTTGCTTTGTTCAAGAGAATGTTGAGACATTTGCTTTAATTGAAATTATTGCCAGTTAACCCAAACCTTTGTTTATTGATTCAATTGTTGAGTGAAAAATAGAGAACTTAATACAGTTGAACACTTAGGAACAGCCTTTCCTTTCCTTCCTTGGGCTCAGCTTTAGTCGAACACTTCTACTGAGCAAAAAGAGACTCAACAGAGTTCAGGAGGTCTGTCTCAAAAGGCTCAGTATGGATTGGAAAGAAATGCTCTGTGTAGAATGTTTCAAGCTGTGCTTACAAAAGGCAAACTGCTCTTGTCCAAGTGGCTCTTACTGCAGTTAGTGAGCGTTAGCATGGAGTGTGACTTTTCCTGCTGTGGAAATCCTGAAGAACTACACAATCCATCTCACAAGTTGCTTGTCTTTGAATTACAGACGCATGCCAAGTCTACTGGAGTATTTAAGTTACAACTGTAATTTCATGGGTATCCTGGCAGGCCCGTTATGCTCTTACAAAGACTATATTACTTTCATTGAAGGCAGATCATACCAACTGCAACAGTCTGAAGCAAATGGGAAGGAAGATACAAAGTATGAACAAACGGATCCTTCCCCAAATGTAAGATGTATGACTCTTGCAGTGCTGATGCTTATGGAATCATTGCATGGAAAGCTTGGTTTGCACTCTTCATTTACAGGCATAACTGCTGAGCTGAATCTGGAGTTCATTCATCAACAGAATAGTTCCCTGTTCAAAAAGTTATTTGCTTATTTTTTAAAGGCAGGTTTTCTCCATGGTTTCCAGTCTGGATCTTGTGGATAAAAGCAGATTATTTTGGAGCTTCCTAACAAGCTTACATGGTAAAAAGCCGTCTTTAAATTAAAACTGTTCATGCGTGTTCACTTCAAAGCATATACTGTGCATAAAAACCCAGTCATATATAACAAATGGAAAAAGTCGTAGAAATAGTTTCATTTTTCATGCTTGCAGTCATGTAGAGAGGTATTAAAGATGGATTTTGATCTGAAGGTGTAGTAAAAGATGTACTAGCCATAACACTATGAACAATACTCCAAGACACATAAGTCTTTTTTTCTCTTTGGTCTATTATTGGAGAAGAGACCAAATACATAGAGAAGATAGCCCAGTTGATCATGCCTTACAGGAGCGATTGTATGACCTGAATTTGAATCAAAAGCTCACAAAACTTTTTGCTTTTAAGATTTAGTCCAATTAGGTTAATGCCCAGAGTACTGAATATTATTTTTTCATGCTTCTCATATTGTCTTAAATAGTAATGTATCAGGCAGTCAAATTTGCATGTGCCTAAGATAATTTTTACCTCACCTAAGAGACAGAATTATCATGGGGTCAACTGGAACCCTTCACATGGATGGCTTTTGCTAATTCCAGCACCAGTTGCCCATGTTCTGCTTATCTTGTGAGACCAGCTGTTGCTGGAGCAGATGAAGGCATTCCGACATGTAGCTGCTTGTCTTGTCCTACCATCTAGGGGTTATAGACCCACAGCTGGGCCAACAGGGTGTGCTTCCCAATCAGCTGGGACATCTCCAACCACTTCCATCCTTGGAAAGTAGGTGAGGACTCTTTGCATGTTCCATTCTACCCATCTTGTGTGGTTGTAGTAACTTACATGAATGGAATCTAAACTCATGGCTGGAGGATGATAACACTTGAAGGTGCTCCACAAATTGACACAGCATGGGAGCTCACACAAGTGAGCGGTGGAACAAGCTAGGAAGGGTGAAAGACACAGGAAGAATTCCTTGTGTAGATCAGCATCACATGGCCCGTGCTCTGCTTTGATGTGTTTTATCAACAAAGTTGCAGGCGCTTTTGTTTCTAAACACTGTTTTGGCTCAGTAGTGTCTTGTGTACTAAAATCCTGTTTCTGCAGAAAAGTGTTATGTAGTAGAATTATTGCAAATGAATGGAGGTAAACCAAAAGTATCTGTACTTTTGGATACACATCCACTGATTGCCTGATAGGACTTCCTGGCTTTTTACCGTATAATCTTGCTAGTAATATGGACAAGGTTAATATAAATAAACATAAACCTATGATGGCTTCATCTTTCAGGTAAGTGGTTTTCCTTAAAATTAATTGCTCTTAAGATGCTTGAAACTTTTGCAATTTATGCTGCATTAGCTTTTGACATAAAAACAAAGAGAAGCTGTTTATGCTCCTGATACTTCATCTCCCAGCTGGTGTTAGAGAAATCTGGCTGCGTTTTGTAACACCAGTGAGTATTGTGTGCTTTTGGAGAAAGATGAATGACACAATTTTACTGCATTTGCTGTATCAATTAAAATATTCATTGTCTTGTTCTAGAAGAATGTTTAAATATCATTAACTTTGTATTAATACTTGAAATTTGTTACTATTTCAAGAAGAAAAAATTTTTAGGTAACTCCAAAAGTTTGAAATGTAGTGGGGATCAGCAAATGTTAATATAATAAATAAAAAATAATCCTTGAGCTGAGTTACACTAAGTTTCATTTCTTGTTAAATATAATTACATAACCAAAGTAGTTCATGCCAGCCTCCTCCTCTATACTGTGTGTTGATTGCATGATGTTAACTCGGGTTAGTACTTTTGCTGTGTTCATTGCATGTTAAATGAATCAAGTCACCATATTAAAACTTACTTCTTATATCCCTCCTATTGTGCCTTTTTGCAAGCTATCAGTTGTTGGTGCTCAAAGTGGTGTCAACTCTCAGAAATTAATATCTGTCTTTGTAAGTTTCTTTTTATTATGGCTACCCTTAAAAATACAAGATTCCTGTCAGCAGATATCTGCTTTCTTGATTATTATGCAGAATCTTCCTACAGGTTATAATGTTCTTGCTTAATTATCTATAATTTTTATCTGAGATACCAACCTCCCCAGAATAATGTGCTTTAACACCGTTCAATATTATGTATTATGTACTGATTCTTTATCAAACTAAGAACAAGTTCATTCAAATAAAATTTTTGAAGATTCCTAGCTTTCAATCTAATTATATTCCAATCTATGAACATTTAGTTTTGTATTGGCATGTCTTCTAGCTTAAGTACCTCCTTCCCTTCCCAGTGTTGATCATATTTGATATTTTTATACAGGTATGCCCAGTTATTCATCAAAACTGGATGAGACAGGTCTTTTTACCTTTTTGTTGTAAAATAATTCGTATTTCATGCTTCTTCTGAGGTCAAAGTTATCCTGCATCTTACTGTCTTTTAATTCCTTAACAGAACAGTTATTTTGCTATGTTGAAAACTTCAAAGAGTAAATTAAATTAAACTTCAAGTTATTTGAAGTAAAAGTTGGTCGGTTTGTAAAAACTGACCAACCCTCCTATATGACTCTGCAATTTAGTGATTGCCCATTTATGCCTTGGCAAAGAAAGGTTAATTAACTATAATAGGAAGTGAATGAATGTTTTACCAAATGCATTTCAATAGGTAATTGAGCAATTGAATTGAATTTTGTTGGTGTCAGTGTACAGTGTTGTAGTTTGAGTCAGATAATTTGATTTGTCTGAAACTAACTTGTCGTGAAAAAAACAAACAAAAAACCACCAAAATCTACCAAACACACCACCACACCTTCCCACCAAAAAAATTTCCAACAAACAAACCCACCCCCACAAAATGCCAGAAATCTAGGTAGTCATCTGATTTGTTTCTCTAATCTGATTCAGCCTAAGGAGCACGAGCCAAACCTGCAGCGGAGGAGTGGAGGCAGGGCAGGACTCCGCTTTGCACTGCAGGCTGTGTTTGGCCTGGCCTTCAGAAACTCTCCTTAAACCAGTCTGGAAACAGCAGCTCCCTGACTTTGTAGAGCTGGGAGATTTATCTCCACCACAGTTTTCTAAGGACACTATTATCCCTGATTCTGATCTCTGTAAATGGTATCAGCATGCTGGGATTTATTATTGAGTGAAGTAGTGCAATTTTAAAAAAAAGTTTAATTTATGGCAGAGTACTGTATGAGTTCATTATTTTTTCTTAAAGTAAATTTTATTGGAACCCTGATGCTCTTTCATAAAAGAGGTGTTTTCACCTCCACAATTTAGTTAAGAACCTTCAGAGAAATACAAAGCACATTTGGTGTTGAATAGGCAGGTGAATGACATCTGTTTACTAATAGAAAAATTGGCAAATAGAAGCAGTGGCACAAAGCAGGTCTTTGAACAGATATAATGTTGTAAGTGGCCAAAACATTTTTTGAGACTTTGTGGTCATCTTCAGATGGAAAGAACCTATTTTATATATTCATACTTATGTTTTAACTTGCATGTTACTGTTACCAGCTTGTAAGTATTGTTTCTCCTGCAGAATTGAACATGACTTGTAATTCTGGCTTAGGCCTTAAAGATAAATCCTTGCAAATGTCTTCAGAACTTGGGGTGATGCCTTCTGATACTTGCAAATATCAGACTTTTGCATTTGTGTGTTACTGCATACCAGAAATAAAGATCCATTAGTTTTAGTAGTAACTGACTTGATGAACATTCTTTTCTATTTAAGATCCTGAAGGTGTTAAGCCAACTGAACTTTGCCTCTGCTGTAGCAAAGAGAGAGATTATTAATAGTTCTGGAATAACAAAGGAATGCTTATAGAAAATTAATGCTCTTCACGTTCAACTCTTGTAATAGAATAAAGTATTAAAATGAAGTTTATTAGAAAGCAAGTAGAAACAAATAATTAAGCACCAGCTTTAACCATTAATAGGTAGTTGCCTCCTGAATTATCTGGCTGATGTTTTTTTAAATCGCTGGGATTCCTGATCCTCTCTGAAATATCTTCTGAGATGAACCAAGTGAAATGTATGCAATATCGAAAAATACCCTCACCATTTTACAGCTTTTCCAAGTCTATAATTTAACCAGTTTATACCACTTCTTACTTCTGTGCAACTGGCTGAATCTTTGATACTATGTGTCTTGCCAAAGTGTGTGCTTTCAGCTGGACATTTACTGCCCCATTCTGTATCATGGAAAAGAATTGCCCTTTATTTTGGAACTAGACATGGAGCTGAACTCTCAGTGAAGCAGGATGTTATCTTTAAAGGTTTGGGTGGGTGTACTGGAAGCAGCATAGACAGATTCTGGTTATATTTTTGTTCTGATGCTTCAAACAAAAGTAGATTGATAGTTTCCTTGTCGAGTTTAGTATCTGTATAATAGTAATGTAAATCAAAACCGTAATGTTGAAATATTGAGATTACATAAAATAAAAGCTTGAAAATTACATTTAAATTAATTAGCTCTCAAACTTCTCTTTTGTTGGTGCTTGGTTTAGTATGTTACTGGGGGCTTTCATAAAACATGGTATCTGCCTTTTGGGTGTGGATCAGCCTAGTGACTTAGAGCAGTCAGTGTCAGGCATATCTTGCTCTGTATGTTTTATAATAGAACCTTAGAAAAGTTCTACTGAAAATACCTACTCTTTACTGTGGTGGTTACAGCAAAGCTGAGTTTTGAGAAAATTTGCGTAGGTCCCATCTGGACAACACACTTTTACATATCTGTGAGCATATTATTTATACCATTGTGGCTTGATCACTCTGATTGGGAAAACAGGTCTATCTAGAACTTACTGGCTAAAATTAGGGCTGAAATTCATAAATAATTTCAGTGTTTTAGTTGGTTTAGAATTTAGATGCTGTGATAATCTAACAGAGATGTTGGGCAGAAATTGAGCACTTGCATTATGTTGAAGGGTCCTGAAAAGAAACTGAAGTTTTGCCATGGTTTTGGAATCTCTCCAGTAATATTATTACTTTGTCCTAGATTATATGTTTTGTGTTATGATGTTTTAACAATTTAATTGCTTCAGTAATTTGACAAGAAAATAAGAAAAAAACTGAGTTGCAAAAGGTGCTCTGGTTATTAAAGGGGCTTTTTAGAGAAATCCAGTGTAGTCAGACTGGATTTGTTTTGTTGGCCAGGAGAACTGATGCTCACAACTTGATCAATATAACAATATTCCTTGAGTCTCTATAAAATAGAGATTTTTTAATAAACTATTTAAAAGTTGCTACTATATATATTACTGAAAAATTAATATATGTATATATCTGTATAAGGAAGGAAGATTATAAATTTCCTTTGTTTCCAGAAGATAAAAAAATGAAGCTTACAGAATCTCCCATCTTAAATTTTCAGATAGCCGTCGCACAGAAACTCTTGATCTGTGGACTGTCCTTACTCTTCCACATGACTATTACAAAAACTTTGCCTGTGGAATACAACATTGATGATAACTTCAGAGCTACAGCATCATGGCCTGTAAGGTTTTTCTACCTGTATGTGTCTCTTATGGCTGCCAGACCCAAGTATTATTTTGCATGGACTTTGGGTAAGTATATGTTTAAAAATACAATAATAACAGGAAGAGCATGTAATGAGAGTCATCTGAGATGTGCACACTTAAGTGTGTATTAAAATGTGGCAGTGCCCTCTTGAGGCCTTAGGAAAACCTGATTACATTTAAGTCTTTCAAGGTATTAAGTACATTAAATAGTGTCTCTTTTTGAGAAACAAAAGCTACCAAGAAATGTAAGCACAGTGTTGGGAGAGTGCTGCACATGAGATCATAGTCTCCTTTACAAGTCTGAAACCTGAGGAGTTTTGGAGGGTGATAGTGTTTCAATGAACAGTAACTTTAAAAAAAAAGAAAAAATAGTAGTAAATGTAGTCTGATGCACAGTCCTTCTTTTTGTGTTTTTTTTAAATTTATTTTGATACTTTATTTTTGGCATATCTTCAAGTTAATTTTAACCTCTTTCTGGGGTTAGTTATCAGTAATTTGCTTGATGTTATTCAGTCATGAAGGAAAATTAATACTTTGGAATTCAGATGCATGATACTGTTTTTAATAGTAGGTGGCATTTTCAGAATTTGATGGGTGACACTTCAGTTTTAGTCTTTGTTTACTAAAAGTTTGAATGACTGGTGGGATAACATGCTTAGTAACTTACTTAAGACACATGAATAGATTATACAGTTCATAGAATATTTTGCATTTCCCTTCATGTTACTTGTAAAAAAACATGTACAACAGGAAGATGCTTTATTTAAGTAAGCTGACATCTTGAAAGTGGCTCGCACAACAGATTTCATCAGCTTCCTCCTCCTCTCCAGTTTTACGTATTTGTCTCATAGTTCTTTTGAGAGAAAATCTGTGGGAACAATGGAATAAAGAAAGCTTTAGGGTAGCAGAGCAGCATGACTCAATTACAGCTGCTGGTTTCATTCCTGGTCAATGAATTAAATGCTTTCAGCTTGTATGGATATAGTAGTTCTGGGCCTTGTTGTGTAAAGAAATACTCTTGAATATTGGGCTCTTACACACCGGTATCATAATCTGTAAATAGTAGTAGACATCTGTAAAGTGAGTAATTTTAGTTGGGCTTTTTTTTGCCTTTAATATTTCAGTTGGATTCCTTTTTGTGCACTTGCTAGCAGTGTAGAGCTAGCATTCCTCTGGTAAATACCGAAGAAAATAAGCTATATCAACTCTGGTACCTCTAGTTTGTTAGCCTTCTTCCTTCCACCTTATCTCATCTAAACTTATAATGGTAGGAGTAGAATGTGAGGGGCTTTAGCAGTTTTACTGGATGTTAGACCTTTGAGTTGTACATTACTATTCTTTGTGGTTAAAAAATGTGTTAATGAAATTAATTACTTAAAATGAATACTAAAATGCTAGTTAATAAAATGAGTACTTACTCTAGTTAGTCTTTGCATTCTAGCTTGTGAAAGATTATGGAGTTTGTATCTCCAGCTGTTTCTAATTGAGCATAAAACTATTGCCCAGTATTTGAAGTTGGCATAGCAACATCAGATGTAAGGCAGCAAATTTTGTTGCTTTCAAAGATGTTTTAAAAAAGCATTTCACAAGGAAGTAAAAACATTATAAATTCAAGCACATCTCATTTCCTTGTATGTGGCCATCCTAATTTGAAAAATACAGTTGAGGAAATGTTAGTGTCTGAGCTAACAAAGCTCAGGTGAAGATGATGACTGAAAGTGACAGGCAGTAGAGATCCCTTGTGTTTTCCTGCATACAGATGACAGTAGCAGCTTTTTCTCCTAGAGAAAAATGTTGTTTGCTTAGAGCATCTGACCTTTGACATGCACGGTAAACACTTAACATTCAAAGGTGTAACAGTGGCCTTGTGCCATTAGTGGAAGTTTGACAAGCTCTGCATTCCTTAGAAAATTACTGTTTTCTTCTGTTAGGTTTGTGCTGCTCTCCATGAGGTGCTGTGAATGTGCACCTGGACTGGAGGGAATCACACAATTTAATCTTTATGCTTTAAGCATCACTGTTGCTGCATAATGAAGACCAAAGACATGCATCTGAGCATGGAGCTGCTGTTTCACATCATTGCAACCAGCCCCTGTTTTGTAGTCTTGATGCATCTCACTGAGTTTGTTTTTCTGTCTGATTGCTCAAGCAAGTCTAAGTAGGTGGTGTGGGAGATAGGGAACATCTGTACTGTGAACTAGCTAGTGCTACCTCTCATTCTTATGCTTTTGTGCAAGTTTTTGAATTGGAAGCCAGTATTGCCTGGATTGTTTTCTGTTTGTTCAAGTGATCCTCAGTATTTAAAAGAAAAAACAAATGTAGTCTTTAAAATGCGATAAATGTTTGGAACTAACTACATGTTGCGTGATGCACAATCTGTAATACAGACAGTTTATAATTAATTTGTTTCTTCTTGTCTCATTGCAGCAGATGCAATTAATAATGCAGCGGGGTTTGGTTTTAGAGGCTACGATAAAAATGGAGTTACACGTTGGGATCTAATATCAAATCTGAGAATCCAGCAAATAGAGGTTTGTTTCTGGTTCTTTCAAAAAAACCTACATACCCATGTACGTAGTTGCTCTTAGTTTCAGTAACTTTTCCTCCACATTTGTTCCTTTAGATAGTGAATATGTTCTAAGTCAAAAATGATGTGTTCACACATTTAGAAAAGGGTGGAAAATAGCCTGCTTTGAACATGTTCTACTTGTCAATTGACTTCCAAAATATTCTGTGGTTATAAGTACTTGAGTAAATAACTTGTTCAACTCATCACAGATTTGGGTGGGAGGATCTATAATTTATACAGAAGAATTTTGAAACACATTGTGACACTCTACAATTAGTTTGGAAATAATTAGTTTGTTTTACTTTACAGTTTTCCACAAGTTTCAAGATGTTTCTTGATAACTGGAATATCCAAACAGCTCTTTGGCTGAAAAGGTATTTATTTCTTAAATGAAATTTTTCTCCACTGAAGTTTCTTAGATAAATATTTCTTTGAAGATGGCATAACATTTGAAGCTAACTCCCACAAAACATTACTTGTTTAGCAACTGTGTGGGAGATTCTTCTTGTAATACTTGAATTAAAGCCTGTGAGTTTAGGACTTCTCTCTTAGTGTAAACTATCAGGTTATGATAGAATCTGTTTTTCTTCACAGGCCATAGGGAACCTAAAGCTGTTAGTCTGTGGAGGCGTCTTTTTCCCTCTCTTAGCATTCAGCCAGTGCATGTTGCTGAGAGCAGCAGGCAAAGTGTACATCTCAGCCTGTGAAAGCTCTGCGTTATTTTTAGCCACAGAGTGATACAGGAACTTCTGTATGTTCTGTGAGAGAACTTTCTGTGCTCCTTCCATTATGAGTGTATGACAGACATCAAACCCTACAATGTGTTGTCAGCAAAAATTACAAATGAATCTCTCTCAGCTGCACTCTTTTTCTTTGCCTGGGGAACAGGCACAGTACCCTGTGAACTACGTCATTCTGCTTCTTTGTGGTAAGGAGAAAGTAGAAGTGTTCTTGAGTAAAGCATGGGTGTTGTTTCCCTTCTTCCAGTCAGACTGTTGAGTGGATCTCCTATCCACAGGTGCAAGTTTAACTGAGAGCCCTATCTTGGGATCACTTAGAGGACTTTACCCCTTATTCTAGGATAGCTGGTAACAGGATGTCTCTCCATCAAATTTCTTCACAGCATGGTCTCTTTCTTCCATAATTTCATCCCTAAATATTTTGCTCACCCAATTTAAAAAAGAAATTGAATTTTATGTGATTGTTCTGGTTGGCTCAATAGTCAGTGGAATCTATTGCTAGGACAGTCAACAAAAAATTGCATGTTTGCAGGTATTTAAATGTAGCATTTCAAAAACCAAATATGTAATTTAGCAATTTTCATTTAGTTAGAGAACAGAAGTTTAACAGTATTAAAACATAACAGGAAAAGGTTGTATTTGAATCAACTTTCAAATATCCTAGATGGAATGATTCTGAAGAAAAATTATTAGTGAAGAAGCATAATATTTCTGTTAAAAATTGAAAGGAAAAAATGCATGTCAATTGATCAGGGTGATAATAAGATGTGAAGAAAAATTAAAGCATATCTTTTAATAAGTATTTTAAAAACAATAATAAAAGAATCCTTGGGGGTAGTCTAAATTGATTCTGTCAAAGTGAAAGGGTGTGGAAAGGTGGATGTTTTGTGAAAGTTTTGTTGCAAGTAAAATATTATTTTAATTAATCATATATGATGTCCAAAAATAGTGGTAGAGAATGTATGTTTTGTTACTAATACTTTGGTTAGTTGCAATGCTCCAACAATTTGCATAGAGGACAAGCTCACAGATTATTTAAACGTCCACTTTTAATAACTCTGTTTTTTACCATTTGTAGAAGTACCTAAAACTTCAGCCATTTACCTCCCATGAAATACTAGACATTAGCATTTGTTCTCTTCTTTTCTGATAATTGCTGGAAACTGAACCATCAGTTAAACCCTGATTGTGGGTAAAAACAAACTTGTAAAAAACACTGTTAATGGAGCTACAGATCACAAAGAGATTTAGTAAATACTTAATGTAGATCATAGTATACAGCAATTTAAAGGCATTATTGTTACAAGCATGTAAGTTAAAATAGATATTTACATAGTAGCATATATCAACAATGTCTATCATTATAATGTTTCCTGGCTGGGAAAGATGTTATGTTCCTCCTCACCCCATTCTTTCTCTTTTCCAAAGAAACCATCTCATCCCATTTGTCTTTGGTCACGTTTGCAAAACCTCTGTGGTTCTTGTTGCTCAATTCTGATGTCTTTTCAAACCCCCTGTCTTCTTACAGGAGATGTAGTACTTCTGCTAAGACCTTCATGGTTTTTCCCTGGCTTTTTAGAGGCAGAGTTGATTAATTTGAGTGGATTAGTTATAATTATTTTCTTTGGGTAATATTGTGATGTATTAGAAAGGGTGTTATGTCTGTCTTTTTTTGTAGCAGCAATCTACTGTTGATTCATGCTTAGCTGATACTCAGTGTTTCATACTGTTGATCCATACTCATACTGAGCTACACTTTTTGAGTAATATTACAGGAATGGTACTGGTTTGTGCCTTCCACTTTTCCTATTAGATGTTCTATGCTTTGGACTTATCTTGTTGATTTCAGAACATCCTTCAAGTCTGCCAAGATCATTTTGGGTTCTAGTGCTCTCTACTAAGAAAACAATACCAATCTCATCCATCTCACCTTCCACCTCAAAAAAAAAAGGGAAGACAAGGTGGAAAAAAAACTGCCTAGCACCTAAGTTAGTAAAGAAATTATAGAACCAGACCGGACCAGTACCTTGTTGAACAGTTGATGCATCTTCCCACTTCTAGAGCATTATGGATAACCTGAACCACCTATATTTGAATAGATTTTCTCAACCTGTTGTGATGACCATATTTCCTTGATTTGTTTTTAGGATCGTCAAATGAAGCATTTGAACATGATTTATTATTGCCAAATCCATGGAAGCATTTAAGTTTACTTTTACTCTTTGAAATTGAAATCTGAGGATTTTTTTGTACTGTATTACCTCACTTGTATTGATACAGCTGAAATTTGGTTAGTTAATTTAGTGAGTTTTGTTCACTCCTGAATGGTTTCCGGGGAATAATTTGAGTACTTTAAACCAAATAAAGATTGAAGACATGTATCACTTTATTAATGGGATGTAATTAGCCACCAGTCATATGCATTTAGAATTAACAGCAGCATTAGAACACATAATATTTCACATGTGTTTAGTGCTTTGGTATAATAAACATTTTTAAACACTCTTCTGCAACTAATCCCAAGCAGATTAAAAAGCACACATGTACATACACAATTACATGCAAACTGCACCTCCTCTCCTAAGGATGTGTGGGATAAAAAACCCTGCTTGCATGCACTGCCTGTGGGAGATGTGGGTGCTCCAGCTTGGTGTGAACCTGGTGAATTCACATGCCCCCCAGAAAAGCCTGGCACAAATCCATGTGCCTGCAGCTGACAGGGATGAGACACTGCTCCCTGGCATGGTTCACTGCACTGACAGGCCCCTATCTGGATGCACCTACTCTGTGTCTACCAGGGATGCTCTGTCTTGGCCAAGACAGAGGTCATTGTGTTGGTGGGGTGACTTCTGGCAGTGTCAAACGGGGTTTTGATGAAAAGTGTTTTGCTCCAAGATGTCTCCCTGACTCAGCACAAATTTTCCTAATGCTTTGCTACTCCTGAGGCTGACAGATTCTTTGTCAAAGATGTCTCTGTTTACTATTCAACCTGACCAATGTTGCTTTCCTCTTTAAGGTGATCTCTTTTGGGCAAATGTCCTCAGATAGTTTTAAGTATTAGGCCAACCCCATGTTCTTATCTTAATTGCCACTGTGAGTGAAGTCCTTTAGCAAGAGGAGGGGCTTGTGCACATACCCCACTGAAGACCTCATAAGATAAAACTTACCACATCTATTTGACTGGGATAAACTAAATTAGAAAATTACACTTTTAATCCTCCCCTATTCAGCTACTGTCTTTTAACCTTCTGTTCTTCAACGTTGACTCCATCAGTAGGTTTCAGTAATTTTTATGTGGAAGTTGCAGTAAAGTAGTTAGATTAGTAGTGGATGTTGTGGCTCTCAGTATCATTAGCTTGTCATCTTTGAATAACAGATGTGCATTCTCTTCTCTTTCTCTGTTGCTTTCTGTGTGGTTATAAAACCTTTTAACATATTGGTGTCTTTAGTCTTTTTAGTTAAAACTCATTTTTGTATGTTAGCCATAGATTTGTGCTCATGCATGCTTGTGGTGTTTATTTTTGCTTTGTTAGTTTGTTTCTCTTTCCATATTTGCTATTGCTTTTTGGTTTTCAGATCATTAAAGGCATTAAAGAACTCTTGATGAAGCCATATCAAGACCTTACCATGTTTCCTATAATTCTTCCACATCATGATGGTTTGTCATTGTGTCATATAATGTTGTCTTCTAGAAACCACCTTTCTTGGATTCCTTTTCCCTTCTTCCTTCTAGAATTCCTTATTGTAGGACCTTGCCTAGTAATTCAGAGTCTCAATTTTAAAATAACACAGTTCAGCATTCCTCCTTATTTGATACTCTCTCAGCACTAGAGTATTTATTACAATTTCATTGTCATGCTCACCTAATTGTGTCACACAGACGCATTTTCAACTGTAGTTTCTTTATTCAAAATTGAAGGTAGTTGTTAGTTTTCCCCTGTTCCCATAAGCTGGTCTTATTTTAGGGAAGACATGTACCTGACTCATCCCAAGAATCTGGTGGTGGTTTGTGCCTTCCAGTGCAGCTTTTCAAACACATTTTTTGATGGCTCAAGATCCCTTACTAATGCCAAAACTCATCTTTGGATGCTTGTAATCACTTCATTAGGAATAAGGACAATGTGTGATGGCACTGAGCACAAGTTCAGCACTGAGGGCTGGAATCAGGAGCTGTGAATAGCTTTAAGCATATTCTGTGAGCCATAATGTAGTGACAACATTATTAAATAATAGAAAACTGCAGTTGCATTGAAACTTCTGTGTTGGAGATGAAACTGGTAAAAGTATAAATGATAGCTGGGAAGACTGAGTGATTTGTTTCATGTTACTTACCTTGAATTGTTTCTGACTTGCTAGAGTGTGCTATGAGCGAGCCACCTTCAGCCCAACGATCCAAACCTTCATTCTTTCTGCCATCTGGCATGGGGTTTATCCAGGATATTATTTAACATTTTTAACAGGAGTACTAATGACACTAGCAGCACGAGCTGTAAGTACCAACCAAGTATCTTCTTAAATAATAAGTTTTGTAAAAGCAAATGGATCATGTTCATTGCTCCAAAGATGCCCTTTACTGTTGATACACAATCTGTCTGATAGTGGCGTTTACTTTTTTAGCTATGAGAACAATGGGAATGATTAATTAAAAGGAGGGTTTGATTGATGGAAACAAACAAGACTATACACAGCCTATAATATCTTTGTAGCATATCTTTTGTGGAAGTTCTTCCTCTGTATTAATTGATAGTGTGTTACTATAGCATGCTGAACAGGTTGATGTTATCTAAAATAATTCTGAAAAAATCCATGACAATGAGTAGCTTAAAATTTGGGTGTCAATGCTATATATTTCTAGAGTCTGCTTCATCCCTAATTTCTCTCCAATACTATTGTAGGTATGATAACTAAAGAATGTTCCCCCTCAAGCTGCACATAAAAATCTCTAGTGCAGTTACTGTTTCAAGTTGGCCAGCCAGTAGTGCAGTCATATTAACAAGCTTTTGCAGTTGCTATTCAGAACCATATGGAAACAGCAAATCTGCCAAGAAATCTCTTACTGTTCTGCCTGAGAAAGCTGTGTAAGAACAGAGACAGGTTTATCAGTCACTCAGTGGAAAAGAGGAACAAATTACACATCAGATCAGAGCAGCATAACAGAGCACTTTTTTGCTGAAAGAACCAGGGGAGTGAGAAATGAAGCAGACTGCTTTGTGTTTGCTATAATAGCTAGGGCAAGGTGGTACTTCAGATTTAGATTGCTACTGCATCAATAAAACAAATGCTTCTCTTTCTTCACAAGATATGGGTATAGTCCTTGTTTGACAGAACTGACTCATTGCTTTACAATAGATACAGCTTTCTTCTTTTTCCAGATCTATCACAGGGAACTTTTGACATTTCTCAGCCAGGGGCTGGAGCAAAAGCCAAGGTTCTGGGACAGTTCACAGATAAAAGTTGTTTACTTGGTGAGATGAGTCCAGTAAATTGGAGTGCTCACTGCCCTTCATCCCGGGCTCCTCTAGTAGACTATATTGTATTCATGTTTCATATGTATCAATCAATAGGCTTGTGAAAAAATATTTTGAGTTTCTGTATCAACAGGTACTTAATATTAACTAAGATATGTTAGAGCATATTTGTTATTTAACTCTTACTAGCCTTTAAGTGCAAAGTTTGGCAACACTGATCCACACTTTGTTCTGTTATGCCTAAGCATGTATCCAACTTATTTTACTGCCTTTAATCATTACAGATTTCATAACCGGGTGTTTACTAGTGGCAGCCATAGATTTGTGTTAAAAGTTGTTCTCCAAGTCCTAAAATACAAGATTACAAGAAATTTTGTGAAGCTTCATCTGGGTTCTACAGAACTCAGGCACAAGTCCTTGCATGTGGCCATAGGAATAACTAGAGGGAGATGGCAGAATGAAGGGTATGTAGCTAGAATTACTTGTTTGACTTAGCTTAACTAAGCAAAGACTGAGTGGGAATGTGGTATCTACAGGGCAATTAGATGAAGAAGAGCAAGAAGGGTCAAAAAGGGTTTTGAATGTAAAGAAATCAGCAGGAGCTAGCCTTGGATACATTCTTTGGAATAAGGAGTTCTAAAAAAACATAGGGTGAAGGAAGCTAAACAGTGTACTCTGGTGTGCAGCTTTTCAGAGAGAACTGCTTCAGTGCAGGTGACCAGGAGGTGGGCAACTGTGATATCAGGTTGGGGTCAAAGGCTGAATTGAGCCCATCTTGGTTTGTCAGCACCTGAGTGTGAGCCAGGGTAACAGCTCAGTCAAAGGAAGGAGAGGCAAAGATTCACTGATGTCTTTATAATTATAGACTAAATAAAACTAAACCTAACCCTGTGTGGGATTTGGGTTTTTTAAATACTTCTGGTATTCAATCTTTTGAGCAGAATTTTAGAACAAAAGAAGATTCAGTGTAAAAATTTGAGTAATTTTATAATAATCCCACTTGATGGAAGTTAAGACTCCTGAAATATGTAATTAGAAATGATATTTTGTATGTTCTGATATATACCCTGCTTGCCTTAAAATATATTTTATTAACAAGTGTGTGAAAATGGCTATATAGAAGCTTTCGTCAGAAACATTCTGGCCTTCACTTACTCCAACCCTATATATTTACAGAATGTCTTGATAGAATACAGTGTCTGCCTCATTCGGACAAGCAGTGCAAATTTGCATTGGATTTAGGGTGGGATTAATTTACTTAAATTCTGTTTAAATTGATAAATGCTTAAATTCCCATGCTGAATGAATTTCAGGGAATTTGAGCCAATTCCTGTTGAAGCTGATGGGCATTTTGAATAGTTCAGATATTTGACCAAACTGTAGCATGTAAATTCATCCTGTGAATTTTGTGTCCATGCAACAAACTGACCTCTCAAGGTTTATTCCTCAGCTAACTTAGTGTTACCTGCTTTTTCAGATAAGAAACAATATCAGACACTATTTTGTTGATTCTCCTGCTGTTAAACTATGTTATGATATTGTAACATGGATGGCAACTCAAGCAGCAATAAGTTACACAGTCGTGCCATTTGTACTGCTCTCTGTAAAACCCTCTTTCACCTTTTACAGGTAAGCACATTCTACCTGTTTCCTTTTCTTTAACTTGGAATAGAAGTATTTTCAGTGACAGATGATTTCTGGAGTGCTATAATTCTAAGATTGATTTGTGGCTGAGTGAGCTGTATTTCTGATGCTTGAACATAGTGTGTCTTGTGTTGCTCACACTTTTCTGTCATAACAGACTTATGTTTCAGAGGGCAGGGAAAAAAACTCAACTAAAACCAAAACCAGAGGATACCTTTGAAATTCCTATATGCCCTTGAACATTTTTATAGCAAGACTAGATACTGATTTCCCAGAAATAACTTGTGAAAAAAGTTGGCAGCAGACTTCTGTTTACTTTATACCTTGTTATAGTCCTAAATAATGTGAGGGAAGACCTAATTTCTGATTTTCCCTTTATTTTACTTTTCTTAAAGGAAATATTAATGTTTTCATATCTTATGTGCAAAGTATATCTCTTAGAGTGGTCAGAGTTTCATTGATTTATTTTTTCTGTTTGTTTTTTAGCTCCTGCTATTTCTGTCTTCATATTGCCAGCATCCTGGTGTTGTTGGTATTTCCATTGAAAAGAACTCAAAAAGGAAGTAAAAAGCATGAAAGTGTCCAGCCTGTGTGGTCCAGAAAACTAGAAGAAGAAAGTCTTTTGCAAAAGAACAATTATTCTACAACAAATAATAGTTTGAGTCAGAAACAAGAAATAACCTGCAGATATCAAGCATTGAAACAGTGATTGAGGAAATACTATGATGAATATATTTTGTATGTTTTCAGAAACCCATTTTTAGCACCTTTTAAAGGGGTTTGTATTTGTTTGCAAAGATATTTAGTAAGAAAAGAATGCATTACCTAGGAAAATTACATACAATAGCAAGACTGGAAACAAAACAAATTAACCCCTCCCATGCCATGTCCCTGTGGGTCACGCCTTATATGAAGATATTACCATTATTTCAATGGGCACTCAGGACTTGCAACGTATGTCCATAGGGTCATATGTGTGCCCTTTGCTGAATGTACGTTGTGTATCCCAAGGCACTGATGGGGTGGAATAAAATTGTGTCAGTCTAGGATTAACAAATGGAAATTAATTTTTCCAACTGAAAGACTTGCCTTAAACCCTCTATTTACTGAAATATTGTTTCTAAGTGGGTATTTCAAGTTTGATTTTATGTGGGAAGTATTCAAATATATAACACTATGTGCTGTAAAGAAGATAATGATAGGAAATGCAAAGTCACTAAAAGACTTTGGAGTCTTTCAAAGGGAATTGCAATAAACATCTCAGTATGTGGAGGGTTTTCTTATCTCAAACTATTAGAGTACATTACAGAACTGTAAACATTGATGCCAAATTATAGTTAGGTTTCTTTGATAAAGAGTATAATTACTCTGAATGGATTAAAATGGCCCTTCTGAATGGATTAAAAACACCTGAAGATTTACCTTTTCCAGGGATTGATTGCTCTAATGTAGGTTTCTTTTACTTTAAAGTACCTAAACCCAATAATACACTGCCAAATGGGCTTTGCAGCCAGAGCAGGAAAGGCAGCCACAAGGCACAGAAGACAATGTGCAAGCACTGGGATTTCAGTGAAAGTGCAGTTTTGCCCTTAAATACCATAAATACTTGTTCTAGAATAGAACTGTTTTACAAAAAGTAATTTTTAATACTTAAAGTTATTTTGAATTTTCAGGCATCAGTTAGTTGATGATGCTTTCAGTATAAAATAGCAAAATTACCTTGAAGCTCCAGCACATGGGTAGTCAAACATGAAATGACTATCACAACTAATTTCTGTGTGCTTGATAATTGATGAACCTTTATCCAAAGAAGTGTGTGAATTTGAGGAAAAGCTTTTTCTTTGAATTAGAATTTTAGATGCAAATTTCATGTCATATTTCTGGGTACCATAATGAAAGAAATCCTTCAGAATATCTGACTGAATTATGGAAGTGTGTCAAGGAAACAATGTAGTGGTTATTGCTGATCATTTATTGTGATGATGGTTAGTGCTAGAGTACTACTGTTAAAGGGCTACATTTTAATTGCATATATTCTGTATTTTCATATAATTTTTTTAAGTAAACACAAGCTGTTTATCCATGTGGGGTTTATTTTTAATTTTAAACCAGATACAAAATAATACCAGAGAAAAACAATGCAGCTGGTTGATTAATAGCTAACAAGTGATTGAGAAAATTTTGTCACAATATTTTGAAACCTGAAGTTTTCATCAAATATCTAGCTCCAGTTGGATGAGTATTCTTACTACCAGAAGTGCAATGATGGTCCTCAGCTTTGGGGATATTGCCACACAAAAATCATCACAGTACTCCCTGAAGAACCAGACCCTAAGTTAGGTCAGAGTCATTTCCTTGCTGTCATAACTCTGTCTGGCCCTTGGCTCCTTGCCTAAAACTCCAGGAGGAAGAGAACATAACTTCCCATATATGTAGTTCAGCACTAATTAATTTACTCAGAAAGGGGGGACTGAATATGAAATGAGAGTGGATGAGTCTGTTTAAATGAGGAGGGATGTTCATTGTTTCAGTTGCAGCTGTATTATCCTTAAGATAAAATAATCTGACTTGTACATCCTTACTTTGATTGCCCAGGTAGACTTCCCCTTACATGGGGTTGTGGTTGTCATGTGCTTCTTTGACACCACACCACATTATGGTTTTCTTTTTGTTTATAAGTGAGGGCATGCTAGTTTGTTTGGTCGTCCTTGTTAGATACAGAAAAAGGGATGACATTTTTTTGCTTTCTGTACTTGAAGGGACATTTACATAAAAGAACCAATTAGATTTGCACATTTCTGGGTAAGTAGAAATAGGGTTGATTCTTTCAGCATTTGTTACTCTTGAACTTAAATTCATCTGATTGGTGCAGTCTCCAAATCTATTAAAAAACACTTTGGATGCCAGTACAATGTGCTGTTTTCCTATTTATGTTCTCATACTCTTGTTTTATTGTTTTGGCATACGGGCCCATGTGTGCTATGGAGGCTTACTAATTCTTAATGAAATATGGAAACAGTTGTAAAGGCTCCCAGAAAATAAGCAGGTTTAGGGTAGTGCAGACTGGTACTTCGATGTGAGTGAATTCAGAGGTACAGTTTTGTTCAGAACTTTTGTATATAGGGAAGTTGAAACAACTAAGAAAATACATTCATGCTTTCATTGAGCACAGGTGGCAAAATACTGGTTTCAAAATTGGGCATGACTTTTTTTCTTCATTATTTGAACTCATTAAGTAATTGCAACACAAGAAAATTATGACAATTAATTAATTCTGCACAGAGTTTAAGTATAGTGTCCAATTTACCCTTTAAATGCCATTGTTAAATATAAAAGTACTTTGAACAAAAATCTCTTCATGAGAATGAATTCTCTTGGGGACTATGGAAAGAGCTGTTTTAGTTTAATGGCAGCACCCTGATTTTAGTCAGACTGGGGTTTTGATGTTTCTTTCCCTCTGCTTTACTCATTTTCTGCCTTGCTATCACACTGGATCCTTTTTATCCATTCAATCAGAAAGTCAAGAGCAACCAGCCCCAATGCTTTAGATAATTTTTAGATTTTACACACATCATTTGAAAATAATGAATTTGAAAGGATGGCAGTGATTTTTATTGCTCTTCCTGACAAAAACTGTAGAAAGTATATTTCCTATAAATGTTTTGGACATGAAGGAAACATGGTTTTAACATGATTCTTTCACTTATTAAATAGATTATATCCAAAAGGTAAAAGTGTTTCCTGTATTTCAGATCAGCACACTATGAAAAGTAAATGCAGCATATCATTCATAATTTTATGGTGCTTTGCAGATATTTGCCTATTGTGAACAGTTCATTCAGGCACTTAATAAGTTAATGTTAATTAATAAATGTAGTCACCCTGATAGTAACTAGTTGCTTGCTTAATGTTTTTTAACTTTTATGATTCTGTATTAATGAGAGAGATATATGTTACATATTTAAATCATACTTTCAGTGGTGCCCACTACTGTTGTAATCAAAAAGGCTTTGTTAGCTTTGCAGTTACAGATACGTCCTTATTCAGGAAACTTATTCTTCCCTGGCCATTCCTTAAGTTGACATGTAGACAAGATTTCAGAAATTGGTGACATTTGAAAATGTATTACATGTAAAAATATTGGTATGCATTTCAATATGCTCTTGATAACAAATCACACTTTAGTGAGAAGACCATGAAGAGACCTTGGTATATTCCCTGCTCTGCACTGACATACAGTATAAGTTTTACCAATATAGTAAATTATTTATTAGAGGAATTTTACACTTGAAGAACTTGTTCTGTTTCCCCCAGGGGAATAACTAATATTAATATAAATGCTAGGCTTGTATGACAGGATGCACACTAGGTAGTTTTGCCTCTTTTGATGGCATTGATTTCGATAGTGGTAAAATGTCTTCTGATAGAGAGGAGATGTTTGAGATCATCACCTCCTGTCTAATTCATATCACAAGTAATTTTAACAAAATCTAGATTTTTTTTTCCTCTCAGAAGCTTTGCAAACAAATTGTTGACAATTTGTTTAAATACATGGTCAAATGTGTCTTCACGTTTGCATAAAAATGTGTAACTTGCTTATATGTAAACTTTCACATGTTCAACTTTATAAGTTGGCCTTGAAAGATAAAGAAATTTAAAAGCACAAGTTACTATAATTTAGGCTTTCATTTCCCTTATCTTTAATTCTTTCACTTTGTAATTCTCATTCAATTCAGAATTCTGAAATCAGGCTTGAGAATTTAATTTTCATTGAAAATTTTGAAATACTGCCATCTATGTAGAAAAGCGATCAGTGTTAGACAAACAGATGGAAATAAATTTAAGGATTTTAATATGATCCAGACTATGTATTAAAAAAAATACACATTAGTTCTGTGTTAATTCATCACAGCATTTCACTACATGATTGACCGTTATGTAGTTATTGAGTAATAATACTCTGAACTGCACTTGGTGTATTTTTTAATTTTCCTGTTTAAAAAATCAATTGACAAAAAGCATTTAAATGCTACTCTGAATAAGTAAGCATGAACTCTAGTGAATTGGGCCTACTCTCATAAGATTACCAGATCTGTCTGCATCTCAGCTAGTTTGTGCTGTCAGTCTTGAGAGTCTTGGTGGAAAAGTCGGAGAAGTCTCTAGAGAGTCAGAACATGTCCCATCTGTGGGTAGGAGGGTTTGCCACAATTCCCACAGGGAGCCAACCCTATGTGCAGAGCTTGGCAGAGGTTCTGCTGGCTTGTGACCCAGGCTGCAGCTGCTCTACATCTGGCTGGATTTTTAGCATGTTTGCTGTCTTAATCTAGACGTTTTGCAAACACCATGAAATCCAGGCATCCACAAAGTCACCCTGCAAAGTTACAATTACAAATACTGCAACACTTCTGTATTTTGGTCAAAGCTAAATGAAAAAAAGGTTTCTTAAAAGCTTGTTTCAGAATGGGCTTTTTGTAGGTTTTTTACAAAATCTAGCTATCAAATGTATCAATTTTCATCACATTAAATATTTAAACCACAATTTTGTTCAGTTTAGGTATACAAATGTGCAAAAGTAAATGTTGCCACTTTATCATCATTTGCATTAGCTGTGTGTCCAGTGACTTAGACCTGGTCATGGTTGTAGATGGTTTTAGATTTTCTGAACCCATGTGCATATCCATATAAACATTGCATAAATTTTGAATTGAAAAACTGTGTAACTTCAGACCGAGATCTGAGGTAGGGCTACTTCTGGAGGAAAGTTTTTGTATTGCTAGTGACTCAGTCCAGCACCTTATTCCAAACAAACCTCTTGGCAAAAGAGACCTCTGCACAATCTTCTTCCTTCCTTTTGTTCTCTAAGGGGGAGGTACCCCAGCCTGGGTTTTCATGTAGGTTTCACTACAATATGTCATACGAATAGATAGCTGTGGGCCATGCTCTAGCCAGATTAGACTTGAAAACTGGAACAGTGTAATCTGAAACAAAAAAATAGAGAAAATGGGGTGCCTAGAGACTGGTAATCAGAAAAGTGCAACACTGCTTATTAAAGGTGCAACAGTTACTACAATAAGTTAAGGAGTATTTGCCTATGCATTTTTGCCTTTCTCTGTGTTTTTCAGTTCTCTTTACATCTTTTCTTTGTACCTTCTTTTGTCCAGTGGTGTTGACTATTTCTGTGAAGAATTTGCTGATGTGTCTTACTGTGACAAAGGTGTCAAAATGCTACAATAGTAATTAGGTAGTTACTCTTAAATCCCAGACCTCAGATGTGTTCTAGATCAGTTAGAAGAGAACATTCAAAATGTACTGGATGACAAATAGTGTAAGATGGGTAATATAGCATTATTCAATGATGTTGTAATAAGTTATTCAATTTAAGAATTTAAAGTATGGAATTTTATTCTTTCCTGCCTTGGTTACACATTCAAAGGAATAGTTTTACCTCAATGCAGAAGTAGTTATGCCTCCAACCACCCGTATGTTAAGGTGAGAGAACACCCCTAAAAGTGGATAGCTACAATATTCCTAAATTTGCCTTTCCTGGTTCAGATTATAATACATTGTCAGTGAATTTCATTTTTATTATTCCAAAATATATATTTTTTAAAAAGTGTTATTTTTCAACAGATCCATAAACTAAGTGTTGGTGTATGGTAAAATTAAAATACCACTGTTAGTTACACTGTGATTGTGATATTTTAATAATTACTTATTTCTAATTTGTCTCAGCAGTGCTGCAGAAGCAGCATGCTGTTATGTTTTAAAGGTGTTTTTAACTTGCCTATAAATGTTCTTTTCTAATTTGTGTCTTTAAATCTGATTAAACTGTAGTTTAAAAAAAGTGAACTTGTTTTTCTAAATTCTTTTCTGTCTGTCTTTAGTGAGTGGTGAAGAACAAAATTATTTTAATGCAGTTTCTCCTTTTAGATTGCTAAATATACATTGCATGCATTTACACTGTTTTTTTTTTTGAATGTTCTAGTTCAAAATTGCTTTTATTTAGTTTGTTTTCTAGAGCTTATATACAAGTATATGTATATAATAATTTTTCAGTAGAGCTAGTAAACAGAATTTTGAGTTTAGCCTCTTGATACTTGGGAAAGGTGCTTAAGCAATTTAAACCCTCCATCTCAGAGCATATTGCTACCCGATGAGTGCTGCTTCTGGATATGACAACTGGGGTGTTTTTAGCTTGAGAAATGGAAACCTCATAACTGAGAAATCAAATTTGGTGTTTGAAGAAGCTGTTGCTTTAATTGCTGGTTCCAAAGAAGTAGGGCTAAATGTGTACCATACATATTTTTTTTCTTTTTGAAACTCATCTACCAGAACTCTAATAAGGCAGTTTCTATTGGCTGGTGACAGCATATCAAAGCTGGCTGAGACTCCCGGACCTACAGGTTTTTACTGTGTGAGCTTAGATTGTTGGAGAAAAGAAGAGCTATTACATGTCACTACTAAAGAGGGGCTGTTTCCATCACTTCCTGTCTCACAATGAATAATTTTCTCTCTTCTTTTGATCTGGTATTAATTCCACTTCAGTACAAACTTTGTAAAGACAGTGTAACTTTTTGAAGGCATCTTTATACAGATCTCCTTCTGCCAGGGATCCCGCTGTAGAGGAATATGGAATGTGTGGAATATGCTCTTGAAAGAAGAGCAGTGGTATTTTTGAGCCTTCTGTGTTTAGAATTCTCTTTTAGCAAGCTGTATCACAGGAGATTAAAATACTTGCCATTCCAACACAAAGGACTACAGATGCAATTTTAGAAGCTCTGGTGAATGCTGTCATTTTAACCAGAAACTAGACTGTGGTGGAAATTGCCTTCTCTTCTCAAATACGCATTCACAACAGAGTCAGTCAGGAGTATGAAGTGTCCTCATGAACTAAACATTTCTGCATTTAGTGAAAAACTCATTTGAAGAGATTAAAATAAAATACAGCTTTCTGCTACTAAGTGTTGTAAACTGTTAAGTTGCTGCACAGAAAGAGTCATGATTAAGAGCATCCTGGAGCCAGCAGATATTTTCCTGTGCCTGTAATTAACTTGGTTCCATCTCAGGAACTTCCTGATAACAGGAAGGATGTTTCAGTATAGCATACAGAAGTAGTTCTACGGGGAGATGTCTTTCATGTATTTACCAGATGAGAGTTGGAGATCTGTCCAGAGTTTGGCAGTACATCTTACAGCTCTTCCTAAGGTGGTCATATATAGTAGCAAAGGAGTTATTTCTCCATGGGGGTTGCACGTGATCTTTCCAAACGGAATAAATAACAATTGCACCATGTTTCGCTGCCTCTGTGAATTAGTCACTGGTGGGAAAGCGTTGCTCCAAATCTAAAGATAGGGTAGGTTAGAAGAGCACAAAGATATCAGGAGCTGGATCCATCTGTAGCAAAAGTGGGTGATAGTGAAGGACCATACACAAAACTGCCTTTTCTGCCTCCATATTCATGGTGTTTGTACAGTTCCTTTTTATGCAGGAGGGAAGGAGCTACTGTTTCTGTCTGAAATCTGTAACTACATGGTGAGAACACAGCTAACACCTGATGGGTGGGAACACTATGACATGGAAATAAGGATTTGGGTGATGGGAGATTATGATGTGAGATACTAGTATACATTCTTGCATGAAGTATAAAGAAAGTAATATCTTGAAAGTGTTTCAAAATGTATAAACCTTAAGAGGCTAACACAGGCAGTCTTGTCGGACTGTGGTTTCTCTTTGGTACACAAGATTCTATGGGTCCTTGAAGCATCAGGACCACTCTTCTTTGAGTAGCGGCCCTTATGCATATGTTCGGGTTGCACAGAGAGCCTTCTTCAGCCCTACATTAACTGCAGGGACTCATCCTCCATTTGTTCACGTTTCATTTCTGCAAATAAGTCCAAAGAAGGAGAATGTGCTTTATGTACTTAATTTTTCCCAATTTTTCAGCTGAACCAGTGTTTTAGTGCAAGATTAAGTAGATTTAGCTTTTGAATTTCACAGCATGTGCCTTTGTATTAACAACTTTAGAGCATGTAAGGAAGCTGTAAATTTTATCAGGGTGTGAAGACTTTAAGGTCATTGGAGAATTCATGCTTTAAAAAGTGAGCAAAGCCCTTGCTGCATGGTTTTTGGTTTACAAGTATTTGGGGTATGGAGGAAGCCTTGTCAGATGTTTCTTTAAGAAGGAAACAGTCATGGCTCTACTGAGATTGAAGATCTCAGTGTTGTAAAGAATTATATCAATTCTTTGACCCTTGAAGCTCAGTAACCTTAGAAATAAGTGTACTGTGCTCCTTTCCCTGGCTGGTTTTTTGCCATCTTTGGTTTAGGCAAGGTTCCATGATCTCCTGGGGAGATGTTACTCCTGTAGTCATCAGAGATCATCTCTCATGCAGTTGTCCAGATGAATTAAACACATCCATTATCATGGATTTGGACTGTGTTGAAGAGAGAATTGACATTTTACAGTCACTGGGTGCATTTTATCATCACTGAAAGCACTGATGGAAGAACTGAAGAAAATGTTGGGAATGGCATCAACCGGCTACAGCCATGCACACCCTGGGCAGGGGTGAGAGGGAAATTTTCAAAATACCCATGGAGCTGCTTGGACATCTGTGTCCTGGCTGTAGGGAAGTCTAAGAGAAGCTGGTGGGTCTCAAGGTATGTGGTGGTATTGCAAAATGTGCATTACGTCAGAATTATCTTAAGTCAGGATGTACTTGATATTTGGTCTTTATATACTTTCAAGTCTAATCAGCGAGAAAGGAGACTTAATCAGTAGAACAGATAGCAGCTAGCATCCCTTAGTCAGGACATTCTGGAGCTAACAAGCTCTAAGGATGAAGTAAATCAAAATGTTGATGTATGTCTATGTGTATGTTGCCACCTTAGCAAAAGACTCAAGGTCCATGGATCCTGTAGTTGGTCTACCTTCATTGTTATACTAAAAACCACTCATGAAGATCAAAAAGACCCTGCCCAGGTGACCCTTCCCCTGAGCATGCAGAGAAGTCAGCTGGGGGTATGTAACTTGTATGAAAATTATAACACAGCCATAAAGGAAGAGCTGCACTTGGGAGGTTACTGACACAGCTTCTGTGCATAAACCACACAAACATAAAATATTCTGAGTGGGAAGGGACCCATGGGAATTATCAAGTCCAACTCCTGGCCATGCACAGTACAACCCCAAGAGTCACACCATGGGCCTGAGAGCATTGTCCAAACACTTACTGAACTCTGTCCGCCCTGGTGCTGACAACTTCCCTGGAGAGCCCGTTCCAGGGCCAATCACCCTCTGGGTGAAGAACCTTTTTCGAACATTCAGGCTCAACCTCCCGACTCAGCTTCATGCTGTTCCCTCAGGTCCTGTCACTGGTCACCACAGAGAAGAAAGAAATCAGTGCCTGCCCTCCTCTTTCCCANGGCGGAGCCGCCCCGCGCGTCACGGCCCGGGCGGGCGGAGTGCAGTGGCGGAAGATGGCGGGCGCCGCTGGGCCGAGCTGAGCCGCGCTCGAGGCCGCCGCCTCCCTCCGCGTCAGGCTCCTGCTGGGCCCGGGCAGCCGCCGCTGGGGCCGAGTGCGCCCGGCCGTGGGGTGAGTAGCGGCGGAAAGGCGGGGGGCACGGGCCGGCTGCGGAAGGGCAGGGGAAGGGCACGGGGCTGTGGAGGAGGCGGCGCTCCCGCTGCCAAACAAAGGGCGCCGCGGGGCCGCTCCCGGCGGGGCCCTGGGGGAGCGCTGCGCTCGGGCGATTCATCGCCGCCGTGGATCGGGGGCCCGGTCCCCTCACGACCCGGTCCCCTCAGTGCAGGGCCGCTGGTCGGGAGCGGCGGTGCACCCGCTCCGCTGTGCCCTGGGCATCCCGGGGCTCCGGCGGTGCCGTGTGCGGGTGTCGGGGGCACCGCCCCGTGGGTGGAGGGTGCCGCGGGGCGCTGTCACCCCGGTCCCGGGGATGGAGGAGCCTCTTGTACCGTGTTTCTCTCTTGTTGACTCGGAAAGGTAGATAAGGGTTCGACCCGTCAGGAAAGTTCTTGGCGTCGAAGGTAAAGAATAACAGAACTACTGAGGATGGGAGGGACCTCCCCGGGTCATGGGGTCCAGCCCTTCTTCTCGAATGGCGACAACAAGAGTGGATCTCCCGGACCGTGCCCAGAGGGCTTCGGTGTGTCTCCAAGGACGGAGACTCTGCATCCTCTCTGGGCAACCTGTGCCAGTGCTGGGTCACCCTCTCGCTAGCAAAGTGTTTCCTGATGTTCAGACAGAGACTCCTTTGAATGCAGAGAAGGGCAGCGAAGCTGGTGGAGGGTCTGGAGCACAAGTCTTACGAGGGGAGGCTGAGGGAGTGCTGGGGATGTTTAGCCTGGAAGAGAAGGAGGCTNCAGCTTCATGCTGTTCCCTCAGGTCCTGTCACTGGTCACCACAGAGAAGAAAGAAATCAGTGCCTGCCCTCCTCTTTCCCACACGAGGAAGTTGTAACTGCAATGAGGCCTCACTCTCTTCTCCAGACTGAACAAGACAAGTGACCTCAGCCACTCCTCGTATTTCCTCGGCTCAAGGTCCTTCACAATCTGGACGCTCTCTAAGAGCTTAATGTCTTATATAATGTCTGTGGTGCCCAAAACCGCCCCCAGGGCTCGAGGTGAGGTCCCTTTTCGCGGCGTTGCTTTCCAACCTCTCGTTCCCCAGTCTGTCCCTATCAGCCAGCAATTGTTCACTACACTTTACCCCATTCTTTTCTATCAGAAAGCAGCCGGGGGGTGACTGCTGGTGGCTCTCCAGGGCGGTGCCGCCCTCTGGGCTGCCCAGCGCTGCGCCCCGGCTCAGCCAGGCCCACTCTGCGCCGCTCGGCTCCGCGCCGGGCCGGCGGTGCTCCGGAGCAGGGCCGTGCCCGTGCCCGTGCCCGCTGCTGCCGACGCCCGCGGGGATGGGCGCGGGCGGAGCCGGGCGGAGCCGCCCCGCGCGTCACGGCCCGGGCGGGCGGAGTGCAGTGGCGGAAGATGGCGGGCGCCGCTGGGCCGAGCTGAGCCGCGCTCGAGGCCGCCGCCTCCCTCCGCGTCAGGCTCCTGCTGGGCCCGGGCAGCCGCCGCTGGGGCCGAGTGCGCCCGGCCGTGGGGTGAGTAGCGGCGGAAAGGCGGGGGGCACGGGCCGGCTGCGGAAGGGCAGGGGAAGGGCACGGGGCTGTGGAGGAGGCGGCGCTCCCGCTGCCAAACAAAGGGCGCCGCGGGGCCGCTCCCGGCGGGGCCCTGGGGGAGCGCTGCGCTCGGGCGATTCATCGCCGCCGTGGATCGGGGGCCCGGTCCCCTCACGACCCGGTCCCCTCAGTGCAGGGCCGCTGGTCGGGAGCGGCGGTGCACCCGCTCCGCTGTGCCCTGGGCATCCCGGGGCTCCGGCGGTGCCGTGTGCGGGTGTCGGGGGCACCGCCCCGTGGGTGAAGGGTGCCGCGGGTCGCTGTCACCCCGGTCCCGGGGATGGAGGAGCCTCTTGTACCGTGTTTCTCTCTTGTTGACTCGGAAAGGTAGATAAGGGTTCGACCCGTCAGGAAAGTTCTTGGCGTCGAAGGTAAAGAATAACAGAACTACTGAGGATGGGAGGGACCTCCCCGGGTCATGGGGTCCAGCCCTTCTTCTCGAATGGCGACAACAAGAGTGGATCTCCCGGACCGTGCCCAGAGGGCTTCGGTGTGTCTCCAAGGACGGAGACTCTGCATCCTCTCTGGGCAACCTGTGCCAGTGCTGGGTCACCCTCTCGCTAGCAAAGTGTTTCCTGATGTTCAGACAGAGACTCCTTTGAATGCAGAGAAGGGCAGCGAAGCTGGTGGAGGGTCTGGAGCACAAGTCTTACGAGGGGAGGCTGAGGGAGTGCTGGGGATGTTTAGCCTGGAAGAGAAGGAGGCTCGGGGATGACCTTATCACTGTCTACAACTGCCTGCAAGAGGGTTGTAGCCGAGTGGAGATCAGCTTATTCTCCCAGGTAACAAGTGATAGGACAAGAGAATGTAGCCTCAAGCTGTGCCGGGGGATGTTTAGGTTGGATATTAGGAAGAATTTCTTCTCAGAAAGAGTGGTTAGACGTTGCCAAGGACTGTCCAGGGAGGTGCTGGAGTCACTGACACTGGAGGTGGTTAAGGAAAGACCACTTAGTGCCATGGTCTAGGTGACCTAGTGGTGTTCAATCGCAGGGTAGACTCAATGATCTCTCAGAGGTCTTTTGCAGCTTAATTGATTCTGTGTTTCATTTTCTGCCCCTTGCCTTAGGTCCTGCCACAGGACATCACTGAAAGAGTAGCAAAATGTCTTAAAGGTAATGGGGGCTTTGCCACTTTGCATATATGCTTAAAAATTGGTTGCAAAAGTGATTTCCTCTCTATAACTTTTGGTAAAGGATTAATGGTGGAATAGTACAGTAATACGTCTTTTGCTGGAAAAGTGTTTGAATCAGTACGTGATTAATTACCTGACACTCCTCCCCCATCAAATAGTAAAGAAATGGACAGAAAAACAGAAGATCTTTTTCTGAGATCAGAACATGTAAGAAAACCCATCTCTTTGTCTACTGGTTAAGCATCTATTCTTTGTTCTGCCACAGTGTTTATTGAAAATAAATTGGTTATTAAGAAATTAATATCTGCTTGAAATTCTATGTGACCACAGCTTATGAAATGGTGCCATATTAAAGTTCTACATCACACCATTCCCTCTTTTTAAGTGGAAACACTCCAGAAGTTAGATTTTTGTCATATAACTTGTGTCTGTGACTAACAAACCCCTGATTTTATGATACAGAGAAACATGCTGGCCATATGAGACTGTGTAAGATGACATTGCAGACTTTCGTGTGCTTTTGTGTGTTTTGTACAGGTTTTGACAATTCATTTGTGTTGGTTGGTATAATTTTAAGAAACCCTTTAATATTGGTAACAGTTTCTGTTTGTTTTCTTTTGTCTGATGTATTTAAAACCTGAAATAGTGATTTGTAGGACTGAGCACCTTGGTTTTTTTTAGGAATTGAATTTTGCTTTAGAATTCAGATGTTCTTAGCAATATGTTACTGTTCATTGGCCATATTTAAATTTTGTCTTTAAGGTGGACAGATTTCTCTGATAAAGTATAAATTGTGTTATCAGCTACTTCACACATTATTTTAACTGATTTTTTTAACCAAGGTGGAACTTAGGCATATCTGATAGCTGCTGCTGTCATCTGACAACCAGTCCTGCATTTTAAGTATAGATTTATATCTTTCCTGTCTTTTATATATAATCCCCAGCCTCTTTCATTTATTAAAACTAACAAAAAATCCATCACTATAATATATATTTATAATATTAATTTATAATATTATTTAATAGTTTAAAATATAAATAAATATATTTGGAAGTGGCCATTGCCTTGAGTGCATAAGGTAGAAAAGAAGGACTTCTTCCTGCTTCTTACTGTGTGCAGTTTTGATGGTTGTGGTAGAGACCTCCTTTTGTGCAAATTTCTTTTAATTATATTGGTTTCAGGTTTCAAAAGAAGAATGTCTGTCTAGCTGTAGTTCACTTTTTGTGCCTTTTGATATTTTAGAGTTACACAATTTTGTTCTTTGTGATAAAGTAACAAAAAGTAAGGTAATTTTTTATAAATTCTTCTCACCTGGATAACACAAATGTGGTAAGAGAAGTAGAATAAATGTTCCCAGATAAATAGGGAAAAGCAGAAATGCAGCATAAGGTCATTAGTCACACTGGAATTTCAGACACTGGAGAAGAAGTGTGGGTGTAGACTTATGGAAACTTAGATTTGTTATTTCTCTCTGACTCTGAATACCAAAAATTAATATTTTTAGAGACTCATTTCAGCCATTCTGAAAATTTCTTATTTAAACAGAATCGTGATTGACTCAGTCCCAATAGAAAGAATATTTTAAAATATTTGCCACTTCATGTGATGCCTGACTTTTGATCTCTTCATGTTTAGGAAGTATATCAATTTAGGAAAGGATTACAATAAGGTGTCGTAAAGGCTGGGCAGTGCTTGTGTTAGTCAGATTCTGTGTGGTGTAAGTAAAGGTGATGTTTCGGCGTGTTTTTAATTTCTTTATGCCGTCATAAAGCATAAAAACGTGAGAATATGAAACTGACTTGTATTAGTTTTTTATTATAAATTTCATGTGTACAATTCTCATGTTTCGCATATTTTTAATTGTAATTTGAAAAGATGGCATTTCCAGTTCTTAAGGGTGAAGTACTGTGCATTTACATGTTTGAGTAGTACGTGCTCAGATTTCAGCAGCATAGTAATTATTTCCTTTTATAGTTAGCTGAAAGATCTGCCACAGTGTTGCATGTTGGGAAGGTGGCTTTTGTGTCTGGAAAACGAAGGAGGCATTAAAAAGTAGGCAACAATTTTTTCATTGTATGATGAAAAGTATGAATTTAATGTCGTTACTATCTTGCCTTTCTTTTCTTTTTTTCTTTTCAGTAGGTATTCTCAGTAATGCTAGAGTTGTTGACCAGTTTTGGTATTTATTCATAAGAGATCACTGTTTGCACAATAAAAAAACATGCAGAAGATCTATGTAAAAATAGTGATAGTTGAAACATCTAGTGAGTGATATTTCTTATATAGTTAGGAATTGATAAGAGGTTCTGAGAGTACATAAAATACCTGCAGATTTGAGTTATCAGGACCTCTGCTGTCAATACTGATGCTGTTGAGGGAAACTATTTTTTTTAATTGACAAATTTTTGCAGTCTTTCCAAAACAGTGATAATGTTTGCTTCAGCTCAGGATGCGAGAGCCTTACAAAAACAGCTTAATCCCTGTGCAAACAATGCCTTCACCTGAACATTTGTGCACTTTATATGTTTTCATAGCTCTTGGTGTGTTGTTAGTTTTGTAAAATACCAGGATTTGCTGCCCAAGGGCATTGTGAGATTTCCAAGCTTGAAGGTTTGGATTGTGAATGAAGAGCAGGTTTTTGCACTGGAAATTAGCTCACTTAGGTGGGAGAGGAAAATAACAGCATTAATCCTTATTGGAAAGGGGATTGGTTTCCAAATAGAATCCTGGTTTTAATTGAAGTTTTTGTTATAGGTTGTGAAAATACCTCTGCTGTGTCAAAGAAAGTAAATGTGTTAATTGAGCAATTAAAGACCATTTATGTATCGGATGTTCTTGGATGATACTGGTTTTGCACTGTATTTATGAAATTTGGCAGAGATTAAGTTCTCATCCTTTAATTTGGTCAAGGGTAAGCCATAGAGCTTTCTTTTTATTCCAGGGCTCTTTGAAAACTGTACGAATGTATATTTGAGGAGCTTTTTTCATTAGAGGGAGCAGAGTAGAATTACTTTTCTAGCCAGAGACTGTTCCTCAGAGTCTTGCTTCAGTTTTTATGATTATTTAGAAGAAATCTGAAGCATTGGAAGAAATCACACTTTAGTGACCAGCACCTATAGGGACTTTGAGTACAGTGCCTAATTTTTGTAATGTAATAAGACACATTTGGTTTAATAAAAAGGTGGACTGTGGCTGTATTCAGCTGATGGTGAGTTGCTGTCATGAGTATATCATGTACAGGCCCATTCCGACTTATTTCAGGCATGTTCTTTGTTCTTGGTGGGGAAGAAATAAAGCAAAGTTTCCAAACATCTTAGTACCGCAATTTTTAAATTTATCTTTGTTTCTGGAGTGGTGGGGAGATTTTTGTTTGTTTGGTGGTTGTTGTTGTCCCTAAACTGTGCTTTCCTAAAGCCCTCCAGCAATGTTAATCTTTAGGATGCTCTGAGAAGCTTGCCTGAAAAAGGGCAAATAAAAGCATGAGGATATAAAATACATAATTATAGTACCTGATTTTGTGATTCTTGTTTTTATAAAATAAACTGTTATTAATTCTCAGAAGGGGATATTATGTGACAGTGAAGCATAGGGGATAAGAAATATTAATATTCTTGGAGATGTTTCAGCAGTACCAATCTCTTATATTTTTATAAAATTAGTATAAAGTTTATAAACACATCTCTAGACGTGTTCATTGGCATCAGGTGTTTTGCTGTTAGGCAGAGGTTTAAGCTGCCTCTAAGGATTCAGCTCTGCATGAAGGCAGAAGCTGCCCTGTCGCCAACTGGGATTTCTGAAGCAGGATGCTTATCTACAGTGCAGCAGGGCTGCCTCTGCCTTTTGGAAATATGCCCACAGGGAACATCAAGGGAAGAATCCTACTTTGAGGAAAAAGCAATCCTGAAAACTTTCTTTCTTTTCACACTAGCTAAGAATTAATGGGTGAAGTTTTGATAGCAACTGCAGAGTATAAATCATTTGGTGAGACCTTTTTAGTCATGTTTTGGCGCCGTTCCTAATACAGTTTTCAATTTAGTATTCTGTATAGAAAATAGCATGGGGGTTGAAGGTACAGCTACAGGAGAGGAGCTGGGAGATAGCACAGGAAAAGCAAAAGATGCCTGTATTGGCAGTGGAGCTAGCAGCAAATCACATTTCATGGATTTCTGTTGTCATATGTAAAAAATAACGGGAGGAATACAGGTGTGTGTGAATATCTAATGTCATTTTAAGTGCCTGAGAATATCTGAGATGCCTGCATAGGGCTGTAAGAATCTGCTGTAGACTGTAAGGGAGGTGGGCTGTCCTGGACTGGCAGCTGGATGCCAGGCAAGATGCTAACTTTCCTGGTATTTTTTGTGTCTGAAATGGCAGTAGGAGCCAGTGTGTCCACACTGAGTCAGTAAATTGCCATTTCTTTTCAAACCTTTCGTGTTTTGTGTGGATTAGTGGGTTTTCTGTTTTTAAGTTTGCAACCTCTCAATTGGCTCTTCCTCCTACTGAAAAAAATGGGGACAAATATATACCACCACTGTTGTGCTGCTCTCTCCCTTTGATGGTAATTTAACTGTACGGTAAACGTGACAGACCTTTTGTGTTCTTAGTTTATTTATAGCTTTCTTGTGGGACAGACTGGCTGCTTGGGCAGTGCCTAGGAAAACTGCTGCTGGGCTTTATCTGTCAAATATAGATTTTTTTTACTGGTTTTAGGTGTGGGTTTTAAACAATGTCTGTAGTTTCTTTTGTCACTAGACATTCATGTGCACCTGAATTTCATTTGCACGTACCCAGAGCTGCTGTCATCTTAACTGAGGTATTAACTGGCATTATTTTGAACAAGGCATTTCTGTATGTGGGTCATCTGATGGCTGCAGTGCTGTAGGTGAGCTCAGGTAGTATCTAACATATCCTGACAACAGTGTGTATGACTATATATACTTACTTGGTAAAGGAGAAGGAAGGGATGGTGGTACAAACTATGTAAGCAATTTAAAGTGGAGCTGGATTATTTGATTTAAATCTCCAAATCTAAACTAACTTCTCTGTGCTAAGCACAGTGAAGTTCTTGCTGGCTTCCTCTCATCTTTTGTTTTCCACTTCAGTTGGAAGCACAGAAAAATTCATTGTCTGCTTTGATTTGAGAATAAAAGTAAGAATATTTGCCTGGGAAAACTACTAGTCTTTGGCTTCTCCCTGGCAGAGAATAGCCTAAGCAGTAGGCTTTAGCTAACACTAAACTGGAGGTTTTCCTCTGCTGTTACAAGAAAAAGCCAGAGAGCATGATCATGTCAGCCACTGGTGAGGGGAAAGGTGTGAAGGGATGGTGGAGTCTTGTATTTAGCCTCATGACCTATTCTGCATCCAATGAAACTTAATTTAGGTGCAGTGAGTGACTCAGTTTCTGTCACTGTGTGTAAATTTGGCACAGTAGTGCTACTGGTGCTCTGAACTTACTGGGCACAGCTTTTTAGGAAGTCTGAAATGGTTCTTAGTGGTCTGCCTTAAGAAGGAAAAACATTTGCTATCTTGCATACTAGAGGTTAAAAACATAATCAGTTAACAGAAGCCATGTTATGTTTGACTGGCGAGTTAACAATGTGCCATCACATGCAGGCGTGTCTGCATAAAGTTGGTGATAACTGATTTAGTAAATGGTGTTTCTCAGAGTTCCATATGGCTGCAGTTTAGATAGCATCACTGTATTTTGTAATGCTGATTAGTCTCAATGCTCTGCTTATACACATAAAGGATAAGGGTTATATTGTAAATAACTAGTATATATAAAGTATGTAACATATACAGATATTCTTATAATGTTGTATATACATATATGCATTCCATTCAAAATATTTATTTAGACAACACATAACAGTTAGAGTAATTCCTGTAATTTTCTAAAAACTAGAGAGAGTTAAGACTTTTCATGGAAACTGAGTGCCTTTTAATGCACATCTCCAAAGTGTTTTGTTGAGGAGAATGGCAGGTGTTTGTACCCAGCCAATAACTTACTAGCATATACAGTTCATGCTTTCTAATGTCAAATGCAATAGCTGTTACTTATGCTTTGCTGGTATTTTTTCTTTCCTGAAATACAGGTAAGCTTTGTTATCTAGAAGCCCTTTAAATAGTGTGTGAAGATGGCGAGTCTCATGAGTCAGAGTCTGTTGACCTACGTAGAAGAAGGAAATGTTCCTGCTCTGAAAGCACTTCTTGAGAAATGCAGGGATGTTGATGAGAGAAATGAGGTAAGATGAGTTTTGAAAAAATCAGTTTCACACTGCAGTTTATTAGTTACAGAATGAATAATTTGTGAGATCACACTGGTTATTTAATATACAAATTTCAGTTTTGTTTTTAAGTGGTTGCTTACCTTTGCATAACCTGAACACTGTGTGTTCAGTCTCTGACAGCACCTCAAGCATCTTTCATAGTATTTGCTTTCTAGAGTGTTCTTCTGAGCTGGAAAATGCAGCTCGATCCTCACTTTGTGAATGGAATTTATACCTGTATTTCTATGGTTAAGAATTGTTTCTTAGTTCACAGATCCAACTGCATATGCCCTGTTCATGTTGTGGTGAAACCTGGTATGATGATAACCCTTGCCTCACATCCTGGTTTTCAGTCAAGAGATACTTTGTTAATACAATCCAAATAAGAGCATGTATTGCAATTTACATGAGCATATGCTCATCTGTATGAAAAAAATATGTATCCAAGACATAAGTCTAGAGTTTACCAGGAGTACACAAAAGTCTTGATATACAGCAGGCAGTTTATATGACAATTATTCAGAGTCTGTTATTTTGATCAATATTTCAAATCTGCATAAGATGGAAAGAATATTTTTTTGGAAAGAAGTCCGATAGCATATAGTACTCCAACCCAAAAAGCATCATGCAAATGTGAAAACAATGTGCAGAATTTAGCCTTACTGTAGTTATTAGATCTGGTTTCAGTTAAGACAGTTTTCTTTCATTGTTGGCACATTCGTTCCATGCTGTGTATGCACATATGCCGAGGTATTTCAGATGGGAGAATTTTTAAGTTTCAGAGCATACACATGAACCTCACCACCTGGCATGTAGCATGTCTGAGAAGGGGAATGTCTCTTCCCTCTGCTGGCAATTCCTTTGAACAGCATGGCTGAAATCAGACAGATCGTGTTGATTTCATCAAGTGTCACTGCCTTCACCTTCTTTTCTAAATTTTTCTTCACTTATTGGTGGGACTAAATGTAGTCCTGGGTTTCATTAACTGTCTTTTTGGCAGAGATCATTTCCCTGATACCTGTTGTTTTCAGTCTTCTTACCTGTTGCTGTTATTGGAGAAGGTCATTTTTGCAGGCAGACATGTGTGGTTTGCATCAGTTTTAAACTGCTTGTGGAGACAGTCTGTATGTATAATGATAGGAGTTTTGTTTAAATGATAGCTCTTCCTTTGAATTCAGTGGCTTTGAATGCAGTTCAGTTTCCAGTTTTGGACCTGCCAAGACATCTTTTCTTCTTGAGTAAAAAGAAAATACCAAAAGGAGAGTGCCTTTGGAGATCTAAAAAGATTGCTGGCAAGCTAAGGTTTGCTAATGCCAGAACCTCCCAGGCTGCAGTGACTTGTGACTTGGTAGGATCACCCACATTGTTACCAACCCTTTATACCAACCCTTTTTTGTACTGACTGTGATCAGTTGCCAGAAAAGCTGGGATGTCTCAGTCAGTTTGTGTATGGATAGTTTTATTGCATTAACACTGTCAGTTTCAGTTAAGTGGGGCAAGTCTCAGCCTCTCTGCCTTTTCTCTGCACATCCTTCAGCTTGTGTGATTTTTTTCTCTCTCATAGCAGACACATGAATTAACAGCTAATGATAGATGCTTGCTTTGTGTGATACAGTTTGATTCTAACAGCCTCCACTTTCCCTTGATGTGCCTTTCTTTCTGCTCTTGGTACTGAAGGAGCTTCTGCATGTTCAATTCTGAATCTTCAGTTCTCTCATGGACTGCGAGAGTGCTAACCTGTAAGGTGACACCACTAATTGATTTTCCCAAAAAGATACAGATGTGCTCCTTTATAATTTGGTTATTCCAATACTTAGACTGAGCTGTGATGTACAGGTAGACAGTACTTGATGTGTGTCTGAGAAATATGGGCATTTAGTTGTTGTGGAGTGTCTAGACTCTTGGACAACTTTTGAGAATTAATCTGGAGGTCACAGATGTAGTAATTATTTTTTGTTTCTGTTTTGGTGAAATCTTCATGATGGTTGCTAAAATATTATAACATTATACTGACATTTTAGAGTCTTCTAACAAAAACGGAAGGATGTTTTCAGTACCCCTACAGAAAATTTTACATCTGTCTCAGAAAACCAAAGCCAGTCTGAAGCTGTATGACACCTCTTACAGAAGGGTGTTTTTATAAAAACACCCTGTAATTATAAAAAAAAAAATTTACCATCCACAGCCTCTTCTTGCCCAGGCATACTTTTATTTGGAATGTATTATCCTTTTGTGCTACCCGCTTGTAGAAGACAATCAGAGTGATAATAACAGTAGCTGTTCAGAAGGAGGTGAAAAGAATGGTCAGGCTAAAATAAGGGAATTTTAATTGTTTTGCTAAAGCACTGCTTGGAAGGGATTCCTGGAGATTATCTAGTCCGGTGCCCTGAGGTGGGTTGGTTGGAGGCAGCTGGAATTGCCTGTGTCTGGCACAGGGCAGTCCCAGCCTCACTTCACAAAGATTCAGTGCAGTTCCCTCGGGACATCCCAACCAGACACCTGTACCAAGTACAATAAGGTTCCTGTCTGCCCAGCCTGTCAGTGCCCTCTGGATAGCAGCACAAGCCTCTGGTGCAGCAGCCACTCCTCCCAACTTTGTCCAGGCTGCGAAGGTGCTGCGGGTGCACTCTGTGCCATTGCCCCAGTCCTTCATGAAAGGGTTAAATAGGATCCCAATATTGATTCCCCTGCACTAGTGACTGGCCTCCAGCTGGACTTTGTACTGCTGATCCCAATGCTCTGAGCCCAGCACTGCAGCCGGTTCCACCTCACTGTCCATTTGTCTAGCTTGTACTTCAGTAGTGTCCCTGATTGTTTTGGGACACAGTGTTGAAATCCTTGCTAGATGTGGCGTAAACAATGTCTCAGCTCTGCATCCACTGACCAGTGATGTCATCACAGAACCAAGTGGGCAGTCAGGATTTCTGAAATCACTTGGCATGTGTATTCCCAGCTTAGTAACTTGCATATCTTAAAGAGCAAAAGTTATGACTGTTTTCTCCTCCAAAGAGAGCTGTTGTTTCCTAAAAAGTAGAGTTTTATTTTCTCTTGATTTTTTGAGCATTTTAATTATTTTTTTATGACCAGACCAAAAACTACTTCTCGTTGATGCAATATATACTTTAGGATCTAAAAGCAATGGTGTCTTTCTGAATGTATACAATGCACAGTTATAACAGCATAAACTTACATGAGGGCATAATTTTTCTTTGTGAAAAATTACCTTATAAATGTAATTACATTAGGAACAGCTGATGGGCCAGAAAGCGTTTTTGAAAGACTCCATGCATTTCTGTGCTTCTGTGTGTGTAAAGAGCAGAAAGAGTCATCAAATATCTTTATTAATTGTATTGTTAATAGTTTCAAATATGAAGATTTGTATTGTGATTTTACTGTATTGTGATTCTGCATTGATTTTTATTCTTTCCAGGGAAATTGCTGGTATATAGCTCATAACATGTAGCTTTTGCATTATTAAGAAACTAGTTAATTTGAGTTTTCTGTATCATGGAGAGAAAAAACAGAAGCGAGGTCAGGAAAAATTCTCTTAATTTTTTAAACTTGTAATTAATAAATTTGCTGAAAATTTAGCAAATTTTACTTTACAGCATGCAGAGCAATTGTATCTCAGAAATTTGCTGACACAAAAGTAGGCTGATGGAAGGGTGACAGATTCTGACTGAATTTTAAAATACTTCTGAAGGCAAATAAACCAGCTTTTCTGTCTTTCATCTTCCCCGAGATGAAACTGTCTGCTAAGAACCCATGTTGCAGAGGACAGGACTGATGTCTGTATTTCCTATGCTGTGAGATAAAAGTGGGGTATATAACCTGATTATTTTTTCCAAGGCTTTAGAAACTGTTCCTCTAAATCAGTGTACATGTTTAAATGGCCATTGTGGTTCCTAAGGTAGATATATTTCTTTATTATTATTTTAACAATGTGAATTAATTGCTCCAAGTTATAAAGATGTAACACGTATTGGAGATGTCTTCAGCAAGGAAATAATTCAAAAAGGTAGATATTTAATATTGTAACTTTTTTCTTTTAGTAGCCCTTTTTAATGTCTGAAATGTTTGAGGTTTTTTGTGTTTGTTTTTTAATCTCCTATGGAACAGGATTTAATACCATATTCTCCATTTTTATTGCAAGTATGCAGTGTGGTTTCAACAGCAGTCCTTCTTAGTACTTCTCAGTCAATTAAAAATGGAAACAATGTTGCTCTGTAGTTTTTGGGTTTTTATTGTGTCGGTATGTGTGTCATTTTCATCCTTTCCCCATGCATCTATTTTCCTGTCATTTTGATTTCAGAATGGCCAGACTCCACTTATGTTGGCTGCTGAGCAAGGCAATTTAGAAATTGTCCAGGAGCTTCTAAAGAAGGGAGCTAATTGCAACTTGGAAGATGCAGTAAGTATTAGTGTTTTATGTGATGGCCCCTAAGAGTGGAGGAACAAGAAATTTCAAGGGGCAGGTAGAGAAAGGGATTTTAGGTTAGTGTTGAGCTCAGGTGGGAAAAAAGCAGGTGGAAAATGATGACTTATAAGAGAAATTTTATACAAAATTGCTTAGCTTTTGTATTTCTCTGAGCCCTCATGAAGAGTAGGGATATTCCTCAGATGTTTAAAACATCTTGATCTCTGCTGAATTTGCTGGTGTTTCTTCTGGGAAATCAGAATAGAGAGGTACTGCGTCAAAGATGAGGTCCAAGTGATTTTGCTCATCTCAGTGTTGTTGAGGTATGTCAGTGGGTTGAATTTTTGTTTATTTTTTGGGGGGGTTTTTTATTTAGTTTTGGTGTTTCTCCAGTAAATACCTAGAGAGAATTTAGGTTAAATGATTATTTGAGATGAAAGCCAGAACAGTGGCAGAGAGGGCTTTCAAATTTATGAATTGTCTTCATGCCTCAGAAAAAGAGGTTGACTCCAGATGAAAGATGCCCAAAAGGGGTGAATAGAACAAAGATATTGTTAAAAAGTTTTGAAAGGTCTGTATATTCCAGTGAAGAGTGATAAACAGGAAAAGGATATAACTTGGTTGTTTTACTTCTGCACTTGGTTTAATTGTAGCAGTATGGACATCCAGGAAAGATCTTCTGTGGAATCTGTCACCTAAAAAGTCCAAAACAACGAAAACCGACCGACCGACCAACAAGTCTCTACTGTTTTGAGTCATTTTATTACAGTTGCTATAAATGCCACAATTTCTGTACTTCTAGAAAGGACAGCTACCTTATAAACTGTTGCTATATTTTATAAGTGTGTAGCATATAAAAAATCAATCCAGAGCTGGATGAGCTTTGAGCAGTGTGGGAGAAATAAGCATAATGCAAGGGGAAATGGATCTTCCTGAAGTGATCAGAAATGTGAAAAGCTGCTGTCCAGATTACCTTGCATATCAGTCCTTTGAGTGTTGTCACACACTGTATGTGGAGACCCACTGCCACTGTTTTCTGTGGTCTTGGTTAGCATCTCATTCCCTCTCAGTAGTTTTTAATACCTTGACATTATTTTCTGATCCTTTGTAGGTGCTGCTTCCTCCATATATTTATTAAGATAACCTGCAGTGAACTGAGGAGTGGAAAGGGCTAGATATTGGGTAGGAGAACATATAACTGGAGGGGAGATTTGCAGTAGTTGCTCTGTATTTCCATGTGTATAACTGGCACATTGTGAGTTTATTAGTACTTTGATTTTTTTTAAAGGACAGCTATTTTAAGGGCTTCTGTATTTCCTGTTGTGGATTAAACATTTGAAAAACAAGGTTACTTGTATTGAAATATCGAATAATACTTTATAACATTTTTTCCTTTTTTTCTAGGATAACTGGACAGCTCTTATTTCAGCAGCTAAAGAAGGACATGCAGCTATTGTAGCAGAGCTACTCAATTATAATGTCAGTTTGGAGCACCGGGATTTGGTATGTGTTGTCTTAAGATAAAAATAAAATAGAAAAACAGTTTTGTGACTTGGAGATTTTCAGTTCCATTAAACTAAGGAAAGATTTTTCATTTTTACATTATGTACCCAGTGCTGCTGAAATGAAAAAGAATATATAGTTAAATACTGCTTTTTACACCTGTAAAATGATTGCTTTAGTGTTAATAATGGCAGCTGGTTTACTAGGGCTGCTTTTCCCCCCTTAATTTGCTTTGGAAAAAAGCTAAACTGAAGAACAGTTTGATTTTTGGGTGTGTTTTGTGTGGTGAGTTTTTTGAGGGAGGAGGGTTTGTTTGTGGGGTTTTTTTGTTGGAGGTTTTTTTGGGTGGCAGTGGCTCTTTTTTTTTAAGTATTCTGGTAAAATAAGCATTATCTTTCCAAGAAGATGTCTGTCTGTATTTATTTTTACTCTGGGCAGCCATGATTGTTCATCCAGCAGTCCTTGTTTTCAGTCTCCTAACACTTGCTTTCATTCATCTTGCCAAATTTTTATATGGGAAAGTGGGTGCTACAGTTCAGCCCATCTAAAGAGTTCTAAAAGCTGCTGACATGAGTCTGAGGTTAGATGGCTCTGAAGAGCTATAAACTGTCCCCATTGACAGAAGATGGAATTAAGTACCTGCAAGGACTAATTTTGTTCTGCTTAAGTTAAAATGTGGAAAAACCAGTAGGGGTGAGTTCAAGTGCTTCCTTTAATTGAAGTTCCACTCTGTCTGAAAGCTGAGGCATCTTCACTAACCAAGATTTTTTGTCTAATGTTAAGCACATTCACATGGCCAGGTGGTTGATTTCTAGACCTTTGCCAGTCAGAGGGATCTTTCACATCTCTGAAAGTGTATTACAAAGAAATAAATAAAAATTGTGTTTACAGTTATTGGAGGCATACTGTTATTTTAAAATGATATTTGTTTACCTGACCTGTCAAATGCCTTAGGCAGTGAAACCTCATTGTCTCCTAGCTTACAAACTTAAATGAACACACCAGTGTAGTTTGAAATTAATTGCTCTTATTACTCCCTGCTACAGAAAACAAAAGTAAACTTTCCATGTTAATTGATTTGGAGTCTAGACTTTGTTTTAAGATAGTGGTGTGTTTCTTGTTTTTTTTTTTTTTTTTAATCAATGATTGGATTTGTGCACATTTGAAATCTGAATTCAGTGTTCAGCAACATTAAGAACACGATGTTTTCCCAAGTTTTGCATATAACAGGAAATTAGTACTTCCATACAGGAGCTTATTATTTATTCTAAATAAATAGGATTACAACATTGTGTTGTCAGTCCTTACTATATTTTGAATTTGTAGAATAGTCTTGGGACATATACAAAATGAAATAAAAGTCATTAGTTATATTTCTAAGTATTTCTCAGTTTTTACAATTCTTTGAATTGTGTTTGCTAGGGAGGATGGACTGCCCTGATGTGGGCATCATACAAAGGTCGTACTGAAGTGGCTAAACTGCTGCTTGAGAAAGGAGCAAATCCAAACATCACAGGCATGGTGAGTTTTGGTCTTAAATATCTCCTCCCCCAAGTGTTTGAAGTACTGAATTGTAAGACTCGTCTTATTGTCTTGATTAAACATTTTGCATTTTTTGCAGTATGACATTTTTGCTGTACTTTATAAAGGGCTTGCTTTAATAATCTGTGTGATTGCCATAGGCTTTTAAAATAATTTTGATTTTTTTTTTAATTGAAGCAAATGGGTGTATAGCTCATACTAAGATTCAAAGTATCAGCAAAGGAAATCATAGAAAGATAAGTAGTGTATCTAATATTACTTGTATAACAACTGTAATTTTTCTGCATCTGTAGAATTTAATGGAGTAACTAATGTGTGCAATGTAGAAACCATAATTTGCTTTAATTGTTTCATAATAGTTTAGATTATATGAACATATACCATTCATGTTGGAGAAAAAAAAAACCTAAGATTTTGAGATTTAGTTCATTTTTAAGTGGTGTCTATAAAAGTGTAGGCAGTGAACAACTTGTTTATATTGTTAGTTCTCTGCTGTTTGAGGCAATGAACAACGAAGGAAGAACCCCAGTGGCCAGAACAACCTTTGTGGTGGTTGATTTTCTCTGGTTTATATATGCAGTGTCTGTGTGCACCTCCTCTGCAGTCCTGATCACTTAGGGGTATTACATAGCTCTCTGTTGCTTCCTTTCTACCTTACAACTGTTCCTATTAAGACGAGGATGTGAATTTACAAACCTTGTTTAAAGAGTTATAAATCAAAACTGATTCAAAACCGTGGACATCTTTTTAGATATCATCTAGGTAATGTACTAGATAACAATTGTTGATAATGTAGTTGGATTTATTTCTGTATATTCATTCTTCTATGGGCTAAACTTCTCTTGAGACTTGTTTTGTTGATGTAAAATAATTAAAATGTGTAAGACTATAATTATTTATTTGTTTTTTAATTCTAAGCAATACAGCGTTTATCCAATTATTTGGGCAGCAGGACGTGGCCACTCAGATATAGTCCATCTCTTACTGCAGCATGGAGCTAAAGTGAACTGCTCTGACAAAGTAAGTTATACTTATATAACATTTAATTTCTGTAGTGTTTTATACATTTATTGTAAAAGGAAATGTATGAGTTCTTGATTAGAAAAACACTTGCTGTTATATTTTACCCATTATATTAGAATTAGTGTGCTAGAGTAAGTTATGTTTGAAAGAGGTTTTTCCATAGTATGGTCAAGATGGTTGTGAACAGACTTCTATTTTCTGAGCTATTGAAAACCTTGCTGTCCTAGGTTGTATAGAAAAATAATTCTTATGGCTATCTACAAAAGAAAAATTGAAGTGGCTTTTCAAATGCTTGTTTTAATTCACAAGACCAAATTATATTTTTGTAAAAACTAAAGCAATGATGTATAGGATAAATACGAGATTGTATGGGACACTAAATACAGGAAACAATATGATAAAATGTTGTGAATGTTTTTTCAGTATGGAACCACCCCACTGGTTTGGGCAGCAAGGAAGGGTCATTTGGAGTGTGTGAAATACCTGCTGCAGATGGGAGCTGATGTTGATCAAGAAGGAGCTGTAAGTAACTGCATCTTCCAGTGATAAGTACATCTGTGTGTCCTGTTTGGGTTTTTTTATAAAACAGATACCAAGAAATATATGAAACAAGATGAAATGTTGGTGTTGGAGTGTTTTGCTTTTCAGCTATTTGCAGACTGCATGTGAGAGTTACTGAAATTTCTGTGTGCCTTTCAATAAAGCTATGATATAACTAGGGAGTTGACAGTGGATACACTGGTATATTAAGTGTAAATTTTAATGACCATAAATTAATTTAGATAATTGTTATCTGAAGGTTAATGTTATCAAAATTCATTCAGTATCCACGCCTGATGCATCAAATATTCCTCAGTGCCATTTGAAAAGTAAATCAAACACAAATCATCTTTTGAAAATAATAATGGTGACTGCAACTTTTCAGAAATCGAATATTTTTCAGAAATTTCAGCTGCATATTGTTTTTAAATAAAACAGATTACATTTAAATTGCTTGTCAAAACAAAAAGTCCATTAAAAGTTAAGTAGAAGATTAGGAAAACTTTTGGTATTCATATGATTATTTCTGAAGTTCTTCAAAAACCCTCTTTGAGAACTGTATTGCTAGACCTGGATGCTCTGATAATATGATGTTCCCATATGACAAGAAAATTATTTTATCATATGTGTGCCATTCAGGAGATAGAATAAACTGATCTGAACTTTTTGCATTTGAAATGTTCTCTACTATTGCTCTTAGTTTATTTCTTTGTTTTTAAAAAGCATGTTTTTTGGTGCACACTAAAATACAAAACTGAAGCAGCATTTGGATGATTAAGAGAGTGATGTCAGTGAGTGTTCTCTTACTTAAACTGCTGATATAACGATGATTGCTATATCCACTGTACAATAAAATCTTTTGGTTTTATTTAAAGAATTCTATGACTGCACTTATTGTAGCAGTGAAGGGTGGCTATACTGGCTCAGTAAAAGAAATACTGAAAAGGAACCCAAATGTAAACCTGACAGATAAAGATGGAAATACAGCTTTGATGATTGCATCAAAGGAGGGACATACTGAAATTGTGCAGGATCTTCTTGATGCTGGAACTTACGTGAACATTCCTGACAGAGTGAGTCGATTTTCATCATAATTGTCATTTTATATATATATGATTTATGTTTAAATTTCAGCGTATGCAGATCTGTAAATATGTGATTTTTCTGGCTTTCTAATTTTTCTGCCATCTAGGGGTACTTTTGTGTATTGCTCTTTTACAAGTACATTAAGTGGTAAATGTTGCTATGTGAAGGTAAGGGATAAACTACTGAAGCTGCTCTTTTTCTTTGAGATGCTTAAATTGAGAACACAGGCCATCTGCAATATCTGTAAGACAAGACTAATACTGAACTAATCTGTAGGTTTGGGGTGGGGTAGTGCTGCTAAAACTGTAAACCATGGATTCTGTGGAAAAGAATGTATTCAGCATGTACCTTTATCTTTTACAATGAAACTTTTTACTAGAAAACTTGCATATATGAGAGGGAGACTTCAGCTCTGGGTTAGGAGATGTCAATATAATGCTGTGTGCCTGACCCATACATGCATTACTCAGTAGAGATGTGATATGAACAGTGCCCACAGTGTGAATCTGCTTGCTGGCAGCTCAGGATGTTATTTTTGAGGCTGCATAAGTTGGATTGCTTGGGGTTGCAGAGAATAGAGGAAAGTTTCCTAATATTTGCCTCATAAATTTAAAAGGATTTTTGGATGCATTTTCCTGTATTTCAAGTGTCAGTGCACTGAGCTACAGTCATATCACAACAAATTTGATCTCAGGCACGTATCAAAGCAAACTTAAAATATTTAAGAAAATACAATGCAGTCCGTTTTAGCACCTCGTCTGCCACTATGTTCTACAATGGTCTGCATTCCTGTGCTTTCAGGAAAGAGAAATTACTGTTTTCAGCACAGCTGACTCCATTCCAAAAATACTCTTATTTTCACGTGCTAGAGTAGGTTTTGATAAAGAAAATTTCTTGGTTTGCAGCCAAGTATGTAATGACTGATTGATGGGGCATTTCCTGCTGCTGAGCTCTCTGAGTTCCACACCTGTGATTTTGCTATACTTTTATTTATTTTTCCTGTTTCATCATAAAATGAGTACTAGGCAGTTTAAGGAGTGTAAGGTAATTTCTGGAGTTCTGGCATGCCCTTAAGTGTGTTAAAATCAGAAGCCTTAAGCACAATTGTAACTTTGTTTTATGTGTATACAACTCCATTTGCCACACCAAAACATTTTTTATTTTGAGCTGAGATGAAATCAGCCTTTTGCTTTTTTTCTTTATAATAGCATAGTGTATGTAAACAAAATAGCAGTGAAATCTGCAGTAAAAAAAAAAGGCATAAATTTATTTAAAGCTCTTGAGGAGCTTTTGTTAGCTGTGAAACATCTCAAAGAGACAATATTCTTGTTTGATTGTAAGTAGGTTATTACTATGAGTGTTTGGTCTTCCTGGTTGGCTTTTTCATATTTACTATTAATTTATGCTGGGTTTTTTTTTGGATAGTGGTTTAAGCTAGACCTATTTATGGAGTGTTTGTTTTCCTGAACAATTGAAAAAAAAGTAAAGAATTTTTTCTATTATATACTCATTTTTTCAGAGATAGTTCTATTTTCTGTATCTTCCTTTTTTAAAATGAGTGGAGATTTCTTAATGTAAATAGGCATAGTGCATATTTGGAAGCTATAATTCATTCTCTGTTGCAGTTCTTGTTGCTAAATAATATTAATTCATGTTCAATATTCTTTCACAATTTTTTTAGAGTGGAGATACAGTGTTGATTGGGGCTGTTAGAGGTGGTCACGTTGAAATTGTGAGGGCCCTGCTCCATAAATACGCTGATATAGATATCAGAGGTCAGGTAAGTACAACAGTGTAAATGTTAGAGTACTTCTTAAATAAGATGTGAATTTGTATACCAAACAATTATACTGTGTTCCTGAAAACAGGGCTTTAAAGTTTGCTCTGTCTACTCTGTAAGAAACTCAAATTCCATCAAACAGTAAAATACATCACATTGCTGTGCAGGTTTTAAGATATAAGATACGTATGATTGTAATGGCTTGTTAAGCACAGTTTTTTCACTTAATTGTGTAATGGTTGAAAAGCAAAAGATGTAAACTGAACTTTATCTGCACTACTAAACAGATTTAGAATAATGACGTACTTTAAAAGACACTTTAAAAGACTTAATATAATGATTTTAATTGTATTTTAAATAGAATATCAATGAAATGTGGTGCATCAGAGATTATATCTGTTGTCAGAGCAATTCTGTCACTGTGCTTGCTTCGTTCTTGTCTCCACCAATTTTCTGTGTTGCTTTCTGTTAAACACTGTTGTCAGTGATTTCTGTGTTTTCTAGCTACCTCTTCTTTCTTTTTTGTCCTTTGATTAAGATATTAGTTTTACTCTTCTACTGGAAGCTCTCTCAGTCAGCATGGTACTTGTTTTTGTTACATTCAACTTGCTTTCTTTTGCTGAAGCTATTCAAATCAGTCTGCTTTGTTGGCATGTGTGTTCTGCCAAGTTGGAACACAAAACTAACTAGTCACTGAGAGCTGCAAAGGTTGAGTGCCTGCTGCTGCTGCTGCTGCAGAGCGTCTCTGAGAAGCCAACAAGTTTGTATTTTCAAGAAAAAGTAGCATTTGGATCTCTTCCTCTAACCTGACGTCGGCGACCCGTGTGTCTCAGCTTCTGGCTGTGACGTGGGTTTGAAAATCTGAAGCTTTTCAGCATCTTGCTATGACTGAAGCAATACAGAAACAGCAAGAGCATGCAATGTCTTTGGTAGCAGGAAAGCTTGTGACTTCTGGCAGCGTGAGGTTGATTAAGTGGCAATTTGCAGTGGTTGATCCAGAGAAAATTCTGCGGCCTTACAGGAGGCACAGCAGGAGTCAATGCCATCTGAGCAATATTTTGGCACTGCACTTCAGATCATAGTTTAGGACCAGCAGTATCAAAATTGGAGATGAGTGCTACTTCCCTGCTGGGAGCAACTTCCCTGCTGTTTGGCATTGCAGCGCCTGCCTTCTGGCGTCTTCTGGGGAGATACGTTGACTGCCCAAATTTGTGACATTTCAGATGTATTGTTGAGTCTTGACCAGCGTTCCAGCAACGGTGTTCCTTGCTGATCAGCCATTCATGTGGTCACTCGCTGGTGGATACCTTCTGCAGATAAAACATGACTAAAAGGCCCTTGAGTGGGTGTTGGGGCAGATGAGGGCTCAGATGGTGTTTTCTCAGCCCTTCTGGGAAGAGCAAGGACCCAGCTGAGAGCACCTGGGTGTGTAGCTGATGTACAGCTTAGGCTGATGTCTTGGAAGCCAGCTTGCTGAAGGACAGAGAAGATGAAACCCAAGTGATTGGAGAGGAAAGAAATCTTAGTGACTGGGCTTGTTAAACTATTGAGAAAGGCTTTAAATTCAGTTTGCCGTGAAGCCCATGAGTGGAAAAGAAAGAGCTGCAAGTGAAAGAAGCAGGCAAGGTAAAGGGCTGCAAGGGACACTTTGACATTCCTGCTTAGAAGCAGGTGTGTGTTCAGAGGCTTTTCTTAAATGTCTCTACACAACTATGCATCAAACAGAAAGAGTTGTGGTGCAGTCACTAGGCTACAGAAAGATTGCATATGTGAAGACTTTCTGGGGTAGCAGTGGTAAACACGTCCACACATCACTGGGGGAAAAAAAGATGACAGAAGCAGATTTGCAGCTATGAACTCTCCCCCAGGTTTACTGATAAAGTGTCTGGCTGATCAGTGTTCTGGTACTTTGTGTTGACTCTCTTGTCCATCTACTTTTACAACTTCCCATCTTGCACGGCCTCTGAAAAAAAGTTGGTTTATTTCATTAGGTAATTTCTCTATTTGAGTTAGAGCTGAATACTTACATGTAGTTTCAGCAACTTTTCCAAGACAGGTTGAGTCTGCTTGGATTGTTAAAGCTCTTAATATATTTCACAAAGGTTTTCAAAATAGAGTTATATTCCCTAGGCAACTTTGCATTCTCCCCTCTAAATTCTTCTGTTGTGCCAAGATTAGATTCTGTTGTGCCAGTGTGTTAGATTTGTTGACCTCTCCCTTTGCCTTCAGCTGTGCTAAAAATTGCTGTATTATATGCAATTTTCAATATATAGTGGTTGTACTTTAAATACTGGTTTTGAAATTAATCCAACTAAATGAAAATACTGTTAATGTTTAATACTCCTTTTTTTTTAGGATAATAAAACTGCTTTATATTGGGCAGTTGAGAAAGGAAACGCTACAATGGTGAGGGATATCTTGCAATGCAACCCTGATACTGAGACATGTACCAAGGTAACAGTTAGAATTTTAATTGAATTGCTTTTTTTAACATCTCTTCTTTTCTCAGCTCCTGTGTGATGTGAAGATCATACCAAACTCAGTTTTTGCGAAGTGTTGAACACTGTTAATTTTTTTTTCCCTGAAATAAGGTTTCTCAGCAATAGTAATGTTCCCTCTGTTGATAAATATGATTTGCCATTAAATCCTTGATAGCAGGGAACATGTGAGTTCTTTACCTCAGTATCCTTGACATGACCAACAATAAGGAGTAAAGAGCAGGTGCTGCTGGAAACTGAGGAAAGAGGTTTCTGATATTACTAGGTATGAGTTCAGGCATGTGCAGCAGTAAGGAAAAAATAAGACAAGTAGTTGGCACAGCATTGAAATATTCTCAAATATCTTGCATTATATCTGAATTTTGTCTTTTTCTATTTGACACTGTTATTGACAGAAATGCATTTTGTTCTTTGGTTCTAATCAATCTAGAAAACTGGGTCTGGGATACTTTTTCACAGACGTAGGTGCTAAAGTGTTGTTGCTTGCACAGTAACATATTTAATTTTAATTATCTTTAAATTTTTTTCTTATAATTTGTTACCCAATCACTTTTTTTTCTTGGTTTTGGGTATACAGAGATCTTTATATTAGTCCTACTTTTCCATTTTAGGATGGAGAAACACCGCTTATAAAGGCAACCAAGATGAGAAATATTGAAATAGTAGAGCTTCTTCTGGATAAAGGGGCTAAGGTCTCTGCTGTAGACAAGGTAAAGAATATTTGTTAGTTTACTTTAGTGTATTTAATCATTTTAGTTTTGCAGCAGAATTTTGGAGAGAGCTGTTGAGGCTAATACAGAAAGAGAGCTTCCCATATGCTTTATAATTAAATAGATCATAAGACTTAAATGCTTAGTCTCCCATATGTTTAATAATTAAATAGATCAGAACACTTAAGTGTAAATTTGTTTCCACCATTAGTATATTGTTGGGTTTTGGTTTTGTATTAGGGTGCTCTTAATAACTTGAAAAAAAATCCAGGCGAGGAATAAAACTTCCACAGATAAAACAGCTAATTCTTGGTACACTTGAGGAAGAGCATAGAGAATAGTTGTTATTTGTCACTAATGTTAGTTTTTGATAAATAGACATTAAACTAAAGGATGCCAAGGACAAATACAACTGGTTATTGCTGTCTTCTTATGTATTACCTACTTTGACTGCAAACCTTTTAAATACAGGAACATTTATTTGGTGCTTTTTTAATCTCTTACTATTATATTTAGGATGAATAAGTAACAATACTGATTTGATCGAATAAGAAAGCTTTTACTGGGAAGTTTTTGGCGAAGTCTGAGTAGACATTGAAACAATTCTAACAAGCACTATCTCTTGTTCCAAACAAGTCTCTGAGTTTGCCTGCAGACATTTGTTTCTACACAGAGACTACAGATTTCATGAAATTTAGGATATTAATAGGCATTTAAGAAAGGAGGCAGTGTCTGAGGTTTAGCATTCTAAGAACTGCTTTTTCACATGTCTTCTCTGAAACATTTGTAATGCTTTTTCAAGGGGAAAAATGCTTGCTGTAAGGCACTGATGCTTTTGAAAGTGCCCTAAGATTTATTTCAAAGAAATAATGCTTCTGAAACAGTGTTGAACATACGGTCTGTCCATAATCTTAGGAATTCATGTTAGATATTACTAGCTTTTCACTTAATTGCAGAAAGGAGATACTCCACTTCACATTGCTATTCGTGGAAGAAGCCGTAAACTTGCTGAATTACTCTTAAGAAATCCAAAAGATGGTCGTTTGCTTTATAGACCCAACAAGACAGGAGAAACCCCTTACAACATTGACTGTAGCCACCAGAAGAGTATTTTAACACAGATATTTGGTGCCAGTAAGTATAAGTATTTTTTTAAATCACTCATATATTGACAGTCCAGTTTATTCAGTTATGTATTGAAAGGTGGCTACAGATTTTTTAATGATTTAATGTTGCACCTAATGGGAAGGCTTAAAAATAATCAGTTGGCAAAAAAAACCATCACTCTAAAAGCCTGGCAAAGGTCAAATATACCTTTTATTTTGACTTTAGATGTTGGAGACTATGTGACTTCTGTTGATTGCTTTGTTTTTATTTGGATCTTGCTTGTGTGGGAATTACTTTCTTTGGCTTCCTGTGGTTTGGGGTCTTGAATCTTGTAGTAGGCTTTAATAGTTGTGATAATTATGTATCATTTATGTGGATGATTTAAAATTCCTTTGAACAAGAATGTACAAAGAATAACAGCTGTCATATGGCAGGAGTAAGTATACAAATATGGGTGAACCTGTCATGACTTTGTGTATGAGAATGTCACATTGAAGGGCTTCCTTAGAGCAGAGTTGTGTAGCACAGTATTTGTGTTGCAGGACACTTGTCTCCCACTGAATCTGATGGTGACATGCTGGGCTATGATCTGTACAGCAGCGCTTTGGCTGATATTCTGAGTGAACCAACCATGCAGCCACCCATCTGTGTAGGCTTGTATGCACAGTGGGGAAGTGGAAAATCTTTCCTTCTTAAGAAACTGGAAGGTAAAAACATGATTTAGTCTTTTCAGTACTTACAGTCTATCTATGAAAAGCATCACATTGGAGTTACTGGTTTTTGTGAGGGTTGTTGGTCCATATAATGTTGTATCTGGTCTCTGTTTCTATGATGAAAGGATTTAAATTTTACCGTGGTCAGTTCATCCATAGATTGCTTTGTTCATTTATACAATGTCAAAACAGTCTTTAAGTGTTTCTGTCTATTTTCCTGTGAGTTTCCTGCAGCAGTGAATCTACCTTTTAGGTACTGCAGAAAGTCTGGCTGCCTAAATATGCCTTGCTGGGCCTGGTTGTGTGTCAGATCAGGTTCAGACCTCTTCTACTGCAATATTTATTTATTGTGCATCCTATGTGTCTTTTTCTTTCTAATGCTTAAGAACAATTATCAGGCTATTAATATTTTATTCTCCGTAGTGTATGTTCTTTGCATCTAGTTTTCTTACTTTGAGTTTTTTGAACTTTCTGAAATGACAGAGGAAGGCAAATGCAGTATATGAAATGAATCAATATTTTTCCTGGTGGAAATAGGCATCTTATTTAGTTTTAGCATTTTCTTGTAAAGGGTGTTTTTCTGAGATGTTTCAATATCATTCAAAATAGTTCTACCAGTTTTGGTGTTTCGTACTTTCTGTGATTTCTCTGTTGGCCAAAATGGGATCTCATGGGATCTCTGCATTCATTCCTTTCACCTCCTGTTCCATGTCATAAACAAAAAACATACGTATTTTGACTGTGATATGTGTTGCTGATGAGCTCTTACATTTCTAAAACACTTTCTCAGTGTTTTCTTCCTGTTCCTCATTCCTGTTTTTATTCTGGATTGTGTATCTATTATTTCTTATTCCGTAGAACGGAAAAAAGTTCCTTCAGGAATTCCTGTTTTAGTAAATAAGAATCAACAAACAGAAATAGTACTACAGCCTTCACATTTTACTCTTGTATCTGACTGTTTGAGGAACACAGTCCATGTTTCAGTGATTGAGATTTTGGGGGTTGGGTGGGGTTTTTTGACAGATGTGGTGCATTTATTTTTCTTAGTGTAATAAAATATATTTTACACTTTTGCAGGAGGATTGGAAATGGCATGACTTTTAATATGCTTTCAAAAGTAGAAAATCTGCAGCAAAGAGTCTGAGTATTGTGTATTTAAATGTTTTCATTCATTCGTTGGATGAAAATTTGAGGTTTTGTACTGATGTTGGAAGAAGAATTCAAGCATCATGGTCTTTTTTTTGGATCAATAATTGGGATAAGTTATACAGTCTGCTGAAAAAGTTATTTTCAAAAATGATCTGTTCTTTAGTGACTTCATATGTTAACTGGTCTTTGTCTTTTTGTTTTAGATGAAATGAAGACTTTTGCAGGACAGCAGATTGAACCTCTGTTTCAGTTCTCCTGGCTTGTTGCATTCCTCACACTTTTGCTGTGTGGAGGTTTGGGTTTATTGCTTGCTTTCACAGTGGACCCAAAGCTTGGAATAGCAGTGTCACTCAGCTTATTAGCTGTTCTCTACATTTTCTTTAGTAAGTCTTATATGGAATTCATGAAGGTTTTTATCTGTTTTTGGAATTAAATATTGCTTTGTAGATATGCTTTGCCATTCAGAAAAAATACTGAATGGATTTGTAGACAATAAGACCCCTTTGAACCCTTCGTTTTGCATGTAATTTGTGAGAGGACATTCTTGAGAACAAAGAAGGGTTTTGTTTAATTAATTAATTTCATTGTGTTACTCTTACCATTCTCATTTTTAGCCTAACTGCTAAAAGTTCATAACTTTTTTTACAGAACTCCATACTTCCATCTGTTCAAACTTCATGATTCTTTTAGCTGTCAATGTTGACTAAATTAAAACCATAACATCTTTTTAACATTTTAGCTGTAGTTTACTTTGGTGGCCGGAGAGAAGGGGAGAGATGGAACTGGGCCTGGGTGTTAAGTACAAGGTTGGCAAGACATGTTGGATATTTAGAGTTGCTTCTCAAACTCATGTTTGTGAACCCACCAGAACTACCAGAGCAAACCACTAAAGCTTTACCTGTCAGGTTAGTTATTCCATTTATTTACTCTTGAATAAATCAGTCAGGCTCACTCTGATACTTCTCAAACTGTGCATATTAATGTGCATGTTTAGCTTCCTATGAAAAGTTGTTGAGATTCCTGTTTGAAAAAGAGTAGCTCTAGAAGATCATAAACTTTTCAGCGTGAAGAAGAGAGTAGAGTTTTCAAGAAAAACTATCTGTTAAAGTTGGCGAAAGTTGGTACATTTTAGAATTAGGGGTTTTGGCTATTGTACTAATAAAAATTCATACTGGATAAAATAAGAATTTTCTGGTATAGCTTATTGTGTATTATGTATGTTTAATGCTTGTTCCGCTGATTACTTCTGTTAAGGTTTGGGCTTTTTTTTCCTCCCTGTAAGTAGAGCATCAGACTGTTCAAAGCTTCTAGTTTACCTGAAAACAAGAAAATTTATGCTGTGTGTTTGAAAATTTAATTTACTTCTATTGCTTAAAGGCTTCTGTTTTAGTCTCATGGTGCTTTTATGTGATCTTGTATTTCTGTTATTTTTTTAATCTCTATAAATATTTGAAAATAGATCAGAATGCAGTTTTGAAAATATTTGTCAATATTATGTTTTGGCATGATAAAGATATTTTTATGTTTCTACTGTCATCTGAGGTACTATTTAGTGATGTGAGAATTTTTATCTTTTTAAGAAATCAAGTTTTAGAATAGGAAGTGGGGCAAAGAAGAGGTTGATAAATGGAGAAGTAGTTAAATTCCATGTAGTTTTTTTTTAAAAATTAAAGTGTTTTACATTTTGTACCACAAAAAACTTTTAACTACAGAGATGCAAGCAAGACCTTTGTTTTAGTTGCCAGAAAATATTCAAAGTTTTCTGAAGTATACAAAATACGTTTTTTTTTCTCTTTCAGATTTTTGTTTACAGACTACAATAGACTGTCCAGTGTAGGTGGAGAGACTTCACTGGCTGAGATGATTGCTACCCTCTCTGATGCATGTGAAAGGGAATTTGGTTTCCTAGCAACAAGGCTATTTCGAGTTTTCAAGACAGAAGATACGCAAGGTTTTTTTTTTACCTGAATGACATTTCCAATTATTCCATTTCAGTGCACTGTTACCAGGCTTCTGTTTTTTTGCATTATAAGCTCTTTTTAGAAATTGTTGTAGCCATGCAGAAATTCATAGAGAAGGGGAAACTCTTTGTTTGGAAGAGAAAAATTTCCCATTTTATTTGCTAATCTTGATTTTATTAATATAATAAAGGAATATCTCTTGTGAAGTATAGTTTTCAGAAATGTCAATGGAAATGTATATTTACATTACATCCTTATAGATGCAGCATATTTCCATAGCAATTAAGTCAATGTGTCTGAGTCAGGCTTTTTTTTTGTGTATTGCTACGACAGGTTTGTTTAGTTTATTAGATTTTAATTTAGAGCTTTTATGGGTGACCACTACTTATTCTTGGAAATAATAAATGTGTAGAACATGTTGATCCAATTCTATAAATTGCTGTGATTAGTACTAGTAAGATGGGATGAAATGTACCTACTTGATCCAAACAGAACAAGCTTTTTCATTCTGTTTCATCTGCAGATTTCTAGAAAAAGAAAGAGTAGAGTATGATATTGTGAAGAAGGTGTTCTAGAGCTTAACTTTCAATTAATTGAGGACTTACTTGTACTTTAAGTTTAGTATGTGTCAGTTACTTCTCATTTCTTTTTGTCCACAAATTGAGGACTCTGTCATCTCTCACAAAGTGAAATGCTTAGACTCTTCTGTCCTGCAGAGGCTGGAAAAACATGCTGTTTGCTATGTTCAGCTCTGTGCTAAACACAACTTACTCCTCATTGTTCTTTTTCAAATACACTAAGTGTTCTTTATGAAAGGGATGTGTGGATTTTTTCACCCTTTTTTCCATGTTAGGTTCTGCAGTTCCTCTCCTTAATCGCAGTGAAACAGCTTTCATGAGGCTGTAATTTCTCCTGAAGTTGTCTTGGGAATGGTAGTGTAGTGCTTGTGATTATTTGCAGTAATCATCTTTTCCCTTTCATTTGTAATCTTACATTAATTTGTATTCTTTGCTCTGTTGCCTTCCTGTGCTCTAATTATCTAATTGATTTTTAAAATTTATTTTATCATTTGATGATTTTGCACATTCTCTCGTTTTCTCCAGTTGTTTACAGGGCCAGGGTCATAGGTTTATTACTTCTAGATGTTCACAGAAATTCCATAGAGGTTTATTTTCAGCCTTCTCTATCTTAATTTTTATGTCTGTAAACTTGCAGACACACCTCTTTCAATTGTCTTGTCATTGTTCGTGGTGTTTAAGTGTCTTTCTAATCCAGTTCTGTCTCTTTCTAGTATGAGGATGCTTACATTTCTACTTGCCTAGAACTGAATCTAATTATATCTGAGCTGTTCCCCTTCATTTCTTGCCCCTCACTTCTGTTGTTATGCATTTCTTTTGCTTTGTCCTGCAGCACAGTCCTATGAGTCACTTATGTCAGCAATGTGAAAAACCTTTGCAGCTCATACCTTGGTCTAGAGAATAATATGGGCCACATATGAACCTTGGGTATTCTTTCTACTTAGCATATTAAAAATCTGATTTTCCCCCTGCAGTTCAAATACTGATGTTAAGCTGTCATCATTTTGCTTCAGATCATTGCTATTCTGTTCTTTATTATCAACAAATATGTCTGCAAGATAGGAGTCTTCTAGATGTACCACTGGATCTGTACAGGTCCTAAAGGCAGAGACTGCTGATTTGGAAAATGCTGTTTCTTTGGTCAGTGATTTAGCTGTGCTGAGCTCCAGCTGCAGTATTTGCTTCTTTTTTATCGGTCCACTTGAAGTCAGGAGCTCTGTACTCTCCTCTGCGGCCCTTGTGAATTGTCCAAACCGTATCTGCTGCAGTTTTCCCATTCAAGTGTGTTTTAGCATGCAAGAAAGGATGGTCTCAGGTTGCAGCTTGCAATTTTGGTTTAGTTCTTCAATGGTACCATTGCTATTAGATTATGTAAGTACCAGGTTCCAGTTTAAAACTGAGTAGTTCCCATACTGTTGTTCTACAGTTTATTTACATAAATACACTTTACAAAGAGATGCCACAAAAAGGGTGATAGCACTGGTACAAAATAGTCATTGAAATCCAGTGTGGATTTCTTGAAATGATGGAAATAAACGGAAGGAATTATAACTGAAGGAATAAATTAAAGGAATATCTCTGCTTCATAATTTCCAAGAATTTTGACAAATGATAGATTTTTTTCCCACTGGTTTATGGCTGGGTGGTAACACTGCAATAGGCTTTTGTGGCAGTTACTGCTTCATGAGAAGTATGCAAATTAATAGATTTTGCACTCACCTGTCATTACATTGTACATTAATTCTAACATCAATACTTGTTTCCTAGGTAAAAAGAAATGGAAGAAAACTTGCTGCCTCCCATCCTTTGTGATTTTCCTGTTCATCTTGTCTTGCGTTGTTTCTGCAATCGCCCTGTTGGCAATTTTTAATGTGGAATCAGCCAACATGACAGTGAATGTTATTCTCATAACGGTGACCTGTGTTGTTGGTTTGGCCTTTTTCTTGAATTGCCGCACGTGGTGGCAGGTGATGGATTCAGTTCTGAATTCCCAGAGGAAACGTCTTCACAGTGCTGCCTCCAAGCTTCACAAGTTGAAAAGCGAGGGGTTCATGAAGGTGAGCATTTATATGAATTGGCCCTTAAAAGGATTGAAACAAACCCCCAAACATGGAGCATTATTAAATTGGGGCACCATTAATTTAATCAGGCCAAGTCTCACAACAGGAGAATGAGACCTGGTGAGTTTTTACTGAATGGAACATTTCTGTGCAAGTGGTAAGGATATGAGATCTATCTGCTTAATCATGAATGTTAAATTTGGGGTTTCAGTTTTCTGATTTTATTTTTGCTGGGAAGAAAGTACTTGGAAAACTATTCTCAATTACCATATTTCATAAAAGCTTACTTTAGATCATAAGATTAGAAAGAATAACTTTGAGAATCTTCTGAAGGTGTAAAAACAAGCCTAACTTTGTCTGTCTGCAAGACCTCTTTGCTAAGAAAGGAATTGTAGCACTGAAGGAACTTTCCAAAACACTCCATGTATTTAATGAAAAATGGTAGAAAATACTATTGTTTTGTTGGCCTGTTTCTATAAACTGATAAGTATACTCTCAGGCTGCCATCAGATATGCTATATGCTCCTATTTGAGAGTAAAATCTGAAAGTAGCATCATGATTATTTACTTTGTAGATTACAGCCAATGTATTGTATAAAAATCTGTTGTACAAATATTTTTCATACAGTCATAAAATAGTTTCAGTTGAAAGGGATCTTTTAAAGGTCACCCAGTGCAACCTGACCTTGAATGTTGCCAACGATGGGCATCCACAACTTCTCTGGGCAATCTACCAGTGTTTTACCACCTCATTTTAAACAAACTTCCTTCTTATATCTAACCTAAATTTACAGTCCTTCAGTTTTTAAAACCATTCCCCCTTGTCCTCTTGCAAAAGGCCCTGCTAAAAAGTTTGTGCTTGTGTTACTTATGGGCCTCTTTAGGTACTGGAAAGCCACAATTAACATCTCCCCAGAATCTTATCTTCTTCAGGCTGAATAATCCCCATTCTCTCAGCCTTTCATCACAGCAGAAGTGCTCCATCCCTCTAATCGTCTTTGTGGCCTCCTCTGGACTTGCTCCAATAGATTGGGGTCATTCCTGTGCTGAGCTGGATGCAGCACTGCAGGTGGGGTCTCACTAGAGTGGAGCAGAGGGACAGAATCCCCTCCCTCACCTGCTGCCCACGCTGCTTTGGATGCAGCCCAGGACACGTTTTGGCTTTCTAGGCTGCAAGGGCACGTGGCTGAGCCGTGTCCAGCCACTCACCCACAGCATCCCCCAAGTCCTTCTTGGCAGAGCTTCTCTGCATCTGTTTGTCCCGCAGCCTGGATCGATACCAGGGATTCAGTACACAGGTGCAGGGCCTTGTACTTGGCCCTGTTGAACCTCATGAAACCCCTTCTTGAGCTTGTCCAGGTCCCTCTGGATGGTATCTTGTCCCTGAGGTGTGTCAGCTGCACCACTTACCTTGGTGTCATCTGCAAACTTGCTGAGGATGCACTTGATCCCTTCATTCATGTCATTAATGCAGATATTAAATAACATTGTTGTCCCCATGTGGACCTCTGAGGGACAGCACTTGTCACTGGTGTCCGTTGGGACACTGAGCCATTGACCCTTTGTTATTTTTTGCATCTCTTGACAAGTTCAGCTCCCACTGTGCCTTGGCCTTCCTCACCACATCCCCTCACAACCAGACTGTTGTCCCTATACTCCTCCTAGCATACCTGTGCTTGCTTCTACTGCCTGTGCATTTATTTCTTGGTCTTTGGTTTGACCAGCAGGCCTGTACTCAGCACAGCCAGTTTTCGGTCTTTCTTGCCAATTTTCTTGTACCTGGGGATTACAGGCTTTTGTGCACCATGGAAAGCATCCTTAAAAGATCTGCCAGCTNGCTTTTGTGGCAGTTACTGCTTCATGAGAAGTATGCAAATTAATAGATTTTGCACTCACCTGTCATTACATTGTACATTAATTCTAACATCAATACTTGTTTCCTAGGTAAAAAGAAATGGAAGAAAACTTGCTGCCTCCCATCCTTTGTGATTTTCCTGTTCATCTTGTCTTGCGTTGTTTCTGCAATCGCCCTGTTGGCAATTTTTAATGTGGAATCAGCCAACATGACAGTGAATGTTATTCTCATAACGGTGACCTGTGTTGTTGGTTTGGCCTTTTTCTTGAATTGCCGCACGTGGTGGCAGGTGATGGATTCAGTTCTGAATTCCCAGAGGAAACGTCTTCACAGTGCTGCCTCCAAGCTTCACAAGTTGAAAAGCGAGGGGTTCATGAAGGTGAGCATTTATATGAATTGGCCCTTAAAAGGATTGAAACAAACCCCCAAACATGGAGCATTATTAAATTGGGGCACCATTAATTTAATCAGGCCAAGTCTCACAACAGGAGAATGAGACCTGGTGAGTTTTTACTGAATGGAGCATTTCTGTGCAAGTGGTAAGGATATGAGATCTATCTGCTTAATCATGAATGTTAAATTTGGGGTTTCAGTTTTCTGATTTTATTTTTGCTGGGAAGAAAGTACTTGGAAAACTATTCTCAATTACCATATTTCATAAAAGCTTACTTTAGATCATAAGATTAGAAAGAATAACTTTGAGAATCTTCTGAAGGTGTAAAAACAAGCCTAACTTTGTCTGTCTGCAAGACCTCTTTGCTAAGAAAGGAATTGTAGCACTGAAGGAACTTTCCAAAACACTCCATGTATTTAATGAAAAATGGTAGAAAATACTATTGTTTTGTTGGCCTGTTTCTATAAACTGATAAGTATACTCTCAGGCTGCCATCAGATATGCTATATGCTCCTATTTGAGAGTAAAATCTGAAAGTAGCATCATGATTATTTACTTTGTAGATTACAGCCAATGTATTGTATAAAAATCTGTTGTACAAATATTTTTCATACAGTCATAAAATAGTTTCAGTTGAAAGGGATCTTTTAAAGGTCACCCAGTGCAACCTGACCTTGAATGTTGCCAACGATGGGCATCCACAACTTCTCTGGGCAATCTACCAGTGTTTTACCACCTCATTTTAAACAAACTTCCTTCTTATATCTAACCTAAATTTACAGTCCTTCAGTTTTTAAAACCATTCCCCCTTGTCCTCTTGCAAAAGGCCCTGCTAAAAAGTTTGTGCTTGTGTTACTTATGGGCCTCTTTAGGTACTGGAAAGCCACAATTAACATCTCCCCAGAATCTTATCTTCTTCAGGCTGAATAATCCCCATTCTCTCAGCCTTTCATCACAGCAGAAGTGCTCCATCCCTCTAATCGTCTTTGTGGCCTCCTCTGGACTTGCTCCAATAGATTGGGGTCATTCCTGTGCTGAGCTGGATGCAGCACTGCAGGTGGGGTCTCACTAGAGTGGAGCAGAGGGACAGAATCCCCTCCCTCACCTGCTGCCCACGCTGCTTTGGATGCAGCCCAGGACACGTTTTGGCTTTCTAGGCTGCAAGGGCACGTGGCTGAGCCGTGTCCAGCCACTCACCCACAGCATCCCCCAAGTCCTTCTTGGCAGAGCTTCTCTGCATCTGTTTGTCCCGCAGCCTGGATCGATACCAGGGATTCAGTACACAGGTGCAGGGCCTTGTACTTGGCCCTGTTGAACCTCATGAAACCCCTTCTTGAGCTTGTCCAGGTCCCTCTGGATGGCATCTTGTCCCTGAGGTGTGTCAGCTGCACCACTTACCTTGGTGTCATCTGCAAACTTGCTGAGGATGCACTTGATCCCTTCATTCATGTCATTAATGCAGATATTAAATAACATTGTTGTCCCCATGTGGACCTCTGAGGGACAGCACTTGTCACTGGTGTCCGTTGGGACACTGAGCCATTGACCCTTTGTTATTTTTTGCATCTCTTGACAAGTTCAGCTCCCACTGTGCCTTGGCCTTCCTCACCACATCCCCTCACAACCAGACTGTTGTCCCTATACTCCTCCTAGCATACCTGTGCTTGCTTCTACTGCCTGTGCATTTATTTCTTGGTCTTTGGTTTGACCAGCAGGCCTGTACTCAGCACAGCCAGTTTTCGGTCTTTCTTGCCAATTTTCTTGTACCTGGGGATTACAGGCTTTTGTGCACCATGGAAAGCATCCTTAAAAGATCTGCCAGCTGTGTTGTCCCTGTGGGCAGTTATCCAGCGGGTCTGTTGACTATCTCTTTGAAGAGTTAAAAGTTCTCTTTCCTGAAATGCAGTGTGCTGACTTTACTCCTTACATGACCCATATCCCTCAGGACTGCAAACTCCACCAGTGTGTGATCACTGCAGCCCAGGCTGCCTCCAAGCTTGACATCCCCAGTTAGCTCACTTACATTAGTGACCATCAGGTCCAGTGTTGCTCCCCTTGTGGTAGGGCTTGTCTATTACCTAGCTGAAGAAGTTATCCTCCATGCCTTCCAGCAATCTCCTGGATTGCTGAGAGCTCATGGAGCTACATTTCTGGATGTTGGGGTTATCTGAGTTCCCCAGGAGGATGCAAGCCCATGAACATGATGCCTCCTGTAGCAGGGACATGAAGCCTTCATCAGGAGGCTCTCCTCGATCAGGTCTGTAAAGACACAGACCCCAAGGTGTTATTTATTGGTCTGGTCCTTGGAAATCTTTATGCACTGACTCCACTAGTTTGTGGCTGCTTCTCAGAGGCATCTCTTTGTGATCTCTCCATCTCTTGATGTAGAGGGCAACCTCTCCTCCCCTCCTTCCTCTCCTGTCCCACTTGAACAGCCTGCAGCCATCAGTAGTTGCACTCCAGTCATAGGATTCATCCACAAAGTTTCTGGAATGGCAGCTAGATCAAAGTTTTCTAGCAGCATGGTGGCTTCCAGCTCCTCCTGTTAGTTGCCCAGTCTGTGTGCACTGGGTAGAGGCACCTCATCTGGGCTGTCAGCTGTGTCACCTTCTTAGAGGAACACCCTTTAATTCCTTTGAAGTATTTCAGTGATGCTTCCCAGTTGGCTTCTGTTAGTTCAGGACCCTCCGCCTTATCTCCATAAGACTTCCAAGTGTGCTCCAGTTTGGCCAGCATATCTCAGATGAGGGCCCTCACTAATCCTGCATCCCTCTAACCTTGGTATGTCATACCGCAGTTTCTTGTGGGCAAGCCTGATATTATCCCCCTCCCCTGTAATACCTTGTTTAAAGCTGTATCAATTAACCATGCTGGCTCCTGGTCAAAGGCTCTCTTTGCCCTTTGAGAAAGATGAATCCCTCCTGATGCCAGCATGCCTGGTGCCATGTTTCTGCAGCACAGAAGATCTGATTGTGTCTTGGTACTGTGTTTCTTGACAGTTGTTTGTTGAGTGGTATTTATCTGACATAACTTCAGCCTTTAGGAGTTAGGTTCACACTTTGCCTCCACAGGAGAGAGGTAGGTACTTCAGGAGAGTTGTTCATCTGTTTTACATCATCTTGTTGTGCACATTCTAATGAATCTACTGGTTAAGAGATCAGATTTTAATGTGTACCTGTTAGCTGCTGAAGTTAGGACAGGCAAATTCCACCTTTGTTTCTATGTTGTGGTTGGTTGTTACACGTGTAGCAATGTTGGAAAGCTTAACGAATCTTCAGACGCATATCTTGAGTAGCAATGACTGAGTGTTAGAGTAATAGCATAATGTGCTTGGCTGGGAGGCAGGTAGAAAATTTTGCTGTACATTTTATGCAAAGCAATGTTTGAGAACTAGCTGAAGCTACAAATCTCTTTTATTTACTTCTGAAATAATGTTTTACTGTGCATAAATATTATTGTCTTAAATAACATTGTAATGGATTTTAAATAAGGATAGTTTGTTATATCAGATCAGAGTATATGTTTCTGCCGTACATTTTTGTTCAAATGGGAAATTAATATGTTGGAAGTGACATTTTAGGACTTTCCATTTTGAGTATTTGTAAGTTTATTCTTGTAATCTTACTGAAGTGTTTTTGGAGTAAATAGCAATCTGCAAATGGAAATATATGTATTTTTATCAGTTTTAAGTATTATAGACGTGTCTTTTCCTTCTTTGTTTTTCCTTTTTATAGGTTTTGAAATGCGAAGTGGAACTGATGGCCAAAATGGCAAAAACCATTGACAGCTTCACTCAGAATCAGACAAGGCTTGTTGTAATTATTGATGGATTGGATGCTTGTGAACAGGACAAAGTTTTACAAATGCTTGATACTGTGAGTCGCATCATTTTATAAAGATAACCTCTGGTTTATGTGCATGATCTCTTCCACAAATGTGCTCAAATACATGCAGTTATTGTGTGTTTTCTGTAGAAAGAAGGCTATGTTGTGGTAATTAATATTTGTGTACATTTGCATACCTATAATGCTAAGAGTGATGGGTTTTAAAAGTTGAAAATTAAATTGCATGTTAGTACTTCTGAAAATATTTGAAACAATCAAATACAGACTATGGAAAATAATTACTCTGTTGAAACAAACTTAAAATATTTAGAGAGTTTTTCATATTTTTACCATTGAAGTACTTTATATGAAAAAATACTTAAATGCTAAATATTTGTGGGGAACTGAAACATTACTGCATGATACATCCTTAGTGATGACTTCTACTGTAAATTCTGCTGTTAAATTGTTGAGTGTGCTTATTTCTAACTGTGGATAAGTTCCTAGTGTTAGATGTCTCATATAGAAGAAGCTGACATCTCCATACATCTCTTGGCCTCTCAGGTTTATTCCTTGAACAGAAAGAATATAAAATGTTGAGCCAAGTGTTCAAATTATCTGCAGCTACAGTTAGTTGTTACTAACAAGAAGTACTGTCTATTTTTTTACAGGTGCGAGTCTTGTTTTCAAAAGGCCCGTTCATTGCAATTTTTGCAAGTGACCCACACATTATTATAAAGGCAATTAACCAGAATCTCAACAGTGTTCTACGTGATTCAAACATAAATGGCCACGATTACATGCGAAATATTGTCCATTTGCCTGTTTTTCTGAACAGCCGAGGGCTTAGTAATGCAAAAAAACTGATGGTAGCTTCAACAACCAATGGGGATATTCCTTATGCAGATAATGCAGGTAAGGTTCTGCAGGAGGTTGAGGTGAACATTACAAAACCAATGATCCAAAATCTGGGTTTTGGAAGAAATTGTTTAAATAATTGACAGATCATTAGTATTATTTTTATAGGTCAGTCAAATGTATATGACTGGAGAAGATGCCTACCTTTGTTTTCCTTTCCATAGGATTGCATGAAGAGGTTGACAGGAGAGTTTCTCAGAACAGTCTTGGAGACATGACCAAGCTTGGTAGCAAAACTGCTCTCAACAGGCGGGTGAGAAGGATTTTTAGTCTAAATAGAGATAATGGTAAAACCCTTTTTTCTTTTCTGTGTTTTTTTTTTCCTTTGACGTTTTCAGTAATATCAACTTGGAAAACTTATCCAACCATTCCTATGAAATTTTTATGTATGATCCATGTAAGAAAAGTCCATTCTTACGTCAGTAGACTGATGCTCTGTCAAAGAGGAAGAAGTTTGCTTGCTCACCAAAGTATTCCTTTCCACAAAAAATTAAATACAGTTCTCTGTGAATGCTGAGATGATACAGCAAATCTGGTAGAAGTGTGTATATTTTGGATTTTTTTTGTGTAAGCCTGGCACCACTTTGTTGCAGGACATTGCAACAAGAGACAGTAGTTGAGTTAATCAAAGAAATATTAAGTACTAGACTTGTACTGCAATGTCTCCCACATTCTTTTCCTGCTTTCTGTTCTTTCATATTTACATAAAATCACAAACTGGTTGAATAAAAGGTATCTACGGAGTTGTGAAAAGCAACGCAGAGTCTGAGAATACTGAGATTTTTGAGCTGCTGTTGGTAGAGACTTCGGGAGTTTCGTAGCAGAGGAACCTGATGGTCACATTAATTTTTACATGTAGTGAGTAAATGGATTGTATTAACTCTTTGGAGAGACAGTAGGAAGCAGTGATGGAAATGCTGAAAGCAGTAATCTTTTTAGAAAACGTTTTTCTATGTCACTCTATTTTGCCCTCTTGGAATTGATGTGGAAGTAAAATGTGTAACTCTTACCACTTCTTGGCTTCTACAGAAAAAATGTTCAACTTTTACACAGCTAAATCAGAATGAAATTCTTGTACGTTTGATGTTACCTGTCAGCTTTACAGACCTACTCACAAAGGCTCCAACTTGATGATCAAGTAAAACTGAAGTATTTGAAATACATAAAAGCTTTTGTTCTTATTCAGTATTCCTTGGGTTTTTGTTTCATTATCAGGATACTTACCGAAGACGCCAGATGCAGAGGACCATTACCCGCCAAATGTCATTTGATTTGACCAAGCTGTTGGTTACAGAGGATTGGTTCAGTGATATCAGTCCTCAGACCATGAGGAGGTTGCTAAATATTGTTTCAGTGACGGGTAAGCGTGGTATGCTGGTGTGCAGTAAACAGGATTGTGTTTTGGCTGCTTGTAGTTAAACACAGACTTTTAAGTGTGTAAACTAAATTGAACAAGTCAGTCCATGTGTTGCTTTTAAAGTCCTTCTGAAGCAGACTCTTCCAGAATGTAAGAAAAAATTATTGACCATTCTACGTGGAATTTGAAAGATACATAATACTTGTTGTTTCATTGACTTCAGTTGGGAGGCAAATCATTCTAGTCTGCATTTTTAGGAAACTTTGTATTTTTTGATTTTGAAATGGGATAAGAAAATTACATTTTTCAATTTCATAATACTGTAGTGTGAACAAAGATTGTAGTGATGACATCTGAAAAGGTAATCTCTGAGGGGAAAACCAAGTATATATCCTGTTCATTTTTGCTATGAGTATTTGCAGTTCTTTTTCCCTAAATGACTGTGTGAGGCTGATGAAAGCATTTTCTCACCTGTTTTTCTTGGTATCTCTGAAGTTTAAAAGCTGGAAGTAACTGGAAAAGGGCTTACGGAAGTTTAATAAGAACATTTTTCATGTAGTAAGGGAATGGGGAGTGATTATTTAGTGTCTTTTCTATTACAGACACTAGAAGGCACTGGGTAGCCCGACAGCTACTCAGAGCAAAGAAATTGAGTTATTTTTCACACTGTGTGTAGTTAAGAGCATAAATGTGCAACAGACCTCAAATTCTGGGCTGATGTTTTAAATAAGTGTGCTGTTTCTTAGCTTGTTACTGCAATTTGTAGCATCTAACTGTCTTGTTTTGGCAAATTATAGTGCAGTTATGAAAGTATAACAAAATCACAAAATGTTAGTTGTAAAATTAAACTAAAAAAAAAAAGACCTTGCAAGAACACTTTTAATGTAGTATAATCTGTGGTTAGACATGATGATTTCATAAACAGCTTTATGAGCAGAGTCTTCACGCTGTAGGTTACATGTAATTACAGATATTAATAAAGGAATTATAGAAAATTTGCTGAAACTTCAAATGCCTAAATGGTAGCATTAATTTTTTCTGGTTTTTAAAATAACCTTATTTGTAATTTATACCTTGCCTTACTAACTTAAAACAGTCTTTTTTATAGCTTTGAATTTTACTATATTGGCTATTGAAGTTGGCAGTTGTATGCTTAACTTGTTTTGACCACATTTCATATGCCAGTGCATAGAAAATCTGTCAAAGTATTAGCATGAAATTCTGTGTTTAGATGGAGAAATTAATGCTGTGTGAAATTCTTTATTGAATTTGGTTGAAGTAAGGTAAGATTCACCAGTAGCAGGATGATAGTAATTAGTGTTTAAACTGGGGCTGAAGTTGGCAGTTTTGGAAAGTCTCATCTTTTGACCAGTATTTGCAACCATTTTTATTAGACTGTAAAATTATATTTTTAGATGCAACTTGCAATGATTTTGAATTTACTGAGTTAAAAATATAATAGCAGGAAGTTCACAAACCAGATAATAACAAAGTAACATAGCTGTTACTTTGAGGGGAAAAAAGGTGTCTTTCAAAAGGGAGAAAAACTCCTCTGTTTTCTTTTCTCGTTCCTTGTTCTCTTAGGTCGTTTATTGAGAGCTAATCAAATCACATTCAATTGGGACAGACTGGCAAGTTGGATCAATCTCACAGAGCAGTGGCCATATAGAACATCTTGGCTCATCCTGCATCTTGAAGAGACTGAAGGTGTTCCAGATCACCTGACTTTAAAAACCATCTATGAGAGGTAGTCATTATTCTGGTAACGTTGTGCAATTTCAGTGATTAAAATAGTGATCATTATTAATGATCACAACAATAACGTGGCTTTCAAACATTTATCAGGTTGTAATCTAAAATTCCCACAATCTTACCCTCTTCTGCTGACTTTTGAAAACTTCTAAGTGAGTTTCATTGCTATTTGATGCACCATGTATGAATGAGTGCTTTGTATTTAAACCAAAGAGACCTGTACAGGAATTCTTTCACAGGCAGCTAACTGTGCTTTTGGCTATTGATATCCTTTTCATCTTTACCTTGGCCAGGCCACAAGTTGGGTATTTTTTCCACTTCTTTGTTAATCTGAAATAAGCTTGGCAGAAACTGGCCTTACTGATAAAAATCTCTGAAGGTTTTGAGCTTAGCAGATGTGCTGTGGCAATGCTATGTGTTACAGTTAAGGGATGTGGAAAAGAGGCATGACTTTCTCCATTTCTGCTACAAGTTGCTGTCCAACAGAGCTGTCTAGATATTGCTACTGAGAACAAATTGCCCCATGTTGCCAGTGAACATCTCTCTCCAGAATCCTCTGCTTGTAAGAAAGGATTTGTGGGTTGTGACTTGATGACAGTGGGAGGAATGGAAAAGAGAGATGTGGCTGAGAGTGGGGCCTATAGAAGAAAAGCAGAATCTGAGAATCAGAGTCAGGGAGTAGAAAGAAAGGTTTGACTTGAATAAAATACAATTGAGATCAGATGAAAAGAACAGCTGAGGTAAAGAGAGAAGATTGTGACTGATTGAACAAGTTACCAGAAAACCTAGAGATTTGCAGGGTCCAGGGAAATGAACTTGGAGAGAAAATATTGGAAGTGTGCTCTGCAGTGAAAGTCAAGGAATAGGAGATGAACTGTGTGAGAGTCTGGGGTGGGCTGAGAATGGTTGAAGTGTTGAGAACAGAATTAGGATTGTTTGAGAAAGATTGAATGAGTTGTATTAGGAAAGAAAAGTTGAAGTGCAGGTAAGATCTGAACACAGAAATCCCAGAAGATAAAGGGATAAGGGTAGATTTGGCATGATGAGGCTGAGGACTGAAGACAGATGAAGATGGCAAGTAGTAGACTGAGGTAGTTGACTGGCTTCAAGCTGGAAGATGGTTTTAGAAATACCAGACTTCACATGTAAATTAACTGCATGATTAGAAAACATTCTCCTCTAGAGTATGGACCCAGGTTTGGGGTTTTGCATTTCCTCTGTGAGAATAATACACCTGTGAAATCAAAGGTAAAGTTCAGGGAACCGATCTTTCCATTGTGTGTTCACACAACTAGTGTCACAAATGTTTGTGTGATCAGCTAAGTACAGTAATTCAGAATCATCAGGAATTCCCTTTCCTGTCATGCTTTTCAGTCAAGCTTCTCTTTATTTAGATTTCTGTATAGCATGTTTCACAATTTTGTATTTTAAGTATTTACCCAACAAACTCATTACAGTTTTCTGATTATTGGCATATAGAGTAGTAAATCACTTCGGGGTGATCGAAGTCCAAAGCTGTCTTAAAACATAACAATGTTTGTCTTCTGATAAACCAGAGGAGGTATTAGAGACCTGATTTATTCTCATAAATAGATGCTAGTAATTCCATTATTCAAGGATGTTAAATCATAGTAAACCAGCATAAATAAAAAAAAAAAAAGGACATTAACAATTGAATATTAATAACTTACTTGGATTCTAGGTTGTTTGTTGTTAGCACAAACACTTGAGGTGTTGATGCTTAGTGCCAGCTGGAGCGTGTCATGGTTTATTAGTTAAGGTGTGGAGGAAATCCATGACTGCTGCTATGTTGTAGCTCTTGCTGTGCAGGTTGTTTGGAAGTGATACAACCACTTGAGTAGACTGCTAGTTCATAATTGACAATTACAAGGGTATAGGTAATTTCTTGGTGTTTAAAACCAGAGTACATAATGGGAAGAAACAGTGAAGAACCCTGTACAATGTATTGGAAAAGGGAAGGTGATCATCATCTTTTAAGGAAAGCTGTTTGTATTCTACCTGCAATACCAGAAAAACAAGGAGAAGGAAAACAAGACCAATATTCAGGGTTTTCTCTTTAGCAAAAAAATACCAACAGGATTATTTGATACAAAAATGATAAAGCTAAAAGACTTAGTTTCTTTAGCTTCTTAACAAATTTAAAAAAAGTTTTCTTACAATAATGTTGCTGCGTGCTCAGGAAGAGAATTGATGTCTTAGCCTCTTCTGTTGAACCTGTGTAAGGAACTAAATATATAACTTTCCTGAAGTACTGACAAAGCTGAGATCTCATCTGTCTGGTGTTTTGGGTGATCATCTTTACCCTATGCTGAATGTGAAAAGGTTGGTGAACTGTTCTCTGGGATTATCTAGAGCTCTAAAAATTCTGTTTTATCCAAAGTAATCGTTTCTGTGTCATTGCTGTTCTTTTTATCTGCAACTGTTTAAAGTAACTTGACTCAAGTAAGTGTTTCAGTATCATTTCAAAGTTAGTTCTTCTTTTAAAACTTCAGTTTCAGTTTTCTAAATTTTATTAGTTTATAGAGCAGCTTTCCCATTTGGAGGCTCATAAATAGATACCAAATTTTGATAATTAGGTAGCTTGTTCCTGTACTGAGTTTGTTACTGGTTCTCTGCTTTTTATTCTTCAAGGGTTTTTTAAAAATATCTTGATATTTTAGATCAGAGTCAAGAATATAGTTTTCCTAGTATGGAATAGTTTATGTCAAACTGCTTTTTATTGTGACACTGCAGTTTTAGGGTTGCTGCTTGGACATCTCTCTTCGCTGAAAGGAATCTCGTAGGTTCTCTGTTAAAATGTAAGAGTTTCAGACTTGATCATGTTCTCTGTGTAAGGAGAATCCTTTGATATTGCAGTTGCTTTTCCAAATTTAAAAATATCATGTGTTAAAAAGCTTTTGAAGCACCAGGATTCCCTTCCGGTGAGAACTTTCCGTTGCCTTCCCCTCTGCTGCAGACGGTGCGGAGCAGAGGGTGACCACAGTGGACTGACCAGTTACAGCTCCCTTCAGCAGGGGAGTCACTGCAGATGATCCGTGTGTGCGCTGAGGGTGCGACGGGGGCAGTTAACCTCGCGTTGCCCTACAGCTGTGTCCCCGGGGCGGGCTGTCCCCGGCTGTGTCCCCGGGGCGGGCTGTCCCCGGCTGTGTCCCCGAGGCAGGCTGTCCCCAGCTGTGTCCCCGGGGCGGGCTGTCCCCGGCTGTGTCCCCGAGGCAGGCTGTCCCCAGCTGCCCCCCGGCAGCGCTGGTGCCGCAGGGACTGTGCAGCGCGGCGCGGTGCCGGCAGGTGGCGCTCCCGGCTCGGCACAGCCGCAGGGAGCGCTGGCACCAGAGCCTTGGCTTTCAGTGTTTCCAGGAGAAAGCGATACTTTCAAACATACAAAAAATACAGGAAAATGAGAAGAATCGGGTAGTCAAGCACTAAGAAGCAAAAGAATAAATACAGTCTTTAGTTAATTCCCCTCTATGCAGGCACAATGATATATGATTTCCATGATTATATGCTATTTTGCCTCCATGAGATTCCCATCTTGTAATGTCCAGAATTTAATTTTGCAAACTGTAGTAAAGGAGAGGGCCATTTTCTGTCATATTGCAGTGCTGTTGGATTGAATGCAATAACTAAAGTAAGACAATGAAATGCTGTTCCACGACTATTAGAGCTTGTGTGATGCTGAACTAGTCACCTTTGTAGTACCTTTCACTTGGATAGTATTCATGCCTCTGTGAGGCACCTCGTGGGAGGTGGTGTACAATTTATGGTTCTGTAGGCTGATATTGCTAAGTACTCAGTGTTCAGAGCTATATCTGGACCTACTGGGAGCTGTGCTTTCAGTTGGTGGAGTATTATGAAAAAAATGATACCTTAATTTGGTAACTAACTAAGTATACCTGTATCTCTATGCTTCAATTTGTCATTAAAAATAAAGCTAATTAATATATTCTTATTATGAAGGCTTATTGGGGAAAGTAAATTTGTCTTTTTCTGTAGATACTGTGAAGAATATCAAAGACTAAATTGATGAGTATGAAACCAGGTCTGTCAGGAGAAGTGTATCTTTCCTGTATCCATCATAATAGGCAGAGATGAAAAACCTGCTGAATATCATATTGGGAACTTTCCTCCAGAGTCTATAACAGAAAACCTAACAAACAAACAAAAAAAACGCCCTCACAAAAAAACCCACCAAAACCAAAAGAGCACAAACTCCCCCCCCCTCCAAAACAACAACCAAAACCAACAACAAAAAAAACCCAACCCAAAACAGAACCCCCCCACAACCCTCTAAAGAAAACTGGGCTTCAGTTGGCAACACAGGCACCTCTGTGAAGAACCTTTATGAGCTGGAGTCACATAACATCTCTTATAGCAACAGGTAGAGGCGCTGTGCTTGCAGTCTTTTGTAGAGGGGAACAAAGCCCCATGCTTTGTCACTGTGGCAAATTTTGAAAAGAAAATGCTGAATCTGCTTTGTTGGCTTTCAGTTTATGTGCTCGAGAAAAATGTCTTTACTCTTTTTACTTTCTTAAACTGACCTGCTGTATCATCTCACTTCTAGCCTCTCATTTCAGCCTCTCTCTCTCTACTGGTCTGGCTGGTCTTGCTTTCCACCTGGTATATTTATTAGTAGTAGTATTTACTCCTTCAGGTAATGTGTGGCCTTTTCTCATCATCAGGATTTTCATGTAGTCTCTCTCCTTACCGGGTTAAGCTCTTAATTCTGATTGTGTCACTCCTTCCCCTTTTGTATTTAGGTTCTTCAGTGGTCAAGCTCAGTGTTGTCATTACCTATCTCTCCATCCTGGTCTAATTTAATTATCTTTACCACTTCATTTATAGCTATGACCTAGAGTTAATATGCCTCTACATTTATGTTGTGCTGCATTCTCTTCTTTGTTACTGTAAAGAATCTTGTAATGTCAATTTTGCGTAATACCAAAGGGGTTTGCAGAAGTTGCAAAAGGCAAATTTTTAAAGCTCTGAAGTGGAATAAAATATGTGGGCTTTCTGCAAATAAATTTCTAAGAGAATTAAGTTGTCAGATTAAAGGAAGTTTTTGTTGAATGTTTGCAGCTGAGACTTCTCAGACTTGTAAATTAGCCAGCTATGGGAATGTGGTCTCTTGTGAAGGAAAGTAAAGCATCCATGACACCAGAATAAATGACAGTGCCAGATCTAAATAAATGATATCTTGGGAAAAGTCACTGTGGCTTTTGTAGAAAAAAGATACATTTCAAGAAACTGAATTTTCTGAACATAGGAAGAAGACAAGGAAGTATTTTGAAATTTAAGACATTTTAAGCAAGATCTTAATCTAAAAACATCTAAATGTATTAAAATCTAAGATAATAACAGGCACAATTGCCTCAGGAAAACAAAAGAAGGAAGCAAACGATAGGAGTATGTGTCTCGTGAGAAACTTGCAGGTGAGGTTTCCAGAGATAATTCTTGTGCTGTTTGACATACCTGTGAATGGTGTGACAGAGGGAGGAGATGCCATGTGGGCATATAAGCAGGGTAACTGTTTCACAGAGGGTTGTGGAAGTAGCTATAAGTAAGTTGCAGATCAAAGTCATTGTGGATATAGGTATCCTCCCCTACTGGGGAAAATAATCTCATCTATAATCCTGCTAACACAGTAGTGGGCAGTAAATCTGCAGTAAGGAAAGGAATTCATAAATTGTTGCTGAACATAAATTGTTGTTGATTTCTCTAAAAAATGTTTTGTGCCCCATTTCAGTCAGAAAATGAAACAGTGTCTTTCAGAGTTCCTAACAAATCAATAGAAGGGCAGAATGTATTTTATTATGCAAATCTGTGATTTTTCTAAGTTCTAAAGACTGAGTTTCTAATCATCACATTTCAAAATGGTTGTACCAAAATAGGTATATATATACCAAAATAGGTATATTTAAGAGGCTGAGGAAAGTTGTAGTCTCACATCAAGCAGTGACGACTCCCAGTTTTGTTGGACTACTTTCTCCTCTCTTCTCCAGCCCTCCTCATTCTTAAGACATTTGATTAATTTTTTTCCTCCAAAAGTCCTACTTTTTTCATTTCAGTTTGAGGCTCTGAGTCTTGGTTGTCTTTGTTTCTTGATACTTTGTACTTAAGACTAAAGATGTCAGGGATTGATATTAGCACCTTGTTGAACATACAATCAGCTTCTTCTCATACAATCAGCTTTAATAGCATGAAAAATCATGCTATTAAAGCTGATTGTATGAGAAGAAATGTCTTCCTAGTCCCTTCCCTCATTAAATTGCTCCCTAAATAAGATAATCTACTGAACACATTTTATTTCTTTGTATCCTTCTTATCATGGCAGAAATCAAAGTCTGCAGTACTTTGTCAATTGGAAAATGTTCCTAGAAATCACTGAAGTAATTGTGTAACTCTCTTGCCTGTCCTTCTGGAGGCTTTTGTCCTTCTGGAGGAGTTAGGGAGAGTTTCTGTATCTATGAGCTAACCAGTTCTCTTCTAGATATGGCAGATTTACCAGTCTGCCACTTCTTAGAGCTGTTAGTAGCTGGACTGTAAGATTTATACAATTGAAAGTGAAACTTCAGGCATGCATATGCCTCTTGAGTTCAAGAATGTCTTGTATGGCATTTCAGAAAATTATTGTAAATTTCTAAACACTTGAAAAACTATGGACAGTCTGAATTTTTATGCCTGAAGGTCCTGTGAAATCAATGGTTCTGCTGTTGTGAATGCATAGAATTGCTAAAGCGAGGCCCACCTTGCACCTAGAGTCTATTCAGTCAATAACTGAAGCCCTTAGAAAGCCAAGTAAAGGACAAAAAAAATGTGGTTTGAGCATGTTTGCAGCAGGAGGATAAAATGAGGTTCAGCACAAAGCACAGCAGCAAAGGTTACTTTAATTCTAAGATAAATGTGTCTAAATTAGTTATACCGAGTGCTGGGACAGGCTGTGTGACAAGTGGCGGGAACCTTCTGGTGCTGGTGAGGAAGATGTGTTGTCCAGGCAGGCAAGGAAAGCCACTGTAGAAAAGTTCCAGCTGGCCTTTGGAGAGAAAATGGCAGGGAATGCACTGCAGGCTACCAGAGCAATTTAATGACCTACCTGTTACAGAGGGCCCTTTGAAAAGAAAAAAGTCAGTATGAAGTTCATGACAATCCATGAGATTTCCTTGTGGTCATGCTCAGGTACCAGACATAGGCAGAACATTCACCCAGGCATTAGGTAGATGTGTGGCAAATATTGTCCTCTCTCTTATGGGGTTAGGATCTAGGTTCTTTATCTTTCTGAATATAATTCTAGCCATTACCTGCTGAAACTGTGAGAAGTGTAAGGTTGGTGTATTTAGGGAGATAGTCCTAAGAGAGACCATGACATCAGTGCTTAAAGATGCTGGGGAGGGGAGGGTGCTTGTCCCCCATGACTGAATATACAATTTATTTAACCCTACAGGATTCAGGTATTCACACAACCTTCTATTCAGATGCTTCCTACTGGCTGCTTTTGATGTTAATCTGCTTTTTGGGCTTGATGTCACGAGGGACAGTCCTACCTGTCATTCTTTGCCCAAACTTTGACCAAACTGGGGTGTTAGTACAAGAGCTTTGAGCAAACTGGAATATTAAGACAGAACTTTCTGATTTTTTATGAGGATATTTGCAAATAGCTGATGGTCCCTAAATTTCTGTGACTATTTTTATATATTTATTAAAAATATTAGAACAGAAGAGCTTGGCTCAGGATAGAAGAAACTCTCATGAGCCATCTGTTCAGATTATGATCTCCACCCTTCCTTAATCTCCTTGAAAATATGCTTTTTGGGAAGCTGAAGGAAACTATGGAAATCAAGAACTCTTTGATTTTGAAAAAAGAGATTTCCCAGGACAAGAACATGGTTATACTTTCTTCAGAGTTGTAGATAACCGTTATTTAAAACTTAGCAACATGTAATTTATCCATCACTTGGGCTTAATTTAACCTGTGTGATAAAGTCTTTGTGCACATATGTGTGCATGCCTGCCTATGATGGATGGCAAATTGGATGGCGATATGATGTGCCAAGGCAGAATGCACCAAATTTAGAAGAACAGCATAACAGCTTTCTTTAATTCAGCTTTTTTCTTCTTTTTCTTTTTCTTTTTCTTTTTCTTTTTCTTTTTCTTTTTCTTTTTCTTTTTCTTTTTCTTTTTCTTTTTCTTTTTCTTTTTCTTTTTCTTTTTCTCTCTTTCTCTTTCTCTTTCTCTTTCTCTTTCTCTTTCTCTTTCTCTTTCTCTTTTTTTTTTCCCCCTTTCTTGTTCCTTCGTCAGGGAAGGGGAGGCATTGCAGGGCGTGAAGGGAACCAAAGGATCTACGTAAGCCATAGCTCACGTAGAGCTTTGTACTTTCATTCTAATGCTTTTGCAACTCTTACAGCATTCCAAGGAATGAATTGTGGAATATACATGCTTTGTCTAATTTATCAATAATAGCAGGAATTGTTGTTTCTTAATTTCTTCAGTTCTAGTCCAGTTTCAGCACTGGTGTATGATTTTGCTTGGGTTTTTTTCCAGTCTTCACTGAAATTAGCCCTTCTTGAAATCAACCACAGAACAGTTTTTCTTTTATTTTTTTCCTTTTTTCTTGACATTAATCTGGTAGAAACTAATTCAGTTATAAGTGAAACAGCAGTTCATTATTATAGATTTATATATATATATATTTATAGTGGTTTCACTGGTGCCATGTTTTCCTGATAGATTCAGATCTCTTGTGTAATGCACCCATGGTAATCGAATTAAGAAATCACTTAGTCAGGTTAAAACATTTTTCTGTGTCATGTACGGTGGAATATTTCGCCTTGATTGTTTACTACTTCAATTTAAGAAAGTATATTTATAGCATACTAAAAATATCACTAAGATATAAATGATATGAAATTATTTTATTAAAGAATTTGATTTCATAAAAAAATAGTATTCTCTAGCACTAGTAGTAAAATTTATTTTTCTCCATATAAAGGCTCATTTATTTTTATAGCAATTTGATGACACATCTGCTTGCTTTATTCAGCTGAAAAGAAAATGTTGGTTCTTGGTGTTTTGTAAAATTGCTTTGTTAAATTATTTTCAAAATCGTTCAACTTTTAACAAATGACATTTGATACTAACATTGGAAAGCAATTTCAGCTAATTAAGTAGACCCTTCTATAAACCATTGGAACATTAAGATGACAAACTGTTCATTCAGGATTATTTTAATTGGTACAATTATTGTAATTTTGTTGCAATTATGTGTTGAGCTAAAAGCTTTTGTTTAAATCATTTGAGGTTTTTTTGTTAATATACATAAGTAAGAAGAAAAGAAGTAAAATAAAAACAGAAGATAAGCATTATCTGTTTACTTTGTCATTGTAGTGCTTTAGACAAATATCTATTGAATTATTCTTTTAGAAAAGTATGTTACATGCTTTCAGCAATTCTGTAGAAATTTTAAATGTTGAAATTGAGCAAGATCATTGAAATGTAACTTTTCTGGAAGGTTATTATGTTAATTCCAGTTTTGACACTGTTTAAATGCCTTTTAAGAAAAAGGGTGAAATGAACTTCTGAGGGATTTGTGAGTTGCTTAATGCCTATTGATGTATTAATTTAAGAAGTGTAGCTATTTAGTGATTATAGAAGTTAAAAATGAAAAAGCCATGGAAGGTGCCACATTCATCACTGTGATGATAGTGTTCTCTGCAATCATCTTTGCCCAGGCCAGGTTTAAATAAATCACTTCCTTTAAGTAGACAATTTAGTATTGTAGACCTCACAGTGAGGCATTACTTCTAAAATATTTAACCAGCTTTTTGTTTTTCCATTTCCTTTTATTGCCTCTTACTTAAAATGCAAGGCACATAAGTTATTATGTTTCTTACTGTGCTAATAGTGTGGTCTCAGTGTTAAAAGGCAGTGTACCAGTTGAGTAGTAGGTGGTTGATGCCCACCTTTTTTAAAATTCTTCTGCCTTTTGTAATTCAAATAGCACTGCAAAGCTGTGAATGAATCCAGGCATTTGTAATGCTTTAACACTTTATTTTAATCATAAAGTATGCCAGAGAGTTGTTTAAAGAACAGAACTTTTTAATATGGCTCAGTGACAGCGTGTGATACTGGGTGTGGGAGATTAGTTTAATAAATACCAATCTTTTAAGCATCAGAATGTTTTTTTTTTTCTTTCTGAAATGATCAAAAGCTGGAACACTGAGGAGAAGTGGTTTATCTGCTGGTACATGAATTGAATAGAGTCAGTTTTGCAAAGCAAGCTTTCCTGAATACCTATGGTAATAGGAGTTTTTAAATAGCTATTGCATCTGTTCAGTGAAGTCTCTTCTGCTTAATATGCGCTGAGGGGACTTGAATTTTTGTCTATATAGATATGTCGAAATATAGCTTTCTCTTTTTTTGGTCATTATAAAGATAAAGCATTTATTCCCTTATGTTATATTATTGANCTTGGGCTTAATTTAACCTGTGTGATAAAGTCTTTGTGCACATATGTGTGCATGCCTGCCTATGATGGATGGCAAATTGGATGGCGATACGATGTGCCGAGGCAGAATGCACCAAATTTAGAAGAACAGCATAACAGCTTTCTTTAATTCAGCTTTTTTCTTCTTTTTCTTTTTCTTTTTCTTTTTCTTTTTCTTTTTCTTTTTCTTTTTCTTTTTCTTTTTCTTTTTCTTTTTCTTTTTCTTTTTCTTTTTCTTTTTCTCTCTTTCTCTTTCTCTTTCTCTTTCTCTTTCTCTTTCTCTTTCTCTTTCTCTTTTTTTTTTTCCCCCTTTCTTGTTCCTTCGTCAGGGAAGGGGAGGCATTGCAGGGCGTGAAGGGAACCAAAGGATCTACGTAAGCCATAGCTCACGTAGAGCTTTGTACTTTCATTTTAATGCTTTTGCAACTCTTACAGCATTCCAAGGAATGAATTGTGGAATATACATGCTTTGTCTAATTTATCAATAATAGCAGGAATTGTTGTTTCTTAATTTCTTCAGTTCTAGTCCAGTTTCAGCACTGGTGTATGATTTTGCTTGGGTTTTTTTCCAGTCTTCACTGAAATTAGCCCTTCTTGAAATCAACCACAGAACAGTTTTTCTTTTATTTTTTTCCTTTTTTCTTGACATTAATCTGGTAGAAACTAATTCAGTTATAAGTGAAACAGCAGTTCATTATTATAGATTTATATATATATATATTTATAGTGGTTTCACTGGTGCCATGTTTTCCTGATAGATTCAGATCTCTTGTGTAATGCACCCATGGTAATCGAATTAAGAAATCACTTAGTCAGGTTAAAACATTTTTCTGTGTCATGTACGGTGGAATATTTCGCCTTGATTGTTTACTACTTCAATTTAAGAAAGTATATTTATAGCATACTAAAAATATCACTAAGATATAAATGATATGAAATTATTTTATTAAAGAATTTGATTTCATAAAAAAATAGTATTCTCTAGCACTAGTAGTAAAATTTATTTTTCTCCATATAAAGGCTCATTTATTTTTATAGCAATTTGATGACACATCTGCTTGCTTTATTCAGCTGAAAAGAAAATGTTGGTTCTTGGTGTTTTGTAAAATTGCTTTGTTAAATTATTTTCAAAATCGTTCAACTTTTAACAAATGACATTTGATACTAACATTGGAAAGCAATTTCAGCTAATTAAGTAGACCCTTCTATAAACCATTGGNAGGTTTAAATAAATCACTTCCTTTAAGTAGACAATTTAGTATTGTAGACCTCACAGTGAGGCATTACTTCTAAAATATTTAACCAGCTTTTTGTTTTTCCATTTCCTTTTATTGCCTCTTACTTAAAATGCAAGGCACATAAGTTATTATGTTTCTTACTGTGCTAATAGTGTGGTCTCAGTGTTAAAAGGCAGTGTACCAGTTGAGTAGTAGGTGGTTGATGCCCACCTTTTTTAAAATTCTTCTGCCTTTTGTAATTCAAATAGCACTGCAAAGCTGTGAATGAATCCAGGCATTTGTAATGCTTTAACACTTTATTTTAATCATAAAGTATGCCAGAGAGTTGTTTAAAGAACAGAACTTTTTAATATGGCTCAGTGACAGCGTGTGATACTGGGTGTGGGAGATTAGTTTAATAAATACCAATCTTTTAAGCATCAGAATGTTTTTTTTTTTCTTTCTGAAATGATCAAAAGCTGGAACACTGAGGAGAAGTGGTTTATCTGCTGGTACATGAATTGAATAGAGTCAGTTTTGCAAAGCAAGCTTTCCTGAATACCTATGGTAATAGGAGTTTTTAAATAGCTATTGCATCTGTTCAGTGAAGTCTCTTCTGCTTAATATGCGCTGAGGGGACTTGAATTTTTGTCTATATAGATATGTCGAAATATAGCTCTTTTTTTGGTCATTATAAAGATAAAGCATTTATTCCCTTATGTTATATTATTGAGTTTGTGATGACTTTTTATTCCTGTCTTTATACGAATGGGCATATAAGCAAATGTTCAGTGTCCAAGTGACCTGTTGCAATTTTCAGTTTGAGAGAATATTTGCAGCACAGCTGCTGCTATTCTGATAGTACTGCAAAGTTCCTGGAGTGATTTGTGTGAGAGCTTTTAACACTGTCAGTGTATTGACCAGACATGAGAAGAGTAGGATAAGTAACTTCAGAGCAAAGCCTAGTGTTAGTAGGATTTGATTATTAGGTATTAGAGATCAGATGTCTAATTAGCAGACTGTTAAGCATCAAAATTTCATATTGCATTCCATAGCAGCCAAGATTTTCTAGTTTTGTGTTTCTCAGTATCAAACCTCTAGAAATTTTTTTTTCTTATTTTTAATGACAAATTATTTCATTACTTCAAGCAACATTTTTGACTTGTACTATCTTGAGAGGAAAAAATTAAAAAGCCCATGATAGATAAAACATGACATGCCTTCATGCTCATGCCTTCTGTTCCTCTGTTATTTAATAGCAATTAATTAAGTCATTTGCTTTTTATGGAGTGAAAAAGTTAAATTACTCTTGTCCATGCAGTTGCTTGCTCCTGTAAAACACATGAGGAAAAAAAAATTAGGTGTGCAAAGATTAATTTGAAGCACTTCTTTGTTTTCACCTTCAGGGAGAGAGGTTTGGAAAGAGCAGAGAGAGCAGCCCTTCGGGGTGTGAGGGCTTGTAAAGAAGTCAACCTTCCAGCAGTGTGGGACCAGCAGGGCAGGCTGCTCCATGAGAGAGGGTGAGCTGGGAGCTGAGGAGAGCTGCAAGGCAGGCACGGCACTGTGAGCAAGGGGAGCAATCCCTCAGCAGCCAAACGGGAAAAGCGGAGCAGGTTCAGTGACAGTAACCAGGGACAGCAAACAGCCCTGTTCTGTGTAGCCACAAGGCACAGGTCAAGGCAGGAAGTTAAGCCAGTGGTCAAGGTCAAGGCCAAAGGAGCATGGATGTAGCTCGGAGGAGGACCAAGGGCAAAGGTCTGAGTTTAAAAAGCTGTTCTTAACTCAGGCAAGAGAGCCCTGCAGTGAGGCTTCTCACAGCGCTTGTCACCACAGCCTCATTGCTCAGCTTGTGTCAGAGCCAGCCTTGAGCACCTGCCCCAAAACCCCTGGCTGGGGGAAGAGGTGGGTAAATCCTGTTGGCATATTCCAGGGCCTGATGGCATAGGCAATGTGGGCACGTCCAATGCAGCCTCCAGTGTGGATGAAGGTGGTTGATTTTGGCTGTTGCCATTTTGCCACCACCTAGCTGGGTAGTGAAGGAGATGGTCAATAGGTGCAACAGCTTAGCACCTTCCTCTGAGCTATGCTGGCAACATTCAGTGCTGGACACACTGTCAGGCCATGGTTGGTTATTTTCTAAGTCAGTCATGGTAATACAAGATGAACATAGTTAGAACAAATTTGAATCTAATTTACAGTCTCTTTGATGAAAGATAAGATGATGTGCCTCTGTGTACTTGTACTAAATTATCTATATTTGAGGAAAAAGCCAGGAATAATTCATCATTGTTGCAGTATAACTTACTCCAGAATGAAAGCAGTTTTTAATTTCAGCTGCTCACAGGAAAGCGATGTGAAGAGTAGTGGAATTAATTTTTAAGGTTCATTTCAATCAATGAAATGTTTTGTTTTAGCTTCATTCCTTCTAAATTCAAGTAGTTTCTCCTGGAAACAGACGGTCTGTAACACTGACACTTTCTTATGTTTCTGATTTAAAAAATAATTCTTTTGCCTCAGGAATCTAGCCCCAAAATGAGAAAAGTGTGTTCACAGTGCTTTATTTTTAGATCCGCATGCTTATATTTTAGAAAAAGTAACTTCTAAAGTGCTTTAAATGCTAACCTTTTATTTTTTTTTATCTGAGAAGCGCAGGCACGTATGGTTTTTGTGGCTCTTTGCCAAAAGATTATCATTTACATAAATATTTCTTTCAAAGGCGTAGTTTAAGACATTGAGCTCAGGAGGTTAGAATAGAGACTTCAATCTGCACACCAGCAGTGGGCTATTGGCTTCTGAACAGTAGCTTTGTTCATCGTATTCGGAACACTGTTCGCATTCAGACTTAAGTAGAGCTGGCATTAAAAATCAGCTAATTTGTTTCATGTGATTCATCAGCTGTGTGTTTTATTTAAATCTATGTCACATTCTCTTTTGGCTTTTTATTTTGTAGATTGAAGTGTTGAAGTAGGCCACTCTTTAACTCTTCAGTTTCTGACTTGAAAAGTGACTTAATTTTTACTTTTCCAATGTTGAACTCCTATCTAAAATACTAACAGTAAATATATATAATAAATATATAAAACTAAAGTGTGCATTAAGGATCTTGGTTTTTTTCACAATCTGATGTTTGATTTAAAATGTACACATTTACAGTCAGTTTAGTTGTAGTTTTATATAAAGCTAAATAGAATAACATAAGATAGTAGCTAAATATTAGTGTAAAATATGCATTTCTCAGATTCAGTGGAGTATACAAGCTTTACTTTGATATTGCCAATGTTCTTATTTTTTTTTCTTTTGGCCCTTAACTCCTTGAGGTTAGGACTACTTTCAGCTTCTACTGAAACTTTCTTTAAAGTCTTTTTTCCTTTTTTGAACTCTTCCCATTATTTGCAATTGTAACCTTTGAGTGTCAAGTTTGTCTTCTCAGAAGCACCACCTTTTATTCTCTTAAGGCTGGAGTCTCTGAAGTCTTACATACACTGAGCTTCCCTAAAGTGGATAATCCAGCTGCCATCTGGACAATGTCTTATAACGATTTGCAGAATCAGAACCTTTGTTAGAATAGGCTACACTTGCTTTTATGCTTTTTATTTGTTACATTTTTCCTGTGCTATAAAGTAACCTCTCACTGTGAATGAAGTTATTCACAGACACTGTTTATGACAGCATGGTATGGCAGTATCCTCTGTCTGTTAGGTACGTGGTCCACTGTTTTCTGGTAAAATTTATAGGAATTTGTTAATTCTACTCTTAGTGTATAGCTAGAATGTCGTAAAAGATCAGATTGAAAGATTAACACAGCTGACATACATTTTTAATGCAATGGAGTTGCACTTCAAGCATGTAGCATTGATTCTCAATTATTTTCTTTTTCTTAATGTTAAATGCTAAGTATTCTGTGTAAATCTGCCACTCTTGTCTCTGGAATAATCCCATGGTACATAAAATTCTACTCTCTGTGGACAATCTGAAAATAAATATTAAAAAAATTGTTGCTTTTAGAAAGCAGACAAATTTTGAAATAGGGTAAGATTGTTCAGCTAATGGTAGACTTAGCTCATTAGCTCTATTAAAAGTACAATTCAATTACAACCAGTTGGGGGTTTCTTTTAAGTGTTTGTTTTTTTTCTTTTCAAAGACACAGTGTGAGTGTGAATTTATTTAATGTAAGAGATTTCTGATGCTTTACTACGTGTGCATGAGTCTCCTGCCTCCCTTCCCATCCATGCATCAGTGCACTCATTTCCCCCATGACAGCATTGGTAGTTGCCGTAGCTCTTTTAATTGTCCAGTAGTCAGAGAAAACGCTTACACTTTCTTTGTTCTATGGTTCCTTCTTCTTTTAAGCAAGTTACAGCAGTTCACAGAACAGCCAACGTGTCTGTGCTGTTCCCCTTCATCGTGGAGTTGTAGTTTTAACACGTCTTTGAAAAGAGACATTAAAAATAAGAATTAGTTTTATATTTATGTAAAGGTTTTTTTGGTTTTTTTCTCCTCATAAATTTTTCTATTTTCACTTTATGTACAGTGTGGTTACTTCTATCCATATAGAGTGGTGTCACAGTCACTTTATAGCCATTACTGTAACTGTGTTCACCATTCTCAGTGCATTCTTTTACTAGTTACATTTTTATTATGCTGGGTGTGAGAAATACTTTTTCATTTAATTCATAGTAATCTTTAATTTAGATTAGCATTTCTCATTTGATATGAGATACTAGTACTATGAGATGAAACATCAATTAAGATAGGTCCATCTGACCAACAGTGTCAGCCTCCATCACTTGCTTGGTAGGAGCTTTTCATAAACTTCCACAAGACTAACATTTAATCCTTCTACTTGTTCCTTCCTGAAACTCCCCTTTATACTAGTGCTCACAAAACCCCCACTGTTGCTTGACAATAGTTCATGATGCATGAACAGTCCCTTACATTGGTAATGTCTCATGGTTTGTTTTCATTTGTTTGTGGCTTTTTCTTAGAAGGTGAATTGCTTGAAAGCAGGTGGTTGTTTTCCCACTTTTTACAATGGATGCACAGTTGGATTTTGATCAACTTCTAAGATGCCTGTTCCTGTTACAAAAAGTTAGTTTAAAAATGAGATTGTTTTTCCCATGGGATTTCTGAATTGGGTATAGGAATTTGAATAGATGTTTGGGGTTAAAGTTCACAAATGTTAACTTCCCCTTACTTTGGATTTGACATTACTGATGTATGGCTTCTTTGACATTTCTCTGAAGCATACCATTAGATCAGATTGTTCAGCAGTTTGAGGATTTTCGCATATTATAAAACGTTACATTGATCTTTCTGCAGACAGTGCAGCTTTTTATGGGTTCTCTTATTTTTCAGAGAACAGGGAGAATGGGTGCAAGGGTACTAGTATTCACCCTAGAATATTACTTTGTAAACTGAAGTAATACTCAAAAAATATGGCTTATGATGTATCTAATTTCACCCCCCAGAATTTCAAAGAATATTCCTACAACTAAGGATGTTGAACCTCTGCTTGAAATTGATGCAGATATACGGAACTTTGAAGTATTTTTATCCTCACGAACACCTGTCCTTGTTGCACGTGATGTAAGAACCTTTTTGCCTTGTACAGTGAACTTAGATCCCAAGCTACGAGAAATCATTGCAGGTGAGTATGCTTTCAAATAAATGGAAAATGACAAATCTGTTTTTTATTTTAAGTAGAGCTACTTAGTGTGTTCACACAGAACACTCGTTTGAGTGTTCATCAGATCATACCTTCAGATTGTCAGATTTGAGTTCATTAAGAGGCCATTCAGTTTTGCTTAATAGTTTTGCTGCAACAGCCAGATCATCCTAGACTAAAACCTCTCTTTTGGAGGGTGAAGTCCACTGTTCTTGCTTTGCAGAGCGCTTTAGAAGATGGAGGAAAGCAATACACACAGTAGTATTTCAGTAGAAAAGATGCAAGTTGACTTTAGATCTTTGTTAACTATTTTGAAAATATATGTAAAACCCTGTAGAAATGAAGTCAGTGAAACTAAGTCTTCTCCAGGGTGAAGAACCTCAACTCTGTCAGCCTTTCCTCCTCGGGGAGTTGTTCTTTAGAGTCTTATAATGGCTTAGGTATGAAGGGACCTTAAAGATGATGTAGTTCCAGCCCCCCTGCCATGTGCAGGAATACCTTTCACTAGATGAGGTTGCTCAGAACCCCATCCAACCTGGTCTTGAATACTTCCAGTGCTGGGGCATCCATAAGTTCTCTGGTCAACCTGCTCCAGTACCTTACCACCTTCATGGTAAAGAATTTCTTCCTAACAGCTAATCTAAACTTACTCTCAGTTTGAAGCCATTCCCCCTTGTCCTGTCACTACATATCCCTGTAACTAGTCTTTCTCTACCTTTCTTGTAGGCTCTCTCCAGGTTCTGGAAGGCTGCAATTAGGTCACCCCAAAGCCTTCTCTCTGAAAAATGCCAATTCTCTCAGCCTTTCCTCAAAGGAGAGGTGTTCCATCCCTCATCAGTCTCCTTTGTGGCCTCCTCTGGACTTGCTCAAATACATTGATGTCCTTCTTGTTCTGGGAATCCCAGGGCTGGATGCAGCACTGGAGGTGGGGTGTCACCAGGGCAGAGGGGCAGAATCCCTCCCTCACCTGCTGCTTTGGATGCAACCCAGTACACATTTGGCTTTCTGAGCTACAAGGGCACATGGCTGGGGCAAGTCCAGCCTCTCATCCACCAGCACCCCCAAGTCCTACTCAGCAGGGCTCCTCTACATCTGTGCATCCCCCAGCCTGGATTGGTACTGAGGGTTGACCCAACCCAGGTGATCTTATTAAACCTCATAAGATTCCCATAGGTCCACTTCTTCAGCTCNCATCCACCAGCACCCCCAAGTCCTACTCAGCAGGGCTCCTCTGCATCTGTGCATCCCCCAGCCTGGATTGGTACTGAGGGTTGACCCAACCCAGGTGATCTTATTAAACCTCATAAGATTCCCATAGGTCCACTTCTTCAGCTCGTCCAGGTCCCTCTGGATGGCATGCCATCCCTCAGGTGTGTCAACTGCACCACTCAGCATGGTGTCATCTGCAGACTGGCTGAGGATGTACTCATTCATGTCATTAATGCAGATACTAAATAACACTGGTCCCAGTATGGACCCGAGGGACACCACTCATCACTGATGTCTGTCGGGACTCGCAGCCATTGATGACAACCCTCTGGATGCAATTGTCCACACCTAGTTTGCAATCTATCCATCTCTTGATGTAGAGGGCAACCTCTCCTCCCCTCCTTCCTCTCCTGTCCCACTTGAACAGCCTGCAGCCATCAGTAGTTGCACTCCAGTCATAGGATTCATCCACAAAGTTTCTGGAACGGAGCTAGATCAAAGCTTTCTAGCAGCATGGTGGCTTCCAGCTCCTCCTGTTAGTTGCCCAGTCTGTGTGCACTGGGTAGAGGCACCTCATCGGGTGTGACACCAGCTGTGTCACCTTCTTAGAGGAACACCCTTTAATTCCTTTGAAGTATTTCAGTGCTGTTTCCCTGTTGGCTTCTGTTACCTCAGGAATTCCTGGCTGATCTCCATAAGACTTTCAATGGAGAAATTGTTTCCGTTGTCCAACATGAATGTCCCCTGGCACAGGTGCCTTTTGCCTGTTTTGGGGAGAATACAGGGTCCCCTGGATCTTGGCTTTTTTCTGGTGGCTGTTCTGTCTCAGGGAGGTCAGAGCATGATTCCAGGAGTCTCTGTCCTCTGACTCTCTCATGCTTCTTAATCTTTCTGCTTCCTTACTTAACTCTGCCACCAGGCTGGATCAGGATTGTCTGCCTGGTCATGTCTCACACAGCTGTTGTCTCTACTGCCATCCAACACTGCTGACAGGCTTTGCTTCCCCCCAGCCTGAGACCCGGATGGGAGCTCTGTCTGTGTTGTCACATCCTTTCTGGTGAGTACAGAGGACTATAGATTTATGCCTTGTGGATGCCATATCTGAGCTCCTTTTGAGAGGATGATGACCACCAAGGGGGCTCACCTCTTGGGTAGGGAGTGCCCCTGGCCACACAAACTACCTTGTTACACTCCCTGGGCTGAGGCTTGTTGGGGACCTTTGTTCTTTGGCAACTCCCAGGTCTCTGTAGCACCTGCTGTGGGAGCGCTGACAGCCCCTGGTGTGCTGGGATTTGTCACTCTGCCATGGTACAGACCAGCCTTGGAGCAGCTTTTCTTGGAGAGGGACTGTTAGGTTCCTTTATGCCACATTTAAAAAAAAATCTAAATGTTTAAAGAGATTTAATATGCTACATAAGTTTATGTGATAAATCATCCTAACTTTTCCAGAGCCTCCTGTGTAGATGTGATCATCAAGAGAAGTCAATCAAATCCAGCTGAAACTTGACCTTCTTGATGTTCTACTTGATGAGTTCTGATTGAAGTTAAATATATAAAAATATGCTGCACTGAATTGGCAAACAAATAAAAACTTTTCCAAATGCTTCAAGCAAAATCTTATTCTTGTTACCAATTTATTTTTCAGATGTTCGTGCTGCAAGAGATCAGATGAATATTGGAGGACTTCCTTATCCCACCTTGCCTTTACATGAGGCACCTGCTAGAGCAACATCTCTGTTCAGTCAGCCTTCCTCAGCTTGCTCCTCTACAACCTCTTTCAATGGGCCTTTCAATAGTGGAGTTTTATCCCCACAGCCTCACAGCAGTTACTATAGTGGTATGACAGGACCTCAGCATCCATTTTACAATCGGGTAAATAATCGAGATCCAATTTACATTCTTCTGATTTAGTCTGGTAATACTGCAGATGTCATCTATTAAATATTAAAATACCCATGCAAGTTTTATTTAGGAGTGGAGAAAAGTCCAAAAGCTGACAAATTTCGAAGTAATGTTCAGTCACTGTTGTTTGGGGAAGAAACACGGTAAATGGCATGAGAAAAACAAATTACAAAGGGGAAAAATAATTTTGAGACACTGCTCAATTGTAGGATATTGCAGGGTTTTTTTGTTTGGTTTTTTGTTTGTTTGTTTTTGGTGACTTTTGTTAAAACATACAGAAACTCAAGTGGGGAGATACATTCTTATAATCTATGTCTGTCTTCCCTTTTGTTTCTTTTAAAGTTATTCTGTGATCTTTTTCCTAAGCTGGTGTTGTACTAGTTCAAAGGAAGTAACATGAATTGCATAAAACATACATTTTTGAGCTATTTGTGGGCCTCAGAAAACATAGTTCTGGGAATGGCTCACGTGAAAATTGAATGAAGTGGTTTACTGTATAGTCGAAGAGAGTCTAAATGTTCTGGTTTTGTGGGATGTGTTCAGTATTTTTAAACTTTATTTTTCAGGGTTTTTTTCTGCAGTACTATAATGAAAAAACCACAGAGAGCTGATATAAGTCATAGCGTACTTCTATATACAGGAAATAGCCTCAACATTAAGTAGATTTGACTGTAGATAAACATACAGCCTCATAAGGTGAAAAGTAAATTGAGTTATTCCTAAATCAGTGTTTGTTAGCCAAGGCAAAAAAATGTATATGTAGGCCAGAACTTTTTAAGTTATCTATTCTAAAATTATTTTTATATACCTTCAAGACAGTGACAGTATGCTGTTTTGTTGAAAATAACGTAAAATAACATGTATTTTGAAGCAGTCCAACTTGATAAATGCTTGACACATGAATATTTGTGCTGGCACTAACTCAGCTTAGTCCAAGTAGCTGTTTCATTGGAAGCCCTGTTTTTGTGTCTGTTTTGCCCTGTTTTGTGTTACTGTACATGACAAGGTTTAAAGTCGGGGTGAAAAACTGTTGAAACCTGTGTGGGGTTTTTTGGCTCCAATAAGCATTAGAGAAACAATTATTAGTGAGTCATAAGCTGTTCTTACAGAGATTTATTTGTTCATTTATGTTAAGGCTTACCAGCGTGCTTACTTATTTGACTGAAGACTAAAATACTTCAACTTTGGCCTTTCTCACTGGAATTTTATACTGCCCTTCTAAAGTATTATTGTTTTTAGTGTATCACCTAATAAATATCGTCAGACAACTGTATTCATTATCTGGACTCATAAAGGTCCTGTCATGAACACCACATACTGAGATAAGTGATGAGAAGCTTTTAAAAGTAGAAAATTAATATTGGAAAACTGTTTCCTTCAGCATTTTCAATCATATTTCATTTCTCAGGTTTTTGTAAAAATGGTGTTTAAAAAAACAAATAGAACTGAAGAATAGACTCTCCCCAGTAGAAGTTTCCAAGAGAGGTCTTGGATACTGGTATGGCACAACACAATGGATTCAAATACTTCTGTGGAAAGAGCTGGATTTTATTCAAAAACACCCTGAGTTCTGGGGATATGTGCCGTATTCTGACCAAAAAATGGTTCCTGTCCTGTTGTCTTTAAGCATTAATTTATGCTTAAGAAAAACCCCCTTGAGCTGTTGGGGAAAACACTCTTTATTTTTGGAAAATACAACTTTTTTATTATGTATGCTTCTTTTTTCTTTGGATTTTCCTATGCTATGGACGTGGAACTTCCACTGATGTAATCTATTAATTTTTGGTTTAAAACCCAGTTCTCCCTCTGGTTAGCTGTAGAGGGAAGATTATGGTCCCATTCAGAAGCTCTTCAACTCAGCGCTCTGGCTCTCGGTATAGGGCTAAGCTGGGCATGTACCCTTTGCCACTGTCTATTGGTCTGGCTGAAAGCTGAATTCAAGTTCAGTTCTCAAAACTGCTGCTCTCATGGATCATTGTGGAGATGATGTTTCTTACAGGGAATGCCAGAGCAGTAGGCAAGTCTAATTAGGATTTCCTGGGTGGGAACGAGAAATTATGGTATGTGAATACTTTTTTTTTTTTTTAACAAAAGAGGGGAAAATTCGTTGTTATCTTGAAAAAATTATGTTTTGCTACATTCATTAAGCTTTGTAGGCTATCTGCAGACTCGAAAAGCAACTCTGCACTGGTTTATGCCCCATATATATTTATACTGATCTTGTGTTTTCATGATACCTGTATTGTACTTCAAATGAAGATTGAGTCTGAAGTGGTTGGCCTGTAATGGACAATTAATCCCACAGTTGGGAAACAGTGGAGTAGCTGAAATGGGCTCAGAGGTTGATTAGAAGTTATGAGAGGATTGTGGGATAATTGCCTTAGTGGACAGATCTTTTTCCATTGCTTTGTACTCTGATATCATGCAACCAGCAAGCTCCCTATGTGTTTCAGAGAAGAGGCTCTGCAGTGAGGCTGGGCATGTGAATGTGGTTTGGTTGTTAAGCATTTCATGCTTGGGGGTTTTCCACATGGTTTAAGCTGTTAGTGGAAAACTGAGGCATTAAATTATTCTGTGTGTAATTTCCCTTTTTCTGGAAATTAATCTCTCTTTAAAAAAAAGTTCGTATTATTTGTAGAATGTGCCTTATGACAGTGGAATAGTTTTAATTCACTGAACTTTCCTGCATCATTCTATACTAGCCAAATAATAGAAGGCAAAGGCTAGGTAACCAAACTTCCTCATTTAGATTAATGGTTACAATGAATATTGTGTAAATTCATATGTTGGAAGAGCATATGGAATTTTTGTGATGATTGTGTGAAAGTGCTCAGAATCTACCTCTAGCAGCTAAGAATATGGAACCATTTTTATTTTCCATAAAGTGCTTGAAGTTGTAGCATATGCTGTCTACATAAATGATATACTCAGAAATTAAACTTGAATTTCTCAGTTCATTTAGAGCTGCTTCTGAATACAAAAGTTTTTAAATCCTTATTGGCAAATCTGAAGTAGAATATTTCAACAAATTTTAGTCCTTCTTCATAGATTCTGCCTTGAGTCATATAATTATTTACTCTATACTGAATTTGGTGCTGTAGACTAATCAGAATCTTGTCATGTGCAGAAACACAAATCAGATAATATGTTCTCTTGTGAAGTATCTGGATAATACAATTTTTGAAAATACTACACATAGAAACATCAGAAATCAGTAATACAGCCATTGTTTTGAGATTTTTAGGTTGTTATCGTGTTTTGTTGGTATTTAGGGGTTTTTTTGTTTTGTTGGTTTTTTGGGGGTTTTTTTGGGAGTTTTGTTAAGAACTGGGCAATGAGTTGAAAGCAATGAGTGCTGTAATTCTGCTTTTCCTAAAGTCTAAATTAACACTGTCCCTTAAAATGGTATTTGTATTGAAAAACATGCATTAATGTATTTCCAGCAAAACAAATCTCCAATACTGTCTGCTATAAGCATCTTTTCATACGTTTATAAAATCTAGTGTTTGTGGAAGCCCCCAGGTTTGGTGCCACAGATATGGGAAGTTCCAGTGATGCTATTATGTATCACACTTCTGTTTATCTGGTACAATTGTCTTGGCTATTACGAATGACTCAAAGTTTTACTGAGCACCTGATTTTTAGTTTAGAAGGTCAGAGAGTGAAATTGTCAGAATTATTGTTAAATTATCCTTTTCCCATATTGAAAGCAGATGTTAGAGTGTAGCTACCAAAACCATTCTGACTCTGTTCCTCCAGAAAACTATACCAGAACACCCATTGGCTTGGAGGTAAAAAAAGGGGTAATTTGCTGATTGCTTTTGAAGAACTCACTTCAGAGCTTTTGACTTAATTCTGTTCAATGGTTCAATGCAAAAGTAAAGAAAGCTATTAGTAATTGCTCTTTTTTACTTTATTAAACTCAACTAGAGGATGTGTTTTGTTGTAATGATTTTTATTTTATTATTACATTTTGATTTGTGTAATTGTTTGTCCCTTTTTTGTTGCACCTTTTTTTTTTCCCATAGCCATTCTTTGCCCCATATCTTTACATGCCAAGGTATTACCCTGGCAGTTCTCATCTCATCTCACGTCCACCACTAAAAACGAGTTTGTCCAGAGATCAGAACAATGGCCTAGTAAGTATTTTAAAGGGTAATTCAAATACTAACCTAGACAATAAATATAGTGAGTAATGAAAATGAAGGTTATTAATGATGATTCTCTGTTAGACAAGTATAAGCTTTATATTATAAATATTTTAAGCAAAGGTGTTATTAACATGTAATGTAAATGTATTTTGTTTAACTTTAGAAATTCCTTACAGAGGAAGACCAATTCTAGCCTCCATGTATAAAGATGAGAGGAAAATGACCTGTGATACTGGGGAAAAATATATTAATGAAAATGCCAACTGCACTATAGTACCAAAATAGATGTAGTGATCTAAGAAAGCGAGTGCTACTTGTAAATTTTTGCTCAATTTTTTAAAATAATATGTCATAAATTCTTTGTATCTGGAGAAGATAAAATTACATCCTTTAATGTTGTAAAGAATGGTAGAAACTGGAAGATCAAATTTAAATGTTAAAAGAAATATTTTTAATATTTAAGTAAAACAAAATACATTTTATCTTAAGTGTTTTTGCAAGTACATACAATTCAACTTTACCCATTATAAGGGAAAAACTAGCAGACTTTTCTACCTTCCTATAGAATAATAAATTTTTTATTTAACAGTATTTATTTTACTGAGAGATGGCTGTTCAAATGGAATTATGAACTAAGGAAATATAAAAAAGTAAAAGCCTCACTTGTTGGTCGCTTTAATTCTAGGGTATTGATACAATGAGCAAGGCTGTTAAAAGGTGGTAAAAGCTTTATTCACATAAAGAAAACAAATGTGTTTCTATTGAATTATGTATTATTATGAGATCATTCTCATTCACTGTTTACTTCATAATTTTTGTTGAGCCCTTGATCATTTTACCCAAACCATAATATTTTGTTGTTGTTAGGATGTTATCAAGGAGGATGCTGATGAGGGGCTTCCTTCACCCACAGACCCCTCAATGGTAAATGAGTAGTCATGTGGTGTGGAAATTTTAGCATCTCATTGCTTTTTCAGCAGTAATGAGTCTGCATTAATAATAACTGCAGTTCACTAACACTGCATCAGTGGCTTTGGTGGGCAAATAGAGTAGTTGAAAACTAATGTAGTTCGTGAATGAATTTAAAAGCTAATATTTCACTTGTAAGACGTACTCTATTTTCCCCTGTAGTTTTCCCCTTGCCTTTCTCAGTAGCTGTGGTGAGCTTTCAGTAAAGTGTCATGGTAGCTAAACAGAGTGTAGAATGACAGCTGGTCATTCAGTGCTTCAGTTTTAGAAATAATAGTGTTTTTCTGCTTCAGTCAACTCTCTCGCGTGAACCTTTAGTTCTTTAGTTGGTGACATAAAGCTATTGCAGGTAACACAGTACAAGGCAGCTTTAACAGAAATGGAAAAATAAACCCCTGCTGGTCATAAGCTTTTTCTTGAGTCGGAATGTTAACAGTTACCTTTTCTATGACTTGCTTTGTTTTATCCGAAGTATTCATACTTAGGACGTCATCTTTATGGTATATGTTTTAACTCTAATTGTGGTAATCGTGATTTATACCGAGACAAAGAGTTTAATGTGACTGTCATGATTGTCTTAATATTTGCTGCCAATAGTTGTTGGCAAAAGTTATAGTTTGATTGCATTTACTTTTTCTTTTATTAAATAATTGCAAAAATGTCTTTCTACTGTTGTGCAATGAAAAAAAATCAAACCCCACACAGATTCCAAACTCTGTTTAACTGTACATAACTTTCACTGAGAAACCACGGGTGTGCAGTGCAATGGAAAAGGTATGCTAAATTTCTCTCTCCCAAGTCATTTGCTACTATGTGTGAAGGGATGACTTTGGAGTAATTTTTCCTTTGGAAATGCCATCCTTGTGTTTGATTCCTTATCTTAGTATTCCACTGTTTTCCCAGACCTTTGAGACTTGTCAGTGCAAGGAGAATTACGGACTCTCTCAAAAGTATTAGTGTGATGGCTGAGGAATGTGTGTCTCTGTGAGTGTGAGAAGGGACACAAGCCTGGAAAAGTGGGATTTAGTCTTGGGGCAAAGTAGTGAAAGAGTTCCAGCAGCAGAACTGGAACTGGGTGCTCTTCTGCTTGCTGCTGATTGTGTAGCTTAGCACACATTTAGGAGCAGCTTCAAACAGCAGTTTAAAAGACTCCTGTAAGTTAACTAACTTATTGCCTCTAAGTAAGAAAGTACAGGAATTAAAACATTGAGAATAAACTTTCTTTGAGATAATGATAAAGGAAGATTTTGTTAGATCTGTTTTTAAATTTAATTTATACTATTGTGAGTCTGTAATGCAGCGTATCAGACCATATAATTTTCTAAGAGTTAGCAGTATTTAACCTATGGTGTAAATCTAAAACTGAATTTTTTTAAAGTCTCTTGGGAAGTTGACAAGAAGGTTGTTAGTCAGGATATGATATGCAATATCTTATCAGGGTTTCATCTACTCTAATTCACTTCTTTTGTCAACTTTATTGAATTTTCTATGAAAGGAAACAATATTACATTTGTGTTATGTGCTACAATTATCTGTAGATGATAGGTACAATAATTTAATCCAGCTATTTAGGTAGCTCTTAATTGATGGGTCGTTCCTACTGTATAAGTGATCCAACTTATTAAATGGTTTGGTGCACGCAAAGTAATTAAATAAAGTAAAAAAAACTGCACAAAGTAGTTAATGAACACCAAGATGTGTAATTGGTTTGGTGATTGAAAACAAGAGGAGCATGTAGAATCAAAATTGTCTTTCATGCTTAACTGGCAAGGAGCCAGAAATGTTGCAACTCCTGTGTAAAATAGAGAATGATCATTGTTTTGAATGTTTGAGTCATAACAGGGTGAAAAAACAGGATTACTCAGGAGTATAATTTTTTTTCATACAGATCATAATTTCTGCTTATTGCATGAGTTGACAGAACTGTGTGGAGGCTGTTACATGATCTAGTTATGGGTCTGCTCTTGTTGTCAGTGTGAAGTTGGAGTGACCAAGTTCTGAAATTCCAGACCATCATCATTGGTCTCATAATATCTGTGTAAGTCAAGGTTAGCTTAGTAAAAATCAGGAGTATTTTGAGTATAGTCATCTTGTATCAAGAATTTTACTTTAGCCACCTTCTATACTTACATTCTGTTGCTGATGATAAAACTTGTCTATCTCAGACCATAGTTTACTGTTCTTTGCTGAATGGATCAAAACATAGATATCAAACTGGTAAGTTGACCAAATACCATCTATTTAGTTGTATCAGCATGAAGGTCAATTGCAAGTTTTAGGTTATCAGCTTGAATCATTAATGAAAATAGTCTTAAGATGTCAGCCTTTGACATCTGTGATGGAGACAAACATGCATTTCTGCTGGTTTTACTGTACAAATGCTTATTTCTGAATAACATCAAAAACTTCTAGAGTGCCCTTCTGAAGAGTTTGTAGGTGGATTGCAGTGTTACCAGTCATGGAATGATGACATGGAATGGTTCACAGAATCCCTTTTTATGTTAGAAATAAAACCAGCATTAGCAGTGCTTATGTCATAAACTTGATTTTGTGCTTTGGTTTGCATTGTTAATTCTGACTTCTTAGGAAGTAGCTTGTTCCAATATAATTACTTTGTTTAAATACATTTTTTCATACTGCACTGAATATATAATCCCTTAAGATGTAGTATGTGTGCTTTGAATGAGGACTAACATGGCCCAGAGCATGTAGTATAGAGTACTTCTTAAGAAACTGGAAGTACTTTTCAAAAATTTGAGCATGAATGAAAATGTATGGCATGGGAGTTTTCTTATGGATTTTCCAGTGCTTTTGTGTAGCATTTTTGTGCTTTGAATATTTGTGCTTATAAGAAATAACTTTTCTATTCTGTGGGTGGTGCTGGTTTATTTTTGGGGCTTTTTTGGAGGGAGTGGGGTTAAGGGGCATTGGCAAATTTGGTTAGATAGAAGTTTGAAAAGTTATTTGAGGTACATTGGAAGTATAATGTGATCTTGAGATGGCAGGAGAATGTTTCATCAAAAGGAGGATTTTCTGTCAGAAACATAATCTAAAACCTTTATGCAAAACAGAATATAGCAAGTGGTTTTTTTACAAATGCAAAACAGAATAGTCTACTCATAAAAATAGTATTTGTATAGCATATCCTAAATGTATATTTTGAAGACCTGTTTTAAAAGTTTCATCACATTATGAAAATATCCTGTGTCTGTCCTAACCCTGATTTCCTGTATACTTCAAAGCATGTTCTCTGTATGTTCAACCTTTGTGATGTCACTTTAAGCTGTTGTTTCTTTTAATTCTGTTTTGTCCTTTTCTCAAAGCTGTGTAAGTCTGAGTTAAACAAAACCAGACAGGTACAGCCACTTTCTGTGAATTCTCATTCAGTTGTTTCAGAGTCATTCCAGAAGCTATCATAGTGGTGCTTCATGCTGGGCTGTCTGTAAACTAATGCTCATTACTAGCCTTGAGGTTTGTTTTGACAAGCTGCTTTTAGCTTTTGCATGGCAAATACTTTTCAGACTAATATTCTCTAAGCATCTCTAACAAAACCACTAAGGCTGAAAAATGTGTCAGTTTAAGTACAGTTTTAATTCACTTACATGATGACAATATCCCTAAAGCTATTACATTACTTATTCTTCAGAGAGTGCTTTTCATAAAGAATGATTTGGATTAATGTGCATCTATTTCAAACAGTTCACACTTTAACAAAAATAGTCTAAATATTTCAGCTTTTATATATCTTTTTTATACACTGAAAGCAAAGTTTCTAAACTAGGTCTTAATGCATGCAGAAAGAATTACTTGTCCTTGATTGTTAGAAAAATATTTTGATCTGAACGAGAATCTGTTAAATTAGAAGTGTCTAAAACTTTTCTTCATTTATTTCTGGGTATATCATAGATAATATATTTAATAGATTCTGGGAACAAAGGCAGTTGCTAACACATGTTGCTTAGGGACCATTTATTTTAGTGGTGCCACAATATAATTTTGGCTATAACAGTTTCTTTTATTTTAATTGATAAGCCTGCTTTCTAAAAATAATTAAGATTTGAATTAACTTAGTATCTTGTCTTTGTTGATGTATTATCTAACTCGTGCCAATAGTAAATAATGTGTTTATGAGGAAATAATGGATAAAGCTGGTATTCTGAAGAAAAACCCACAGTGATTTCTTAAAGAGCAAGTTAAATCCGTTCATAAAAGAAGTACTTGATAAATAGATTATGGGTGAAGCTTCATTCTGTCATTTTCCTAATTTTGATGATTGGCTTATATCCTTGACACGATACAGATTTTAGATGTGCTAAAAAACAGACTAAATTAAGACCTCAAATTTGTCATTTAGATGCCTATATGATAACTAATTAGATATTGTAGGCACCTAATTAGGGAGACATTGCAGTATCTGAAAAGTAGCTGGCATGTCCTCTAAAGGAATACCAAGCCCTAGTTTAAGTGCTTAGACTGGAGTGGAATGAAAATGTTTGATTTTTCTGCAGTAATTTAGGTACATTTCCTTCCCAGAAAATGGAATATATCTTTTGTTTGTTTATTATTCAGTTGACATGACATTAAAAAATTAGGAATGGTTAAAGAAACAAAGATTGGTGCTTCAGCTATTTCCAGGCAAGTGTGTGAACTGCCAGGTTCAAATTCTCTGCAACCCCCAGTAGTGTTCCCAAAGGAAGCTGATAGTTACACACTTTAAAGTAAATTTCAAGAATATCTGGTGGAGAACTTTGGGGGAATTTACATGTAATGTCACCTAAACTTTGAAACTCAGAGTAGCTTAGGTGGGGAGTGTGCCTAGCTCCCCAGATCAGGATATCTTTGATAACAGTAAGTCAGAAGTAACTCTGAGGTAGTAGAAAATGGGGTTTTGGATTCCTGCCTTGGAATTACTAGTTGAATAAATTCTTTGTAAATATCCTGGTTTAGATAGTTCAGATAAGGTTAGTGGGATTCTCTGTGATAACTCTTGGTTTTTATAAGCAATATATTGGGATCTAGTAATTTATAGTAATTCTGAAAGATTAAACACCTTCAAAGTAATTAAATAAAAATGGGAGACAATATTACAACTCCAAAATTAGTCTTCATTGGTGATTTGAGGAATATAATAAAACTTGATTACCTGGATAGTCAAAATGTACTTTTACATCCCAGGGTTTGTGCATGTGATGGTGACCTTTGAAGCTTAGAAGCTCTTTTGCATCCTCCCAAAATGAGCTGTTTGGTGCACAGTCTACAATGCTGCACCCAAATCTTTGTGTTAAAAAAAAAGGGAGGGTGCAACCTCCCTCACTTGCTAACTGATAGAAGTGATTCTGATTTTGCTTTTAGGAATTTGGAATCACTAGTGTAACTATGCATAGGTTCCCATCCAGGGGGAACGTGATTTTTTTTTAAAGAACATACTGCCTTAATATACTGTCTTCCTGCAGATAGGAGGATTGTTTTCGTTTTCCACCCTCTCTCTGAAATTCCCAGAAGCTAGCAGCATTAACAGGACAACTCTTGTGTTACAGAGCTGAATTATAAATAATTTCTACCTGAATCTTGCCCAAGTTTGGGTACATGAAGCAGCCTCATGGTAAGGCATTTGCTGTGCTGCTGTTTCAGTACTGTGGTACACAGCCTCTTGGCTGATCTTGTATAAATAGTGGTGAAGGAAAATGAACAGATATTGTTAAAATTACCCAATTAATCCAAGTAGTTAAGGAGTTACCTTTGTTTTGAGTGTCTTTGAGTTTTAGGTCATCTTTGTCTGATAATAAAGCAGGAGTTTTTAAGACAGAAAAATCTAAATTGTATCTGCATTATTTGAGAAAAAACCCCAAACATCCCAAAACCAAAATAACTGCTAAAATTAGGGGAAAACTTGTGAATGAAACTGCATTGTAAATTGATTAACCTGTACTTAATATTTCTGATTTTTATGTTTCTTTGCTTAAAATTATGTAAGAGGTTTATTTTGTCACAAAGGCAGGACTCAAGGTGCTGGTTTTTTTCTCCTATAAATGCATATAATGAATGTTTCCCAATATATAGATATTCTGGTAGTAATTAAAAATGCCTGTGCATTCTTATTCTCATCTCTTAATTTTAAAATATAGTTGAACAGAGCTTGATTTGTGTTAGTGTGTATTGTGAATCTCTGGGTGTACTGAGTACTGGAACAAGTCTTATGTGCATGTTTTCTCACTCACAGGGAGCAGGAGCAGGCACAGGGTCAGCCACAGGAGTGTCACATGTATCTCTGAGCACAATGAGTGTGGAAGCTGTGTGTGAGAAGCTAAAGCAGATTGATGGTCTGGACCAGAGCATGCTACCTCAGTACTCTGCAACTATAAAAAAGGTATCAGCTGAATTTCCTTAATGTGTTTTGTTCCTAAACATGGAGATACACAAGGGAAGGAAAATATTTAGTTGCCTCTTTTCTTGAAAATGTTTATTTAAACACATCAGATGTTAAAATAACATCCTAAGTTCTGTGCATGGCAAGTTTGGAGGACATTTTAATACAAGCATTCATTTTTCAGAGAAAATGCTCTCTGTTGAAAAGGACAAAGTCAGAAGTATAAATGCTGATGAGACTGGTTATTCTGAGAAAAGAAGCAAGAAAAATGTTTTCAAAATTGCCATGTGTGATGAAAAAATAAAAATGGTTGCAAATGTGTTCTGTATCTACATAGCAATATCCCTTTCTTTTTTCTCTGTGCAAAATTGACACATCTCTCCTGTTGTAAATGAGTGGTGAAGATGGTTCCATTTCTTTATCACAGTCCACATCTATTTGCTTCAGAAAAAGGTCACTGTATGTTCTTCTGTCTCTCCTCTTTTCTGTGATAGATACATTAGCACAGAATTGTTTTTTGGTCTTTAACTTTTTCACCATTCTGTGTGCTCTTTTTTACAAAGAAAGAAGGGAAAAATACCAAGGTTGTCATTAGTCAATGTTTTTGCTGAGCTCACTTTGTCTTGTAACCTATCGTATCTTAAATAATACAGGAGGGATTTGATTCAAGGATTAAGAGACAGGTTTATCATAGGAAGCTTCAGTGAAGTTACTTAAAGCAAGAAGTAGGATGTTAGATTGCAGGTCATTAAGTAAAGCTGCAAAAAATTCCGGTTGCTTCCTTTGCTTCAGAGTGAAAGAAGAATGTGCTCATCAGTTATCTCTAATGAGATTCCTCTTATTTATATTCTTGTATTTCTTATAAGGGATATTATGTAAAAAAGAAGGAAGAAAATTATCTTTTCCTGGTCTTTTTCCTGGTTTGACTAAGACCATCTGCTGGGATATGGGTACAAAACCGTTGAGATCCCTCAGTATAAGCAGAGCTCTCAACCTGGGTCTTCCATTTTCTGGCTGCTTTCCTAAGACATAGTTCCTCTTTTACATTCTGTCCATACACTGATACATGGTTTAAAGAGAAATACCTCTCGTTGTTATGTAATGAAAATGGTTCTGTGTTGAATTTGGTGCTTTTGGAAGTTAAGCACTATATAAACATGCCAAATGTAAAGAATCATGTTTCTAGAATATAGATCTTGTTCAAGCATTCTGTGTTGATCTCTGATTGATAATGAACATTAGAAAAAAGTCTAAAGTTCTATTCCTGGGTATTTCTGATGATGGGAAGAATGTAAGCCTGTTTTATGCAGAGAGGGAACTTCATGGAGGTAGTACTTGATCTTAGATGCCTCAAGCCAGGGGTCAGATGCTGCCTGGGACTTCATTGTCTGATTGTCTTCAAATGCTTGGGTGTCTGCAGTCCATTTCTGTTCTGAGTTGGAGAAATGTAAGCAGATCAGTGTTGCTTATTGTCCCTGAAATCTTCCACCACTTAATGTGTTGTTTCCTTATGTCTATATATAGGACACTATCATATTGCCTTTTATATGCACATTTTTAATGGGTTTAATATTTCCATTTTTTTCCATGACACACAGGTGTTTTTTGTCCATCAGCAATCGTTACTAAATATACTTCTATATAAACATATGGTTTTATATAGAAGTGGACTTAATAGTGACTTTGGGAAAGTTCACTAGTAGTCTGCATCCAGCTTTACCTCTACCTTTTTAGTCTGTTACTGCTGTGCCATAATTCTTGTATCCATAATTTACATTATTCAATTTTATTTTTTTAGGCAAATATAAATGGCCGTGTCTTGGCTCAGTGCAACATTGATGAACTGAAAAAAGAAATGAATATGAATTTTGGTGACTGGCACCTGTTCAGGAGCATGGTAAGGCTTTCTGTTCAGTGTTCAGGTCATCATAAATCAGTCTTTTTCAATATAAGTTTTTTCTTTCTGGTTGCTTCCTTGTTGTCATCATCTTTAAGTTTTGTAAGTATTGTCTTAAAGCATGAATGCATCTGCTATTTTGTTACTTTGTCTTTTTGTCTTCAGCACTAATGGGTAACTGTTTGCCTGTGAATTTGCATTTTAATTAATTGTGAACTCTGAAGTTTTACCTCCTTTTTTTTGTGGGATCTGGTTTTTCCTGTATGGGTTCCCTTTTTGAAATTTGCCTATTTTAATGAATGGTCAGAACTTCACTGTTTTTTAAATCTCTGTCCTACTGTTGAGGTTAGTCAGGGAATTCAAAGTATGTGTAGTAAGTACAAGGAATTGGGCAGCCAGGCTGTGACAGTGAGGGTGTTATGCATCAACAGAGAACTTTCACAGAGTTTTCTCTTAAGTATTTTTAGACTATTGCCAGTTTTCTTTCTGGAAATAACAGTGTGTCTCTTAACTGTAAGTCAGTCTTGCAAACACCGAGAATTACATGATGAGATTTATTGTTAGACACAAAGTGTTTGGCTTTGCTTTAAAATTTGTAGTTTATCACTTACTAGTTTTACAATAATTTAGGTATTTTTGTGGCATATGGGTTCTTTCAAGGGTTTGAGCAGTAATAAGAATAATTTGTAAATACAAAACAATTATCAAGTGATTTTTATTTGTACTTTTTCATGGTCAAAACTGCATATACGGGTATGCTTTTACAGCTGTGAATTCCTCATTCCTATTTTTAATGGAATTCTTGTTTATCAGTTTTGAGAACTTCTTCTATTTACATACTTACATTTAAACTCTCTCTCTTTGTGTGTTAAGGTCCTTGAAATGAGAAATTCAGAAAATCAGGCTGCTCAGGAAGATCCTCGTGGAGCAGCGGAGCACGGCACAGCTGCGGTTCCTCACAGTGACCTTACTCGCCGTCCTGGCCATAACACCGAGCTGCCTCACACTGAGCTCACAGGCCTTGCTGGCCAAGCTCCCTACACACTGAACTTCAGCTTTGAAGAACTCAACACAATTGGTCTTGATGAAGCTCCTCCACGCCATAGTAACTTAAGTTGGCAGGTATTTAATACAGAAATGTATTCTGCTTGCTTACCTGTATGGAAAAGACGTTTTTTTCCAGTCTTGGTATAGGCAAGTCAAGAAAGAAGTCTCTAGGATAGTTCAGATACTTTCAGTTCTCAGTCTTGGTAAAGCCTAGTTCTGCAGAGATGTAAACTCTAACCATACTCTGAGTTGAAGTCTTTAGTCTTTGCCATCTGAAAACTATTCATCTGTTCCAGTAATCGCTCTTCATGACAAAAAAACTAAAGCTATCATGCTTTTCTCATCTAGCCTAGGGTGGTGTCTTCCAAGGCTTCTGTATTTTTGTATTATTCAGGCTTTGTATATGAAATATTTTAGCTATGTGGTAACCAGAGGTTAGCCCATGCAACAAATATATTTGTTACATTTTTGAAAAGAGACAACTACAGTGCTCCATGACATCAGAACCTTGTCCTTACAATGTATATAACCTGTTCATAGATTCCAGAACTGACATCCTTCTCCAACTGTGGTTTCTGCCATAGCTTGTGGTCAGTTTTCTTCTGCTTCTTATGAGACCACCTGAAGTGTTGGATTTTCATTTGTCTGTCCTTAAGAAATAAGACAAATCAGTTGGTGAATAAGTAGTGGTTAGAATTTAAAAAAAAAAAAAAGAAACAGCAAACCCGGTGGGGTGAACCCTTTTCATCTCTAAAAATAAATTATAAAATCTTGAAGGTGCAACAAAATAAAAAGACACCCCAAATTCTTAACTATAGGGGATACTTCCAATAATCAACATTGTGAAAGTGGGTTTGGGATATATATCCCAGAGATAGAATTCTATCCCAGATACTTCTGAATGTGTGCATGCATGCCTGTGTATGTTTGTAGGATACTAATTACCCTTACTGCCCATTTCCGTGAAGTATCAATGTATGTTTTTTCTAGACCAAAGTGGCATTACACACATTTGATGTATTCAAATAAACAGTGCTTCTGATGCCTATATAGTTATATAAAGTTGAACCAAAGGAATGAGAAAGGTAGTTTGTCCTTTAGAAAAAATTAGAATTCACCTGTTAGAATTTTTTAAGTCAATACTGACTTGTATTGCAGCTTCTCTGTTGTGATGAGTTGACCCTGGCTGGATGCCAGGGGGCCACCAAAGCTTCTTTATCACTGCCCTCCTCAGCTGGGCAGGGGAGAGGAAATATAATGGAAGGCTTGTGGGGCAAGATAAGGGCAGGGAGAGATCACTCACCAGGGACCATCATTGGCAAAACAGACTGCACTTGGGGAAATTAGTTTAATTTGTTACCAATCAAATCAGAGTAGGGTGGTGAGAAATAAAACCAAATTCTAAAAGCAGACATGGGGGCAAAGAGGGTTGTGTTTGTCAGAAAACTGATTTTTCTGAAATCAGATATATGCAATGGAATTTTGCCAAGATATATTGAAGTATGTATAGTGGGGGTCTTTTAAAAATGTTTTTGAGAGGTGTTCAACATTTAGGTGAATTCTTTCTGTCTTTCTAATATAAAATGCAAATTTTGTAAATGTATGAAATCTATTAGAAAAGCCTATCTTGACATACAAATCCAGTTTTTATAATTATATACTCAAAAGAGTTAGTCTCAAATGCACTGGATAATATGCTTGTATTGTGGAAATTTTCCATTATGGGAACCAACAATAATAGTATTTCCTAAGTTTAGTTTTTGTATGTGATTCCATATATATGTTTCTAGTAAGCATATTTTAATTATAGTGTTTACAATTTCACTTGCATAATCTTACTTGCAGCAACAAAAAGAATAATTTAAGTACATATTTAATGCTCTAAGTTGTCATGTAAGATAGATAAAAGTAAAAATAAATAGTTTATTTAACTGTTACCTTTTTCTCTTTTTTTTTCCAGTCACAAACTCGTAGAACTCCAAGTCTTTCAAGTCTTAACTCTCAAGATTCTAGTATTGAAATATCAAAGCTTACAGACAAGGTGCAGGCAGAGTACAGAGATGCATATAGAGAGTATATTGCTCAAATGTCACAGTTAGAAGGAGGTGCCAGTTCTACCACAGTAAGTGGGAGGTCCTCCCCTCATAGCTCAAGTGCTTTCTACATGGGCCAGAGCACGTCGGGGGGCTCCCTGCACTCCAGTGCAGAACAGGAAAAAGGAAAAGATGGTGAACAGAAACAAGATGATGGAAGAAAGTCCTTTTTGCTGAAGAGGAATGATGTTGATTATAGTACTTCAGGTGTTTCTACTAATGATGCATCTCCTTTGGATCCTATTACTGAAGAAGATGAAAAATCTGATCAGTCTGGTTCCAAGCTTCTCCCAGGAAAGAAGTCTTTGGAAAGAACAAGTATTTTCCAGGCTGCAGATTTAAAGCTTAAGGGAGTTACTCTCCGGTATCAGAAACTTCCCAGTGATGAAGATGAGTCAGGAACTGAAGAATCAGATAATACTCCACTTCTTAAGGAAGGTAAAGATAAGAAAACAGATATCAAAATAGAGAAGCAGCCCAAATCTCCAGAACATGGTTCTGAACCTATTAGAACCTTCATCAAAGCAAAGGAGTATTTGACAGATGCCCTTTTGGATAAGAAGGATTCATCTGACTCTGGCGTAAGATCCAACGAAAGTTCTCCAAATCATTCCCTCCACAATGAAGGAGCAGATGATTCACAGCTTGAAAAGGCAAATCTCATTGAGCTTGAAGATGACAGTCACAGTGCAAAAAGAGGAATTCCACACAGCCTTAGTGGCCTTCAAGATCCAGCTGTGGTTCGCATGTCTATTTGCTCAGAAGATAAGAAAAGCCCTTCTGAAAGCAGTCTGATAGCAAGTAGCCCTGAAGAGAGCTGGCCAGCCTGCCAGAAAGTCTATAATTTAAACAGAACCCCTAGTACAGTCACCTTAAATAACAACAGTGCTCCAAGCAACCGAGCTAATCAAAATTTTGAAGAAATACAAGGTATCAGAGATCCATCTCAAATTATCCTGCACCCTGGCTCAGGTTCCAATCCAACTGCAGTTCAGAATGAGAACCTGAAGACGGTTGCTCACAAGCGAGGCCAGCGTTCAAGTTATACCAGGCTTTCAAAAGATTCATCAGAGCTCCACACTGTTGCAGCCTCAGAGGGGGCTGGTTTTGGAGAAGAGAGAGAGAGTATCCTGTGAAAAGCAGCCAGGTTAAAAAGAGTATGCTCATGAATTGTAGCTTGGAATTTTTTGTCAGTCTGTGGTTACATTAATCGCCGTAGTTCAAGCTTTCAATATTGTAAAAGAAGGCCTAGATTATCTTCAGTCATTTTCTCTGAATGGAGGAGTAATTTTTACAAGAAGCAAACTACTTCAGACCTTCCCCACATATAAAAGCAGTAGTTGTCAGCATGGAAAATTAGTTCTTTGTTAAAACACTGTGCAAAGTTTGGTCAGGGGCAGATTTTACAGAAGTATGGTTTAATTATGAAAAGTACAATGTGATTTTGCTTTTCTCTTGGGATATGTATTACTTATTCCATCTAAACATTCCGTTAATTCTCTGTATTTGCAAGTAAAGTTAAAACTGTCCATCCTTGCCATTTGATGTACAAGATGCCAGAACATTGAATAGCACAACCTGTGACACCCTTACCAAACTTTGCATTAATTTATGAATTAATGTGTGCAACATAATTTACATATGTTGAAATTTGAGTGTTAAATTAGTTTAATTTGTTTGCTCTCTGTATGTTCAGTAGTTACTGTTGAATTTGTGAACTTTGGGTCGGGTGGTGATTTGTAAGGAATGTTGTCTTGATGTGTCACTGGAATTGGCAGTTATTTATAAGGTATACCTTATCATTGACTCAGTGGATCCATTATTTATTATAGGTAAATTTTGCAGTCACTGAATAGATGGTCTCTGTAGATGCAACCACCACATTAAAATACTGTAAGGATAAAGTATGAATATGATGTTTGAATTTATGAAGCATTTGTGGCTGTGCGTGGTTTTTCCTTGGTACAGTGTTTATCATTTGGTTATGGAAAGAAAAATAAGCAGTGTTTGCCATTTTAAAACTAATGCTTACCTTTTGGAATCTTGTCAAAGCTGTACTCCAGCTTCTTTATTTCTGAAGTACAGTGTTTGAAGATTTTTTTTATCATCTAGGTAATGTACCTGAATGATGTTATAGCAAATACTTGTACTGTCCAGTGAAATCTGCATGGTGTTGAGGAAGAATTGTTCAAGCTAGAGTCTGCTAATAGAAAGAAAATAAAAAATAAATTGGCATGTTGGGCTTGTGTCCAAATTTCTTTTTATTTGCAGTATTTTGTTTCTTCACTTGATAAAAATGTCAAATCCATGTTGTTATGGGTTAAAGTACTTCACAGATTCAATTTTAAAAAATGCATGAAAACAATATACTTTTAAATATAACACTAAGTAAGTATGAAAATACATTTGATAAATGAAATTGCCAAAGCAGACATTTCTAAATGAAGTGCTGTGAGCTGCAGGGAAGTGGACACCTCTCACTAGTCCAGAGCAGTATTTCTGCTGTTTTGGCAGTCATGGGTGCTGGTAACTGCACAGCTTTGCTTGTATCCCAGTGCATCTCCAACCAGAGGCTTCCCAAGAGACCTTGTGGTCTTGGCCTTTGTTTTCCAAATCAAGAGGATGCATTTCTATGCCAGAGTCAACAGAAGCGTTTCTTCTTTATCTAGGCTCTCTATTTTTTCATTCCATGGATGTCTTACAGGACTGGAGATGTGATCTGTACATTTCTGGATTTGGTTGGTGTGTTATTTGGTTGAATTAAAATTTACTCATCAGAGTGTTACAGAAGTACTGGAAACTTTTGTGCACTATTAGATTAATAGTTCAGCCAAAAAGCCTCCCAAAACAAAATATGAAGCCCCCAAAGCCTGTGTAGCTTCGTAATACTTGGCCAAATCTTTGGGAACAGTTTTTTGGGTTAGGTTCTTTGTCTTAAAAGTAAGAGTATATTACTCTGCTCTCATTTTTGGGATCTAAAAGCTTTTGACAGACACTTGTAGTCATTGTTTTGTAAGAGAAGACAAGTGTAGCCTTCTTAGACATACAGTATTGACAAAAGATACAAAAAGATACAAAAATATACAAACTATTTTGAATCATTTTATCTTAAGTCCTCCAAATAGATGAATGACAAGTTGTCATATGGTTTTGAGGTGCTTTTCTTCCTGAAAGTTTTATCTCTCAAGTCTTCATAAAGTATCAACATTGGGATAAAAGAGGTGGTTGAGTGGAAAACTTTTCAGTGTTTCTGTCTTGTGTTCTCTAATACCCATGGAATTGCTTACCATCACTAAGGAAGCAATAGTTATAAGACAGTATCTGTGTAAGATGGCACAGGACTGAATGCAATTCTCCCGTTGGGTATGTTGATCCATGCCACACATGGGATGTGGGTACCTGGAGTAATTTCAGTTCCAAACAGTGGTTCCCTCCAGTTTGATGGACTGCTTTAACTGCATTATATAGTAATGCAGGCTGTAGTTTATATCATCAAATGTGTTCATGGATTTTTTATTTAGTGCCTTCCTAGCAAAGTTCCTAGAATTGGGAAATATGAATACTTCATAGCCAGTTTAAGAACAGCATGCCATAAAAGTTGACTTTTAACAGGACAGTAAATGTAACTGACTCTCAGAATCTACTTGCATAAAAATAACTAGACAGAGTGATTTTTTTCTTCTCAGTTTTTTTATACAGGTGTTCATAAGCTAACAGAAGAAACTGTGGTAGTATGATAAAGGGAGAGAGGAGAAAACAAAGAAGGAAATGGAATACTTAATACAACAGAGTAGTAAGTGTCCTTTAGTATGTAACAGAAATATATGTTAGTTACTGTTTTCACATGCAGAATATAATGGAATAACATTTGCAAGAATTAGAAATACACTGCAGTTTCCTAGCTGAAACTTGGTTTTTTTTTCTCTACCACAGTTTCTATGGCTACTTAGTTGCATAGTTGCACAATTTTTCGAGTTAAGAAACCATAAACAATTTCCAATGTTGAAATATTTAATGTTAGCTCTGTGACTTGTGGGAATCATGGAACCCAAGAGTTCCATGGAAAATGGAAATGAATGAAAAGTATAAAACAATAAGACAACTGCAAACTTATTTCTGGTACTCACCGCTTTCCAGAACTCGTGTAATGATAGTTTATGTATCCACTCTAATTTTGGATGGCTGAATGTACAGGAACTTGAAACCGTGACTACTTTGTCTAACTGAATCTTAAGAGCATAGTTTGGCTTGTCCTCGTGTTATGATGCCTGGATAGGATTGCATGGTAGGGTGAAAATAAACCACTTTTGGAAGGAAAAATTGGATGCAAGTAACATTCCAGGTTTTATATGAGACTCTTGTGGCCATTTGCCAGCCTTTTCCAGGATTGCAGTTTCTGAGGAAGTGAGAGAGGGAAGTTCTTACATTTCACTTGTGAAACTTGTGACAAAATTATGGTCTGGTAAAATTCTTGGAGATCTGGAAAACAAGTTTCCAGTTTGTGCCTGTCCTGGTCACTCTGGGATATCTGATCACCCTGTGTGACTTTGCCCACACAGCATAATAGGTAAGGGATGTTGGTAAGTTTTCAGACCCTAACTTCCTTAACTTTTCTTTTCAAATACTGTTAAATATTTTGGTTTCTTCTCCTTTTTTTTTTTTTTTTATGTAATCTTTGAGAAATTTTTCTGAGACACAGCTAGCATGGGTTTATACAGAATGCTGAAAGTAGGTGGTTTCTGTTGTGGTCTGGGGCTCAACTGTTCACTTCTGTCAACAGAATCCACAAAGCCTTTTTTTTACATGTGCAGCTCTCATGGGAAGCTTTCTGGACCTTGCTGTAAGAATATGGGAAGTTCTTTTTATGGCTACAGGATAACACAAGCAGAGAAGCCACAGTTCAGCATGTTACACCCTGTGGCCTTGATGATTTTGATCAGCTTTATCATCTATTACAGGTTTATTTAAGTTTCTAAACATGTTACTTAGAAATTGCCAAAGAAAAATAATACCTGAATATTTGATAATATAATATAATGATTTGTAGTCTTGTAAATGAAAGCTACAATAGTGGTAAAATAGAAGTGTTCATACCAGTGAGCGAGTTTTCAGACACACGAGAGAAAAACATTGTAGTAATTGGTGTGAGATAAAGACTGCTTTTGGTATTTTGGTCTTTTCTGTGCTGTATAGGAGTTGTGGTAAGGAGAACATAGAGCAAAGTTCCAATTCCAGTTAAGCAGAGAAGACTGGAAAGACTATGCTAAACTTACACGCTGTTTTCTGGCAGCCTTGTGCATTGTATTTTCTAGATTTCAGTTATCTTACTTAAGGCCCATTTCATTAGATTAAGGGCAGGGTGGGCAAAAATTTTACTTAGAATCTTTCTCCTTGGGAATACAGAACAGTTTCATAAGTTTGAAATATTCTCACAGGTTTCTGATTTGTAACAAACAGAAGAAAAAAAAAAGTAAAAATGGGTGCTTGAAAAAATTCATAGTATAAATAAATAATATCACACCATGTTTCCAAGCTTTGAATCTAACATTTGTATTTTCGTGTGTGGGTCTGACTCCTGTGATACACTTAATATTTTGGTTAAGTTTTGGTTTAGGTTTATGCCCTGTCTTCCATGAAGTAAGACTCAGAGCTACAGGGTTCTCAGCAATGGTTTTTGCAGTCACAAGTGATTGTAGTTCTTTAAGAAGACTGACAACACCAAATTTTTGGGCCTTTAAAAGCATTAACAGATGGTGTTCTTGCCCCCAAATTGTTGTGATGGTGACAGTGGATAAATTTCTAAAGGAAATTCTGTTGGCCAATTTCCTTCTCTTTATTTATCGTTATCTTTGGGTCACCTTCTAAGGTGAAGGAAAAAAAAATCCCAGAGATATTTTAGAAGAACAAAGTATTTTGGAGGAAAGAAAAGACAGGTGAGAGATTGTGTGACATTTTATGTAGCAAAAGGTTACAACTGAGAGTGTTAAAACCCACCCCCAGAAAGTCAAGGGTAGAGCAGATTCTTGTTAATGGATGCCTTGGGGCAGCTTAGAGTGGAAGATACTGAATGGCTGGTGTTTCTAAATATATGTAGGGTTTATTGCAGAACAGTTTGGTTGCAATGGAAAGCAGGTATGTAGCCATTTTGGTTATTATCTATATTAATATGACAATGTACGCTTTAAAAATGTATAAGGAAGGGACAAGTGTAGAAAATTCTCACCATCAAAAGGCATCCTTACAACAGTTGGTAGTTGCATTTATAATGTCTGTTGGTCAAAGTGGTGCTTGCAGACCATGAGGTGGTGGGAGAAATAACACAGACCCCCCTAAAACACTACATCTATTGAGTTTTCATCAACTTAGTCTTAGAGCTGCCATTGCACAGCACAGTGTTCAGGGTTCTTTCATGTTTCAGGTCTGAGTACTGAAATTTCATATCCTTGTTGCTTCTTACAGAAGTAACCTGGATTGCAGAATTATCTTTGTGAGTAAACCAGAGTGTCTGTATATCATTATTGGAGTACAATAAGTTTATTGTTTATGAAAGAGAAGGGGAGGAAAGGAATGTCAGTGGTCCATTATAAGATTTTTCTTTATGTCCAGGATTTCTCATGGTAGAAAACAAAAGGAAAAGTTTGAATAGTTTGTACATGTCCCTGGAACCTAGAAATAAAAACAAAGGCATAAAATATTGACTGTGGGGAACAGTTAAACTGAAATGGAAATTTTGTGATGCCTTACTGCCTTGCCTCACTAATTAAACCACAGGGAAGCAATCAGCAGAGATTTAACTTTTTTGGTTTTGAATATTTCTTCTGAAATAATGTGATGGTTTGTGCTTGGCTAAAAGCAATACATATTCTCGAATATGTTTGCATATTGTGGTACCGTCAAATCTTCCTCATTTGTTATAGTACTTTCGAGAGGCAGCAAAACTTTCCTAGGTTCATTTTGGATACCAAAAATCCTTTCCCACCTCAGCAGTGGTAGAATACAGAATTATATGTATTTTTAGGAGAGTCTTGAGCTTTCATTTGCCAATCAAAATGGCCTTTTGTTGAGAGACCAACCAGCTTTATTTTATGTTCATTGAAACAGTAAGAAGTCCTGAAATCTAAACTGAAGATTCCTATTAAGTTGACTTTTTCTCATTAACCAGCATTGGTTTTTTCCATCGTCCCTACATTCCCTGTTTGACTATAAACCTTGCAGCCTGTTTATGGTCCTCTCCTTTTGGCAAAACCCAAGATTCTAGTTTTGAATGATTCTAGCTTTAGGCATGCCAGTCATTTGGGACTGGGTATATATTTGCTTTCCCTTACTGCTGGACATGCTCCTGTCCCGTCTTGCCCCAACTCCCTGTGTTTGGTGCACAGAACATTGTGTACTTGGAACTGGTTCGGTTCTGCCTCAACACCTGACTGGTAGCTGGGGCTTTGTTTGCTGACAGTGTGACTTACCTTCCCAAACTTTTTCATGATAACCTCATAACTGCTGTACTCTGCAATTATTTTGATCTCAGCAATGGCAGAAAATGCTGTTGTACTGCAGTGGTGGTGGTGTTTTTTGCTTGGATGAGGATATTTAATTGGTGGGGTTTTTTTACCCCAGGAAGGTTTTACAGCCTAGGTAGGCTCTTAAGTTCTACAATCAATTTTTCTCTTACTTATCTCCATTCTCTCCTCAAGTGCTGGAAAATTCACAGGATATTCATATCCACAGTCCACAAAGCTGGTTTTAAAATACATTTTATCTGATATCTTTATTGTGGACACATTTTTAAAAAGTGCACTAATTTGTATCTGCCAATGGAAAAACCTTTGAACTTCATTTAGTGGGGGGGAAATCTGCTTCTTTGTTTCCTTGCATCTGTTCCTGGTAAATAATCAGGCAATGATTGCTCATAGGATAAGGACAGTTGTGAGCTCATCTACATTCTACGTAGTCTGTTAGGATTCTAGGAGAACTTTATAGTTGCACTCAGGAAGGGTTAATTTTCCTCATGGTTCTCTAAGTTATGCTTGATGATGAAGGTCTGAGTGGCACTGCAAATAGTGTTACGTGCAGGACATTTTAGCACTTGCTTTCAAGTAATCTGAAGAATCTGAAAGGTTCTACATTTGTTTAAAGACTGAAGAGTCAACCTTTGGTGTTCAGATATTTTTACTCTGAAAGATAAAAAGAAATCTTGATTTTTTCATTTTCTATAAAAGACAAATCATCAAACCATAAGCCTATTTAACCTCAGGACATATTTACACCTTTGGAATATAAAGGAGGGTTTAGAGGTTTTGTTGTTCCAGGATGCCTTCTGGTCTTAATTTTCAACATCATCTTTTCAGTAGCTTCTTTCAAGGTGTGACGAGGAACCATGAATAATTTCCTCTGTTTTCACCATCTGTGCTACCTTCTGCCTCTCTTCCATCTGATGACAGACTAGCTCAGCTTCATCAGATCTTTTTATATGCTAATATGAACCAGAGTCTTTAATTTTGTTGTCCATGGCTACAGTGTTCAGTAATTTTTTTTTTTTGTCTTCACATCAAATTTCAGGTCTCTTTGTACAGTAATTTCTTTAAGCACCTGGTGGTACTTCGCAAAACTGAGATCCATAGAACAAATTTATCTGCACAGACCCATTACTCTCAAGCAAAAAATACAATGGTGATTCATCCTGGATTTGCAAGAGAAGGTATTTATGCTTAAAATTCAAATTCAGGAAAGTAGTCCTACTTCTGTAATTTTCCAGTAGAGGAAGGGGACAGTTATTTTATTCTCATCCTTGAAATTATTTGGACTTTCAGAAAAAATTCAGATTAGTTTTGTTGGGATTAGTAGTCTTTTAGCAGAGACCTGCCACTGCTCATCTGAGACAGACCATGACTCTTTTGCTTGAGTATCTGGCTTCAAAACATAAGATCACTTGGCTCAGGTTCTGTCAACTGCTTTATGGTTCTTCAATTTTTGGGGTTTTTTTTTGTGTTTGTTTTTTTTAGGTTGTGTTTTTTGTTTGCTTTTTTGTTTGGTTGGGTTGGGGTTTTTTTTGTTGTTGTTTTTGTTTTGGTTGTTTTGTTTCAGGTACAGTAGATTAAAAGAAAGAAAAAAAAATCACCTATATTTAAATAGCCCCTGAGTTCAGGGGATGGCAGAAACCTATCAGAGTTTTTTCTCTTCAGGAATCTTTTCAGGCTGTGGAAAGTTGGACAGAGTACTTAGACAGTCATCCTCCTACTGTGAGGAGCTCCTTTCTAGTCTTTCTGGAAAAATAACCTTCAGTTTGTTTTCTTTCCTTTTTTTTGGCTTTATTTTTTTTTCTTTTTTTTTAATATCTCTCTGTCAGTAACAAATCTCAAAATAACATCTCTCTCTGATCTCGGATCTGATGAAGAATTCTTTACCTATTCTAGTCCACTCACCCTTCCTATTTCAGTGTGAATACCAGGTGTCTGTCAGGGTTAGGGTACTGATGCTGTGAGAGATCCTTATCAAAAGCATGAAGGGCTCTGTGAGAGAATGCACTAAAAAGCCTTCTGTTTCTTCTCTCTTGGCTGAGTGTCCAGACTTTGGACTTTGTTGGAGCTAAAGAAGCTCAACCTTTCAACCTGTGTTGTCTGCTCCACATTCACTTGGCAGCGTTACCTTGGTGCACCAGCCACGTGTTCAATTCAATGTTCTCAAAGGTTCTCTAGGTTGAATTACATTGTTTCCAGTGTTGGTCTTCTGTTGGAAGACCAACAGAAACAAACCAGGTAATGATCAGGGCTAGGACTGAAGGACAGAACCTCAGTGGAGTTTACAGCATTGCCATTCCTGATCATGTCTCTTCAGATTGTAACATCGTTTGGAGAGCAGGTGAAATCCACACCTAGGACTGTCATTGCCACTGTCACTTTTTTGGATAAAGTGAAGTCCTATAGCTTTCCTCCTTCCCAAGCAATTCTGTTTTACCTAGGGAATGCAGTTTTATGTAGTCTTCCATTCCTAGACCATTCTTTCATGACCAGGATGGTAAGAGGGGTGATTTTGTCTTCACAGGATCAAGTCAGGACCATGTTAGTAGCAAAGCAACACTATCTGTAAAGGCTGCTAAACAGGATGATGATTTATGACATGTCTATAGTGGAACTTGCCCAGAGTGGTGCAGTTCATCAGAACTCTGGCAACCCTTGAGAGTCTCCACTGCAGATAGTTTTGAAGCTCTTCTCTGCTGAGAGGAGAGCCAACAGGCTTTGAGCTGATATTCAGCAAGAGTTATGGCATCACACAGGAACCTGGGGGCTGCTGCTGAGCTTCTAAGATTGATCTGTCAGTCTTAAAATGAGGACTGTGACACCTCTTTCCAGGTCACTGAAAGTAATGCACAGAGATGTTTAAATATACATTTAAAAATGGAGAAAGAAAATATTCATAGGTTGCACCGAAGGGCAAGTCTTTCTGAGAACTCTGAGTTCTGTAGCAGAGCCAGGACTGAGATGACACAGCACCTGTATCTGAAGTATGTGTGAGGATGTGGTGTGAACACACGCCGTGGGTAGTGCAAAGGTTGAAAATTCTTAACTGCCTGGGAACATGTGCAATTACAATATAAATATGTAAATGAACAACACTTCTAAGAAAGTAAATCACTGCTAAAGAAGAGAGATTTCAGGAAAAAACCTACTGAGGATAGTCATTAAAATCTTCCACGTTGAGGCTATGTAGCACTGAAATCTATTAAATTCAGATACCTTAGAATTACCTGGATTTGAAAATTCTGAAGAAAATAACTTCAAAATTCATTCATGTTTAGCTGTTGCAAGACCTTCTTTTTAATGCTTTCTGAAAAGAAACAAGTAGAAACAAGTAGAAAAAATCCAAGGTAAATTGACTCCTCATAACTGTTTGGCTTGTATATTTTTCTTCTCTCCAGATCTTACGAAACTAAATTATTATGGGGATTTCTGCAATACTAAGAAATCAATAATTATTAAAAAAAACCCCAAAACTTTAGAGATCAGAAGTGGGAGGTTCTGAACACTTAGACCTATCTATCATACCAAGAGCTTTTTGTCCAGATAGTAACTTAAGCATACTTATTTTTCTTTCAGTGACTGCCTCAAGTCAGTACGGCCAAGCTGTGCTTTCTGTTGAAATTATGGATCTGGTCAAAATAATCTATAAAACATGATCAATTTTCTTGAAGAAATGGAAAGACAGCTGTATCATGGAGATACAGCTACTAGAAGATAGGAGAGGAGTATCTGGAATCGTATTCAAGGCAAAAAAGGAGGGCCTGGGGAACTATCTTTACTTTGACACCTGGAAGAACTTTATTTATCAGGATTTTATTATTCATCAGGTGTTTAGACTGCAAGTTTTAAAGTTAATATTAAGTTTTCAGGAATGACCCTTATCAAATTGCTCCAATTTCCTCCTTTGTCTGAGTAACCAACCTACAGAAGATGGATACAGCAGATGTGATATATTTGACTGCAGTAAGACTTTTATCATTGAAGCTTAAGCAAATCATGCAATGGAGTGAAAGCAGACTGCTGGAAAAGGTAAACCTGGAATGATCATCAGTTATGTCAAAACAGGGTCATGTGGGGGTCTGTTTGGTCCATTCTTGTTCAGTACCTCAATTAATTAGCAACCTTTTTGGTGGAATCTCAGAGTTTGCTATTGTCTGAACCTGCCTTATCTCAAAGGACAGAATTATTGATACACAGAAGACTGTAAATTAACATGATGCCACTCAGTAAAGGCAAGTATAAAGTGAAATCAGGTCCACAAATATAAATTTGATTATAAGCCACTGAAATACTGCAGAGAACAATGGGGTTTTAGTGTGGCTACTAAACCAGTAGTAAGCTAAGAAGACAAATTATACTGTGGAAGTGAGAGGGAAGAAGGAAAATGTCTGATGGGTGAATTAATAGCAGTATTATCCAATCCAGGAGAGGCACGTCCTGTTGCTGAGGGTGTACTGTGTCCAGACCTGAGCAACTTTAATAAGCAATGGAGGAGAATGGCAAAAACATATAGAAAATATGACTTTACAGATATGTAATATTGGAAGAGTTGGACTTAGAGAAAGGTTGAATGGACATGATTTCTTCAGATATAAAATATTGTTACAAAAAGATTATAAGTTCATCAGTGAAGCACAAAGTTATCAGCTTCTAATTTGTGGTAGAAACCCCTCCCCAGTATAAGAAAATAAAAGCTTTCTACTAAAGCAATATCAGTGATGCTAAATTGTGGAATTTCATTCACTGGGAGTGTTTGAGAGTAATATAAATGAATGGATCATAAGATGACCTCCTGCCACTCTGGTTTGCACTTTTTGATTTTACATTGCCAAATGCACATAAATTTGTTTCAAACATCAGCTGTCACTGTGTTTGGCACTGATGAGACTCCCAAAGGAAAAACAGCATGTGCCAAACTATATGTGTTCCTAGGAAATTCACTGATGAAGTAGGCCTCAATGTAAATACCCACAAAAGAGAAAAAGTTGCCAAATTCCCGCTTGGAGCAGGTCCATGAATAGAAGTTCAAATGCAGAAGGTCCTGCTTTGAAATAGAAAGAGCCAGGCAACACAAAGCTGGTTGGAGGCGAAGATAACCATAACCCAGACCATTCCAGTTGTATGGGATACAGGGCTGTCAGTTCAAATGGAGGAGCAAACCAGTATATTTTGCATATCTGATTAATAGCTCCTTGTTCATGTGTTTGATGGTCAGACTTCCAGTCACAAGTATGACTCTTGTATTTTGCACAGTGACCTCATGCCCAGCCTACTGTCATGTTGGGTGTTTGCATTCATGTTACAATATTAGCATTGATAATTAAATGTATGGATCTTGGAAGAATTGAAGTACTTGACATAAAATCCTGTTATCTGATTTGCATTCAGGCCAAAGAAACTGCTTTTACTTCACCCAGAGATCTGTGGTTGCCCAGTATTTATGCTTTCTCCCTGACTCTTTTTTCTTAGTGATTTAAACAAACCTGGGGCTCGAATCTACCTTGATGCTTCCAGCAGGATAAAGACCATTCTTTGGCCTATTGCAATGGAATCTCTCCTGTTGATATTGATACTGATACTCTGTAAAACATAATGCTACTCTGGGAGGGCTTCTGGGCCATGTAACTTCCAAGTCATGACTGGCAATTTTTTGAGGTGTGGCAGGTACAATTTCACATGATAAATGACCAATTTTAGTGCCCAAGATGCTCCCATTGGTAGTATTACAAAGGTAGCTCAGCATGAGAGATGCTAATTCATAAGAATTCCTGAGAGGGAGAATGATATTTTCATTTTTACAGATGGATAGAAACATGAAGGAATGAAATTACTTGCAGAGTCACATACAAAGTCTGTGGGAAATCTGGGCTAAGAGCTATGTCTTATAGCTTCCAGTTCAAAGTCTTAACCACAAGATCATATTTCCCCCCACATCAGTGAAGCCCTGTTTCACCACCTTCAACAGCTGATAAATTACTGGTTTGAGCTGTTTAAATGCCAGAACTTTGAAGAGAAAGGTAAGAAGTTTTTGTGGCTTATAAGTGTTTTCATGGACACCTTAAATCATTCACCAACCCTGTAAGAATCTAATGAAATTAACTTTCTGTCCTGACTTGTAATTAAGCGCTTAAGAAAGCTGTGGAAGCCATCAGCGGATCAAAAAAATTAAAAGTACATATCAGCAAGAGTTCAGCGACTAGGAGATAGTAAGCTAATACTTCTAGAACTTCAAATTGATTACATTTATAAAGCTCTTATTTTTTCTCTCCAGAAAACAGAAGAATGTCTATAAATATCTCTTCAGCAAAACATTCAGTTGCTTAGAGGCATCTATCTCTGAAGATCTTTTTGGAAGTGCAGTTCTTTTGAGACCTTTTTCTGTGATGATTACATCAAATTGCCACACAGTTACCTTACATTTACCTTTAGGTCCCACGTGACAGTGTCTCAATATAAGGACAGATATCCAGTAATTGATTTGTGTCATGTAATAATTCCAAGTATACCTCTACTGAAGCCCTTAGGCATTTGTTTTTGGGTATGTCTGTGTTTCAGTCTGATGCCTTTAGGTCAGTTCATGCAGATGATGAGGATGACTGAAAAAGCTGTTTGAAGCATCAGGAGCAGTCAGGTCGCAAAGATTTAGGTGTCACTACAGCCTTGTGTATCTTCCATGGCTGTCTTCCATGCTGAAATCTGTACTGGACAATCTCCCTTGGTGTTGGTACCCAGCCCAAGAGAATCCAAGTTTGCTTAGGTCTTGCTCACATACTGCAGTCATGCTTCCCACTTGTACTACAGAGGTATCATTCCTCAGGATTGGAAAAATGCCGGATCACCCCAGGACAACATCCACTCCTTCTCTAACCTTTGAGTTACTGCATGAATTAATGCCCTGAAAAATAGCACTTACAGAGTTGTTTTTCCTTTGTAAGCCTGAAACCTGTATATCAAAAGAACCTGTTGTTATTGTTTCTTAGTGAATGGCTTTCATTGGAAAATCTAATTGATGGAGAAATTTAGATCACAGAACTCTTGGTTTTAGTGTCAGTCCTCCTTTCCTCTGTCATTTACTAAACACTGTTCACCATGTCTATTAGTTTTGACATAATCATAGTCCTTTTTATCCTTTGCTGCATATAGTTCTGAAGGAGAAACCCCCACTTTTTATTCCTAATGTAAACAATATAAAAAAATGCTCCTCATTACTTATTTACATATTTATTCATAATGCCCTGAAATAATATGTGAGGTCATAAATGTTACAAATACACAGGATATAATAAGAAATAACACTAACTAATAAACCCCAACATGGAATCTAAAAAAAATAAGTTCTCAAAGCTGACCTACTTTTTTGTTCCCCCTGCTTTTAGTGAATTACATGCTTCCTATGATAATATTTTGTTGTTACTGTATGCTTGGCAGGAATTGTGTTACTGAAGGTGATTCATTCATAATTTTCCTAGCAATTTAACCTGCAAAAGGAAGTTTTAAAGAAATACTTGTACGGTTAATTTTCTTATTTTTCCCTAGAAAATGTTAAATTTAGTCTGTTATGGGAGGTATAGTTATCAAGGACTAAAATCCTTTATTTTCCATAGGTTATGCAGTGTGAATAATATCTAAAACGGAAAAGAAAAGAAAGAAATAATTTCTATTCTGATTGGGGCACAAGGCTGGCTGGAACTAGCATTTTATATTTGTAAATACTGTGGAATTTGAAGAGGGATTTTTAGCTCTTTCTTAAAACTCTTCAGAGAAGCTAAAGAATAGATCTGTCCACCCCCTTCCTGAGTTCACGAGACGAGTAAGTTTTACATACTTTTGTTCTAACAGTTCTGCTTTTTTTCTTGTAGAATTTGTGACTGCATTCACTTTCTACACTGCAAACATACTTTCTTCTGTTCTGCCTTTTTCTCATATGGACACTACTTTTTTACCTCATTATTTGTGTATTCCATGTTTTCATTGTCTGTGACTCCTTGCATAAAACCTACTTTTCTTCCCTTTCTCTGGCAGAATAATTTTCTTCAGAATTTTCTTGTGTGTGTGTGTACATGATATCACTTATTATTTTTGTTCTGCATATCCTTCTTGTCTCGTTCTTCCACTTGTAGTCACATTTCTATTGTTTTGTGGCAGGGTGTTGTTACATCATATTTTTCAGTGGAAGACAAATCTTAAAGTACATGCTTTGTTTTCTCACTTTGATGCCTGGATTCTCAGTTTCTTTTTCTATTTGAAAAATTTTGGTTATTTTTAGGCTCATAACTAACAAATCTGCTTCCTTCCAGGACTGCCATAGTCCGGGAAGTTTCTGCCTTTGCATATCTCTCCAGAAATGCTCCCTTTCCCCTTACAAGTACTGTTCAGCCACCTTACTTTTATCTTTTCTGAAAATACTGCTTACCTCAAAGCCCTGTAAAACAGGAACAAAAACAATAGTAAGTATTCAAAGCTGCCAAAAAACAACATACTATTAAATACTAGTGACACTTTGTGTCCGATATTCAGATTAGGAGAATTGTTTTCAAGCTGTCAATAAACCGCTAATTGCATGTTGGATGTGGTGTGTACATAACACAGTTTTTACGTATGTGTTTACTACAAGGGTCCAAACTTCTACCCTTTTTAACTCAAAGCATAGCTTTTTCTTCTAAATTAAACTTTTAAACTTAGGTGCATGAATCAAAGTAATTCAGTCAAAAAATTAAATCTCCAAGGAACTCTTAAAATTTGAATGATGGAGGAATCAGATTTACATAATTTGTTTTACAAATGGATTTACAGTGGAATTTAGAATTTAGTTTTATAGGTATTGTGATGTCTTGATACTTAAAGGATGAGGTCCAACCAACATTTCCAGCTTTTTCTGAAAGAGTGGTAAGTGCAACGTTGTGATAATGAGAGCAAAACGAGAATTAGTAAAGAATGTGTCCACATGTGTCCCTTCATATCTGCTGGGTGAAAATATCTATGTGCTGTAAACCAGCTTTCTAACAAGAGCTGGACCGAGTTTATAGATTTGGCATGTGATTTACTCAGCCTCCTAACTGTTACATCTTTTGAAAAGTACTAATGGGAGCTTTACTTAATGCATTTTACCCAAGCTTTTTAAACTCAAAGAAGCAAACCCCTAGTAGTGGCACTGTGTTCTCATACACTTATGGGGAGAAATACAAAAGCACTAGGAAAATATTTTTCCAGGAAGTTGTGAAATGTAGCTATGCAGCTTGACCAGTCTTCCTGAAATAGCCTGCCAATCACTTTATTCTTGTATATTAACTCATGTAGACACTGAATTTGAACTTAAAAAATACTTACATGTTCATATTCTTGGTCTTTTTTTATTTTTTGGGGTTTTTGGGTGGGTTTTTTTGTTTGTTTTGTTTTGTTTGGGGTTTTTGTTTATTTTGGTTTGGGTTTTTTGTGGGTTTTTTTTGTTTTGTTTTGTTTACTCTTGTTCTTGAAGCAAACCTCTTCTACCCTAATGAATGGAAAATCAGAATCTCTAACAGTTAATCTCCTGCATAACAATGTCCATGAGAAACATTTCCTCCCAGTTCCACTGAGGTATGTCTGTGTGTCTTTCTGATGCTGTGTGAGACTGTCTTTTCTAGAGGCATTAATATGTTACAGCTGAGTGTGAAGCTACTGCTCTGAACAAGGCAGTAATCTCAGCAGCAGCAGCAGCAGCAGCAGCATCATCATCTGTTGTTGAACACCAGTTCTCTATTCTCTGCTCTCTACATTGGTTATCTCTATATTGGTTAACATAACAAGACTGTTATCACATTCCTTCTCTTCAAGTACCGCACAGATTTCTAAAAGGTCACAAAGAGCTTGTGGATGGGCAATGAGGTTGACAGAAAATATGGCTGAAGGACACTGTTAGAGGTTTTCTAAGACACTGAATTTCCCTGGGATGCTGGTATCTGATGCAGCCAACCCAGCTCAGTTCTGTGGGGTGCCTGACTGAGAGAGTCCATCTGGGATGGAGGCTGGCTCTCTACTCCAGGTGAAAGAAAGACTGCACAAGACTGAAAACACAACTCAAACTTCAACCTCATTGTTTTTTAAAGGCCAGATACACTGCTTTGATCTTTTACAGTCTAATGTGCAGGAACTACTTAGTCTCATGTTACTTCTGTCCTCCCTTTTTCTTCCTGCCTCTCTCTCCCCCTTCAGAGCACTACGTCTCTTCTCAGGACAAGAGAAAAATAAGGTGACAGGTGTAACTCCAATAGGATATGCAAGTTCTGTATTGAGAAACAGTGCATCAAAGCGAACCTTCATGCAAAAAATATGAGGAAAGCTGTTCTAGGAGCATGTGAGATCCTGAGATTACGTGGAGGAAGTACCACCCAAAGGTGATCTTGCACTCTTCCATCAGCATCAGATACTGCAGCTGTTAACAAGAGGTGGGCTTCATTGAGGCAACGCTGCTGGTCCTGTGTCTGCTCAGATGCAAGATGGTAAGTACCCAAATAATTTGTTCTCTTCCAAATGAAAGAGAAATTCCAGTTCTTATAAAGAGAAGAACCCCCCCTCCCCACAAACAACTGTATGTGAGCTTTTGAAGTTCTGCCATCAATAGTAAAACTTAAGAGCTATTTCAGGCTGTTAGTTTTAAGGACAAATACCTGACCTATTCATAAAACTGTTAGTAACAGACAGGGTGTAATTTGTGGTGATACTTACTAGAAATTATGAAAACCTACTCTTTTTGGCAAGTAATGCAGTTAGGTTAATTGTTTTAAATCTGGATAGGCGTTGTTGCTTCACATAATGTCATTTTATCTATCTATTCATCCTGTTCTTGTGAAATAGAAAGTAAAGTGCTGTCTTCTAGGGCAGCTAACAGCAGTAAGTCCACTGTAGCACTTCCTGTGCAATTAATTTTTCTCAGTGTGGCCCTGTTTATAGTTCTTGCCCAGTGCAGTGACCGCCCTTTTAATTTTTTTTTCAAGACAAGCTATCAACTTGAAATATAAATTCCTCTCAGTTACTATGAGTGACTCCAAAAGTAATTGCATTTGTTTGTTTCATCCTTTGTTGTCTCCTTTGATTTACCTTAGCTAGTGATTCACACAATCAGTGACTGTTGCAATATCAGCTTGTTTTATTGAAATACTGTTTGCATTTGGCTCCTACACTTTAGAATTATGATAACTTAATGACTGTTCTGGAGATGAATATGGTAATGTGGGTAAAACAAATTTGATTTCAAAAATCCAACATTTTAATTTATCTGTAGAATCAGAAAACACTGATCCTTTTGCAAAACAGTAGTTTTACAGAGTACATTCGTGAAAACCTTTTTCTGTACAAAATTCAATGCCAGTGTTTTCTTTTGCCGTGCAACAGTTGCATTCTGGCATCGCTCTTTACAGCTTCCAGAAAAAGCTGTGTAAATAATTTCTTTGATTTAAGTAAGTAAGCAAGGGCAGTGGTAAACACAGGAAGAGATTCTTACTCACAGCTAATTCTCATTAGCAAATCATAATTTTACCACTTTCCCATATTGCATTAATTGATCCAGACTGCAAAGTGTTCTGTAGAAGAGTCCTTAACACACACACACACTAGACTGTTCAGAGAACATGTCTTACTCTCCGGAGTCAAACACAAGTTAGTTCTATCAAATGGCGCTTTTCTCGTTGCGTTACGAGCAAAGTATTTGGTGTTGCAGAGCAGTGTTCTCTGTGGGTTTTTACAAACCGTGTCACTCCTTGTGAACGGAGCCCGCAGCTGGGAGCCGGAGCGGCGTTTCCCGGAGCCCGCAGGGAAGGAAGGCGCCGCTGGCACGGGGCGGGCGGTGCCGTGCGCGGCCGGCCCGCAGGGGGGCGCTGGCTCTCCACGCACCGCCCGCCGCCGAGCCCCGCGGCCCAGCGGCGCGTCCTGCCCGCGCTCCGGGGCAGCGCCCTCGGTCATGTTTTTGTCAAAATATTGGCACCGGTTCTGCAAGTGGCTCCCGAGTGGTTTCGGTGCGATAGACACAATGCTGTTTGCCCGGGGGTGAGTAAACAAAGCCCAGCCTGCTCTCTGCGTTTCCCTTACCTGGAGATGGGCTGGAGGGACTCCTACCGCCCGTGGGTGTGAGCCTGTCGATTTCTGGCCGGGATAAGACTGGGAGCTGGGCCATATGTTATTACGGGCGATACACAAAAAAAAGCCGGGTTTGGAAACCTCTCTTCTGGACGAGAGAATACTCTTGTATCTCTGTTTCCCCCCCTCCCCACCCCCGTGTGGAATTGTCTATAGGTGCATTTGCAACTTTCATGCATAGCCTGCTCAAAAACAAATTGCAGAGTTTAAATATGATTGTCACTAAAGCTATTTTGCTGTCACATACTTGACTGCAGGTTATCTTGATCTGTTNACAATCAGTGACTGTTGCAATATCAGCTTGTTTTATTGAAATACTGTTTGCATTTGGCTCCTACACTTTAGAATTATGATAACTTAATGGCTGTTCTGGAGATGAATATGGTAATGTGGGTAAAACAAATTTGATTTCAAAAATCCAACATTTTAATTTATCTGTAGAATCAGAAAACACTGATCCTTTTGCAAAACAGTAGTTTTACAGAGTACATTCGTGAAAACCTTTTTCTGTACAAAATTCAATGCCAGTGTTTTCTTTTGCCGTGCAACAGTTGCATTCTGGCATCGCTCTTTACAGCTTCCAGAAAAAGCTGTGTAAATAATTTCTTTGATTTAAGTAAGTAAGCAAGGGCAGTGGTAAACACAGGAAGAGATTCTTACTCACAGCTAATTCTCATTAGCAAATCATAATTTTACCACTTTCCCATATTGCATTAATTGATCCAGACTGCAAAGTGTTCTGTAGAAGAGTCCTTAACACACACACACACTAGACTGTTCAGAGAACATGTCTTACTCTCCGGAGTCAAACACAAGTTAGTTCTATCAAATGGCGCTTTTCTCGTTGCGTTACGAGCAAAGTATTTGGTGTTGCAGAGCAGTGTTCTCTGTGGGTTTTTACAAACCGTGTCACTCCTTGTGAACGGAGCCCGCAGCTGGGAGCCGGAGCGGCGTTTCCCGGAGCCCGCAGGGAAGGAAGGCGCCGCTGGCANCTCTGTTTCCCCCCCTCCCCACCCCCGTGTGGAATTGTCTATAGGTGCATTTGCAACTTTCATGCATAGCCTGCTCAAAAACAAATTGCAGAGTTTAAATATGATTGTCATTAAAGCTATTTTGCTGTCACATACTTGACTGCAGGTTATCTTGATCTGTTGTGTTCAACTACTCAACTGCTTCACAGGACTATGGACAACAGCTGTGTACAGAGACAGTAAATGGGCCAGGGAAAGTGGTGAGGTGAAAATGTCACAGATTTTTCTGATGTGTTCTGGAGGGACAATGACAATGGTATAGAATAAAGAAATCCCACATCTTCAAGGAAACTTAAAGGATTAATGTTAAGAATTAATAATGTTGGGCACTCAGCTTTGACCTTGCTGTTTATCTTTGAATGACAAAATCTAAAGAACAGAAACAAAGAGTGAATGTCTAAGGGAGGACCTAGTTTAAACCGCCAGTTCTGATTGTAGGATTGCATTGTTAAGTCGAGGAATTAGTTAATTCTGAAAGAGGAAAAATGTTTTCCTTTTTTAATTTACATTTTTAAAAACATGTTTGTTTGTTTTCCTGCTCAGCTCCCCACGCCTTGTAAATTGTGAATTTCTATTTTGGCTGTGCATGATAAGGGAATCGGTTTCATTCCACAAGTGTGTTAATCATCCTGTAGCTTAAAAATATCGAAGTGTAAACGCCGTAGTTTCTAAAGGGGTTGATCTTAAAATAATTACAGTGATCTGACCGTTGCAGCTCTTTAATTTTATAAAATGAGCTGTGGGTTTAAAGTGTTTTACTGTTGTTTCACCCCAAAATGAGCAGCAGGGTGAAAAAGTAGTTTTGACGGTGAAATTTGGTGGCGATTGCATTAGATTGCTACTGGTTTGGAAGATCCCAGTTCTCTGATTAGAACCCCGAATGTGCTGGAGTTAAGAGTTGGGTAAAATGTACAGGGAAAAGAGTATTTCGGGGACTGAGGCGTGCTGATTTGCGGTAATGAAGTATTTCACTACCGGGCTGTCAGGGTTAAACGCTGATTGCCCGAAGCTGGAACAAGCCCTGCGCTCCGGGCGCTGCGACAGTAGCGAGGTTCGGCCACAGGAGGCACAGCCGGTGTGCGCCGCACGGAGCTTTCCCTAATCCCTGCGGGGCTGGGCATGGGGAGATGCAGATCAGCTCTGGGCCGTGTCCTTCTCTCCCCACCCCCCGGCCCGTCCCAGCTTTTGCTAACCCCTCCTGTCTTCTGATGGCATTGATCCTCTGAGAGGGCGCGCTTCTGCTCGGGCAGGGCAGCGTCAGTATTAAGAGATCAGAGCTGGCTTTCTCCCAGCCTACGTGAATGGATTTGGTGTCAAGGGCAAGGAAAGGCAGCTGCTGCTGCCCCAGAGCACCACCCACCCACCTGTTCGCTAGGGAAAGTGTTAGTGGCCCCAGGTGAGGCTCCTGCCTTTCACACTAAGAGTCCCCAGAGCACAGAAACCCTAAACGCGCTCCCTCAGGCCCAAAGCGCAGCGCCTGCCGCAGCTGTACTTCACCCGAAGCACCACTGAAGTTTCTTTCTTTCACATTACAAGTGACTCCCTTAAATTCCCAAGCAGGACCCACAATTTAACTTCTCATTTCGGGGAAGTTTATGCTTGCGCTTAAATTAGAATGTCATCTGATAGGCACAACCACTGTCTTATGACAACTATAATGAACAGTGGCTCCACAGGGTACAGTAAGTGTCCCTGGAACAATAAGGGATATTGCATCGCTTCCGAGGGCAAAAGAGAAAGAATAAACAAACCGTTTCTGGCTTTCAGGAATTTAGATTCCTATTTCAAACTTAATTTAATTCTTATGGAAAGAGTCCCTGTAGGAGCAGCCAAAGTTTAATCAGTAACACAACAGTGATTTAAGTCAATTCTCAGTATCTTAGTCATATGGAGAAGCTGCTGCAAGTGATTAGAAAGCCCATTTCATTGAAATACTGCATGGAAGCATGAAAATTCCAGTGAGGAAAGGCAACAGTCACTTCATCATTCTAGATCCCATGTTAACACATCACCAGCTCTCACATTCAAAGCCTTTTTAGAGAAATTTAATAGTTGGGGCACTAATAACCACCCACAACCCTTAATTCTGAGTGATTATTCTAAGCACAAATTAACAGATTTGGGCTATTACTACCCCGAACTGAATCATTCAGAGGGGTGGGAGGGAAGAAAAAAGTCAATACTCCATGGGAATGCCTCAGGATTAACTGCTTTTGTACATTTCCAAGCACTTTTGTCAATAGCATCCCTTGTGTAATAAATTCCTTTTCTAGTTCCTTTCACACTGTTTACAGGCAGATGACTTAGAACATTACAATATACACTCAAAGAAGATTTTCCAAGTTACAAGAATTATTCACTTCAGGTAATTTTATTCTTTATAGTCTCTACATATTTGAATTTTTACTTGATAAATTCATAACAATGTATAGTCCTAGGTTTGTGTCAAAAAGGTAATTTCTGACCACAGACTTTCCTAAAAAACTGAACACTGGATCCTTCCGGTACTCACGCTCCACCTTTGGAAAAAAAGGCAAAGTCTGCTTTANCCACAACCCTTAATTCTGAGTGATTATTCTAAGCACAAATTAACAGATTTGGGCTATTACTACCCCGAACTGAATCATTCAGAGGGGTGGGAGGGAAGAAAAAAGTCAATACTCCATGGGAATGCCTCAGGATTAACTGCTTTTGTACATTTCCAAGCACTTTTGTCAATAGCATCCCTTGTGTAATAAATTCCTTTTCTAGTTCCTTTCACACTGTTTACAGGCAGATGACTTAGAACATTACAATATACACTCAAAGAAGATTTTCCAAGTTACAAGAATTATTCACTTCAGGTAATTTTATTCTTTATAGTCTCTACATATTTGAATTTTTACTTGATAAATTCATAACAATGTATAAGTATTAAAAAAACCAACAAAAACAACACAAATCAAAGCCAACAGTTGGTCCCCAAAGACTAAAGCAAGCAATCAGTTCAATAAACACACTTGATTTATTTTGTATAAAAAGGGTTAAGTTTACAACTAAACTTTTATAAAAAGTTTAGCATGATTAAGTACATCATTACACTTTTTGCAGAAATGTTTATTTCTGCCACTATACAAGAGAACTCTAATTAAAGAGTTCACAAGGTTTCACTCANCCTTGTGAGATTTTTGTTTCGCTCCCCACGTTGGGAATAGTATATAAAGGAAGCCTTCCAACTAGGGAAAGGGTATTTAAGAGTCTCTTCATAAATAACTAGGTTCAGTCCAAGTTGAAAAATGGGGTGGGGATAAAGATCAATCTTGATTTTTTTCTTCTTTATTAATTTTAAAAGTTCCTTTTACTTGAACGTGGATTTCCCCCTCCAGATACAGCTGAAAAATAAATTCAGCACCTCAAAAAAAACCAAAAAAAAACCTGTAGACATTTTCTTGTGCAAAAGAAAAAAAAAGATCTCATCAGTGGAACACCTGCAAGAGATTGAAAAGAGGCATATTTAGGAGAATGCTAACAGGGCAGAGATCCGGACAGACTGGCGCCAGAGAGGAAGCCACAGTTTGAACATTTAACCAAACACTCAGAGATTGGGCAAACCCTGGCGTCCAGATGCAACACATACACGCTCACACACTCGCTCTCAAGAGCACAAATTGAACATAAAAATAACATACACTCCAGGGAAAGGCTAGAAAGAGGATTCTCAGTCCAATCTTTATTTAGATCTCTGTAAACGCAATGTTCAGAGGCGCCAGTCTGCCTCTTAGAGCAATTATTTGATTAAAAGCAGTCACTTATTTAACTGATAGCGCAGACAATCCCACATCACAGAATTCAAGGAATTGTGCCAAGATTCCCAACTTAATCAGTCACTTTGGCCCAGGAAGCTAAAGCTTCAAGACCAGATAAGAATTTGCATTAGGCAGCGGGCAGGATCAGAGGAGCCTGTGCTGCTGGGTGAACCTTAGCGACACACATACACACACCTAGGACCTCAAGACTCAGTTATTAATCTCATTTCTTACTGATTACAAAGGCATCTCCTAATCAACTTTTAGGACCTATTTTTATCACTTGCCATCACGCCTCCCATTCCCCGGGGAGGCAGTTTTTACCCGAAGTTTAGGAAAAAGGCGCACTGCACTCACCGTTTGATTCAGCCACAAAGTGCTTTGCTGTCGCTTGACATGAGCTCTGAGGGGAACTCAGACGCCTGCGAGAGAACAAGAGCAGGGTAAGGGCGAGGCGCCCGAGCACTCGCAGGGAGGCCGGAGCCGATCGTCCCGGCTCCCGCAGCGCTTCCCCCGTGGCGCGTCCGGGTCCAGCCCCGCCGCGGGAGAGGGAGGGCACGGCGGGCGCTGCCAGCCGCCACCCGCGCTGGGGACACCGCCAGCGCCGCCCGAGCTCCCCGATCCCCGCTCCGCGGCGAGCCGGGGCGCGGGGGAGGCACTTACCTGTAGCGAGAGGATGCTGATGTCTGTGTTGAGGGTGGTCAGAGGAGTTCTGGAGGAAGGGTTCTGCCCGGGTCTCTGGTGGTGCAGGCTGACGATGCTGGGGTGCGAGTCCAAGGCGATCTGCAGGTCCAGGATGTAGTCGATGACGTGCTGCAAGATTTCCATCTTGCTCACTTTCTTGTTCTGCGGGATGCTGGGCACCAGCTCCTTCAGCTTGGAGTAGCAGTCGTTCATGTTGTACAGCAGGCTCATGGGGTCATCCACGGGGGTCTTGCTCCGGGAGATGCCCAGGTTGTGCTCCGAGAGGCCGGTTTTCCTGACGGACCGCACCGGGCTGAAGGCTTTCATGCTGGCAGGCGGGCGGAGAGCGCGGTTCTGGCGTGCGGGCTGGAGCCTGCGGAGCGCTGCGCTGCCGCTCTGGCGCTGCCGGAGCTCGCACTGAGGGCAGGCGCTGCGCGGCCGCTCTTATATGGCGGCCGCCGCCGGGCCCGGCCCGCGCTCGCTGCTATTGGCTGCCGCCGGCACGTCCATCACCGCGGGGCGCCCTCACTGGTGGGGCCTTCCGCCCGGGCAGCCAATGGCGGCGGGGGGCGTGGCCGCGCACACAGCTGAGGGAGTAAATAGTGCGCGGAGGTGTGCGGGCCCGCGTGGGGCCCGGGGCGGCAGCGGCCCGTTCCCGCCCGGCCCCCAGGCATCCCTCCGTGCCCTCTGGCATCCCTCCGTGCCCTCAGATATCCCTCTGTCCCTGGCATCCCTGCGTGCCCCCTCTCCCTCCCTGCCCGCGCCGCACCCCGATCTCTGGACGGGCTCGCACCGGTGTGCGGGGCTGGCGGCGCCGGGCCAGGAGCGCAGTGCGGGATGCGCAGGTCCCGCTGCAGCGAGGGGTGGCGAGGGCTGAGCCTTCCCCAGGTCACCGTGAATTGGAGCATCCCGGCGGTGTTCGCATGTCCCCACACGGCAGCGAAAGTCAATGGCCGGGTTTGCAGCCAGCGCTGTAGGCTGCGGCTCTAAGCAGGAATGAAATAAACCAAGATTAAAGATAAAATAAGCTTTAAAACCGCACTGCAACTTTCTGTCCTGGTGAGAACGGGACATTGAGCATCCCATCAGCCAGGCAGGAGTCACTCCTAGCGCCCTGCTTCCTGAGAACAGGGCTACTTCAGATGATGCTATTAATTGGAGATCATTAAGCAAATCTGCATATTGGAAGTGCATTTACATGTATTACCCTTGAAAGGCTGCTCATCTGCGCCCTATCAGTGCTCGTGACACAGTACTGCCATTAATTATGCATAGATTGTTTCTGGTGACAAATGCAAATGCTTACTACACGCTGTACTTTTAGCAGCTTTTGGTTGCAGCCAATGAAACATCTTCCAGAAACATTCCAGAGGAGGAAGTTTTCGGGATTTTTCTGTTTTGTTTTGTTGAGCTGGAGAAGTGACTTAGATTTTTTTTTAAGTTTAGTTCCATTGTATTTTCTTGTACTTTGCTTATCCTACCGGCTGTATAACACATGGACACAGCTTCCACCTTCCATTCCACAAACTACCTAAGGAAAGTTCAACTTACAAAAGCGTGAACGTATATACACAACTAATATAAATGAAATTCTGCACAAATCGCAGCAATTTTCTAATTGTAAAACCACACAGATGCTTAAAGCGCGTTAGTGCTCATTGCAAACAAAACCGTAGTAAACGCATACATCCATAAAATCAGTGAGGATTGTGCTGCCAATCATAAATATTAAGAGCAGACAAATACTGGATTTATCTGCGCGGTTGTTGCATAGCTACACGAAGGGGGTCGGGGCTGTGAGAGAGGAACATTACGGACACTTAAGAGACAAAGCTGCGAAGAGCCACATCAGTTTTTTTCCAATTAACGTGGCATTCCTGAGCTGGTGGTTGGTTATTCTTTTAACAGGGCACTTCGGTGACTGTCACACCAGGGTGTTTGCCCCGGGGCTGTTCTCGGGGTGGACTGGAGGCGGTGCCGAGGCTGACAGGAACACAATTCAACGCGTTTTGAAACGCGAAGGGTGAAAGTGAATCTCGACATTCAATCCGATAGGAAGACAAGTACACTGTTCATGTGCAGTTACAGAGAGTAAATAATAATAAAAAACAGCCTGCCAATTAACGACTCACTTAAAATCACGACTTAGGGCGACTTCAACCCTCACATCTCTAAGATACCAATTGGTAGTGGTACTTGACCTGCGGCCACAGGTTTTGGTCCTCAACATACTTGCGTTTCTGTCTAATGAAGGCACCAGTGGAAGAAACGTTGAGTGGTTTTGTTGTAATAATAGCCAACGTAAATATGTTCATGCTTCTGCCATCACTGTTTGTCGCTCTTGGACAGCGCAGCAGCACCGGCCGGCCGGGCGCTGCAGAAGACCCCGTGTTATTGCTTTCGGTTTTCCACAGCAAGGGCTTAGCACGCTTTTTGGAACACCGAGAAGTTGTGTGGAGAGGCTAACCTGGCTGTTTTCTGTGTCTTCAAATGACTGTCATGTGCGCTTTCTGCACGCAAAGTAGAGCCCGCGAGCAGCCAGGCTCCGCTTCCCCGGGAGAGCGGCTGAAGTGGCTTTCCCTAACATTGCATTCCCTCAATTCTGCTGTTTTACCACTGAAACCTCTGGCAGCGACTCGCTAGCTTTGGGAGCTCCTGCGCTCCGACCCGGGCCCCACGAGCGGTGTCGCAGCCGCGGTGGTCCCGCTGCCCGGCGAGCCGGGGGGATGGCGGGGAGCCCGAAACAGCCCGGGGGAGCTGCGTGCTGCTCCTCGGGGGCTTTCCCAGGACCCGTCCCAGGCAGCTCCGAGTGCCTCGGGAGCCCTGCGTCCACCTCTTAGTTTTCAGCCGGGACTTTTACAGCCGGTTCCCGGCCGCGAAACGCCGCCGCCTCAAACATCTGGGAGGAACCGCCGCCACTCGAAGCCACGCACAAAGCGCCGCTTTCGCCTCCGTGCCCCCGGGATCACAAACCGGGGGCTGCGCTCCGCGGGCTCGCGGCTCTCCCCCCGCCCGGCGCCAGCCCGCGGCGGCGCTGGGTGCGCGGAGCGGCGACGGGAGCGCGGCCGCCCCG
>VXAX01005252.1:450658-516619 GCA_013399835.1 Leptocoma aspasia | reverse complement strand
TGTTAAAATTGGCCCGGTTCCAAGTCATTGACACCATCCAGCCTGTCCAAGCGGGGTGTCCAAATATGTTTTGATACAGGAGTTTTCAATGTACCAGGTAAAATATCTCGCTAAACTCGGCTGCTTTTAACTACCCGCTCCCTTTTGTTTGCCTCACGTTTCCAATTCATTCAAAGAAAAGTTGTAGAAGTTTGGGGGTTGGCTTTTTCCCCCCTTTCTTTCTTTCTTTTGAGCGGGAGGGAGAGTAATGCATGCAAAATATTTAGTTACAACTTCTGCGAAAGGCACCGATCTGTAACAGCATTTTCTACTTTCACAAAGGATTTTCCTGTTACTTTTGTTCCGGTCACAAAATTAAAAAAAAAAAAAAAAAGGCAAAAGAAGAAGAAGGAAAAAAAAAAAAAAAACTTGAGGGAGAGATAAGGTCTGGAAAACAATCTGGAATTGCCAGGCTGTTGGTGGGAGCTCTGCGGGGCTGGCGTCAGGAAGTCTGCGCCGCCTTCTATTACTGTTGATCCAGCTTTGTGCAGCTGCACTCAGTACAATTAGCTTGTAGAAACAATCCTGCTGTAGGCAGCCTCTTCCCTTCAAAGTGCTTTTCTATACTGATCCCCTCACATCATGATGCTGGAAATCAAGTCACAAGCCGACCACTGTTTGGCCAACATCATCTGTGGGAATTCATTAACCTCCATCCCAGAGATGCAACAAGAGATTGTTTGTCCAGAACTAAACTTACAGCTTAATATGATGTAGCCCATACAGGGAAAAACCTGTGTCCCCATTTTTTTTCTTTTCTTTTTTTTTTTTTTTCTTTTTTTTTTTTTTTTGGTCCATAACAAGAAACACATTGTGCAGCTTTTTCTACTTCTTTTTTTTTTTTCTTCGGGGGTGGGGAATGTAGCTGAAACCAGGCATGAGCCGGTTCCTGCTAAAACTTTGCCATCAAACTGTTTTTTGGTTCATCGGGCTGCAGTTTCCATAGAAGCAACTTATCCCCGCGATCATCTTGTCGGGTGCACTTCGCAAGCTCATTTCCCGTCTGAGCTTGCTCCGCTGCTCTCGGATGCTGCAGCTGACACATTTCCTCCCCGTGCACTTTGCACCCACCTCATCCTTGCCCAGATGCTCGGGGCTGATTGTGCCTAAAAGGGGGTTTCAGCACACTGCACAGCTGCCTTGGGGGAAGGGACTTTTTAATTATTTTTTTTTTTTGTAATAATTTTCCTTCTACTTTTCCCTGTTTCCAGCTCCTCGCCATGCCGGCAGCAGCCCTCCCCGTGCCCCCGTCCCCAGCGCTGCAGACGCGGCTGGCAGGGGCGCGGCTGCGGCCACTGTCCCACGCCTCGCGCGTGTCGTGCGTGTGCTGCCGTGTGCGACCGCACTCGGTGTCACCCGGCCCCGCGGAGCGCGGCTGCCGTGCGTGGGACAGCGCTGCGGTGCCCCCGGCTGGGGAGCGGGGCCCCGGCGCACCCCGTCTGCGTGGGCCGCCCCGGAGCGGCGGCAGCAGGGTGACATCTCCCTGCTCCCGCGGCGCTTTGCCAACAGCTGTGCTGTTGGGAGCAGGAGTCCTGCTTCCGGCACCCCGTGCTGCCCCTGGCAGGGCTCTTCGCGTCCCTGCCTGCAGCGGCTCTCGGGCAGTGGGGCTGCAGCACAGCTTCCTCGCCTCCAGGTCCTTCGAGGGCACGAGAATGCCCTGCCCACCGTTTCCACCCACCCGCTCCGAACCCCTCCGGGTGCCGCTTCAAGGAACGTACGGATACACCACCTCTGAGACCCATTTCCAAACTCCATTCTCTTCTGGGCCGTATTTGCAAATGCCACAGACCCACCAACTTTTAAGATCTCTTTTCCTCTTTCCTCATTGTGCTTTTGAATAATGTTGGTTTTGCACAGTATCATTCCCTTCATCCCCACTTTTAAGCATCCCTCTTCTGCTGCTGTTAGTCCCAAGCCGTGTGTTGTTGGGATGCTTTGGAAGTATTTTGGCAAAACATAAATGTTTTTTCATTCTTTTGAGACATCTCCATTTTGGCTTGAAGTGTTGGACTATAGGAAGGGCAGGCCTTTGTTTGGATTCTGTTTTGACATGTGTAACATTTTATGATCATATTCCTAAACTGCTGCTGTGCAGTAAAATGACTTTTGCTCAAACTGTGTTTTCCAGCACCACTCTGCAAAGAGGGGTGTTTCATGTTTCTCATGAATTCCGTGTGAATTGCATGGTTTTGCTACAACATTTATATCGAATCCAAATGCAAATGCTTTAGTTCTAATGTTTATTTCTGTTTTGTAGGATTTCTCTTTTTTGTAAGGAGGACCAGTGCCTTGAAGGCTTTGCTACATAAACTGCTATCTGCAAAGGGCTATTGCTTACCTGATTCTACTTGAAGAAAATTGCCATGAAATCTTTCTGAGAGCAGCATCTCTCTGGCATAGTAAGTTCTACTGATATAAGGTGTATTAGATCCATGTATTAACTCTTATGTTTTTACTCAAAGCCAAATACATTTCTTTTTAAAAATCTTTATTTTATTAATGCAACATCTATGTTTTAATTGTTACATATTGTCCTCTGTAAGTGCTTATAGTGAACCATTTAGGTGGCTCTCTAATTTAGCATGGTTGTGCTAAAATCTGGGATCAAGCAAGTTCACTTTATTAGTGCATGGCTTATGTAGCAGATGGTTTTCATCTAGTGTAACTTTTCTAGTGATACCTTTAAATTAATGTAGGTCTAAAATGTTTCAGATTTTGCACTCCCCACCAATTTTCTGGGAAATCTATTCAGGGTGGAAAAGGGAGAAGGGCCCAGGCAGGAACTTACTGACAGTACCTCACACAGAACAAGGAATAAACCAAGGAGTAAAAAACGGGCTTATTCTTTTGTTAATTATCTGTCTGGCTGGTCCAGTTTCCCAGAGTCTCCCACTTTGGCCCAATTTTGATCTATAGGTACAGGCCCGTGGGAATAAGAGCACAAAACGCTTGGCTTAATTTCACTGAAAAAAAAGGAGGGATTGGGAATTGGCTTGGTGCGAGAAGATTTTGCAAATCTGTTCCAGGTATGGTTTTAAGCACACACACCCAACACTACCCCCCAAACTGTAGAATTACGATAATTTCAAGTATGTGTGTTTACATAGTATGCTCTGTGTGTTTTGTTTTTCCTCAATAATAATAATGTTTTATGAACATAGAGGAGAAATTGAGTCTGTACTGCAACTGGCATCTAATTGTTGGTCAATCTGGCCTTCCTGTTGTCTTCAGGAAGAATATGTCAGTTCCATGGTGGAAAACTTTGTAATATTAAGCAGGCAGTACTAATTTAACTTTTCCAAAGCAATTGTTTTAGGTTATGTCGACACAGGACCCACAGCATTCTCAGTCCTTTTTAACTAATGTACAGAAAAAAATTTTGTATGGTCAGGAAAGCCTAATTCCACTCAGGGTTTGGGTACTGGCAGTGCAGTTTAACAAAATATGTGCACCACATCCCAAATGCATGTGCACCCTCATGAGTCCTGTTGAACCACGTGAGTTCTAGTGAAGTTTCCTAGGCTGTTAAAACTTTGCTTCTTTATTGGCCCAGAATGAGCATTATCTAGGTTAAGCTGACTTTCTCAGTGACTGTCACCTGCATAAACCCACCTGGGACACACAAAATAGGTATGTGCCTAAATCTCTGGAGAGGCCTGGTGCAGGAGGTGTGCACAAGATCATGGTTAAATGCACACTGACAGCATGGAGCTTAGCACAAGGCGCAGCAGCTGGAGCTGCTGGAAAGTTCAGGGGCAGAGAAGGAAAGGAACTGCTGCTTTCTCATAAGCAATTTTTCTCATGAGAGCACTTGTCCTGGAAGTGAGTGATGCAGATTCAATGTTCTCCCCATCAGAGGGGATATAAACTCCCTCCTGCTTGCAAAGCAACCCTAACGACCAGAGATAAGGCTAAGGTGGAGGACACCCACCCATCCTGTTCAAGCTTGCCACAGTAAAGAAACAGATGCAAATTTCAGAGGGCCAGAGGCATTATAAACAAGAGGAAGCCTAACGCTATAGCTCAGGGGTAAAGGCATCTCCAGGATGGCAAGAAGCCTGAAGTCTGGGCCTGCTGGCCTGGCAGACTCACCCATTCTTGAGGGTGAGGTTCATCTCACCTTATCTTAGCTATTTAGAAGTTTTATGTCTCATCTCTCTAGTCGGTGGGAAGAGAGAACAAGAGACACCTGCAGAGAGTGATTCATTCTGTGCCCATCTGACACCTCTCTCAGGATGGAGTGAATCTCCTCGCTGGGGGCCGTTGCTCACCATCAGTTCTCAGCAGGAGCCAGACAACCAATTTCAGCCAGAAGCCTGACTTATAGATGCCAAGTGAGGTGCATTCCACTGTGGATGACTAATTTTTCTGATTCATCATGCCTGAATTTAGCCTTTGAAATTTGGGTATGTAGTCAAAGTTAGTTGAGTTCTCTCTTTGTATCATGGTCACTCCTTCCATTGGAAGGCTGGACATGGATAGCTGGGATGAAGTGTCTTGGGATGAAGTATTGCTGAGCCTATAGATCACAAAGGCCATGTGGCCATGTGTGTTCCTAGTCTGTGCTTGTGGATCCTGGTGCCAGGTGTCTGAAATGTAAGTATGGAACTATTACATGTCATTTTGTGCACTTCTTTTGTGCATGGCCTAACTGACTCGAGGCACTCCATACTGCTTCTAAGGGAGGAGCTAGATGTGTAAAATATGCATAAAAATTGTTTGAAGATATCACAAGGCTACAGTTGGGATTTTCAGAAAGCTGAAAGGCTCCGTATTTAAGTCAAAGAAAGTGAAGTACTGTGGAAAATGGACTAAGTGTATACTGCATTTTATGCACTTCAATACCTAGAAAAATCTAACTAGTAAAACTGGAAGCCTTTAAAAATATCACCTTTAATACTAGCTCTGAAGAGATGAGCCTGTAATTTTCAGTTTCAAAAAGCTATAATTTTTTCATTTTTGATAATGTGGAATAGTGCTGTGGTGTCCTGCAGCATAAATCCCAACTATGTACTTAATTGTTTCATCAGAGATCAGCAAAAGATCACCCAGCTTTCTTATAAAATTACTGGAGTGCAAGTGTTTTCCGTGCTACTCTGAGTTTGGTGTACACATACATAGTCTTTGCAAATGGACGATTCCAGGGAAAGACAATTTTAGTTAAAGGTCACCAAAGGCTTATTGTCCAGTCATTTTGCAAATTTTAGATTGTAGAAACAATTGTGGAAAATAAGTGTCCAGTTTGGCAAAACTACAGTAGTATGTTCTCCGGATGGGTTTTTAGCTACGAGTACAATTGGAGATGATGCCACCACGTTGTTCATGTCAATCATTTCATAAAGCTGAATGCCTTCAACTATTCGAAAACACATGGTTGAGAAACTCTTCTACTTCTTTAATCAAAATATGGAGGATATATGTCTAAATTTGGCAATATAAAAATAATTTGGAATGGACTAAAATTAAATTATTTAAGGTCTCAAGCTATTGTTTAGAGCAGAGACAAGAGATCTTGAACAAAACAGCTCATTTATACCTAGCTGAGTATCTCAGCTGTTCTCCATTGAACCATCAGAATTTGGACTTTTAGCAGTTTCTTTTTTCCTGCCTTATCACTCTGCTTGTTTTCACTTCATTAGTGATAGTTTTGTGTTCCTTATTCCCTTTCACAGGTCTCTTGGTTCTGGAGATGGGATTCACCTCACTTGATTTATGGCATGTGTCTGGTTGATGTCTGCATCAAAGCCTGTCTTTAAAGACTCAGTTTACAGACAATTGAGAAAATAGTTTCTTCTCTGATGACTTATATCTACCTAATGCAGAAGACAAAAAGCCTAACTCTGTCCTTGATGCTCTCTTGATTTCTAAGTCCAGCTGTCCTTAGCCCAAACAGCATATGGTTTAGCTAGATGCCCTGGCTTTGATGTGGATGTCCCATGTCAGGGTTGGTTCTCAGACTTTCTTGACAATTTTTTTTTAATTTTTTTTTTTTGGTGTATGTGTGACTTCACACGTTTGACAGCGTTGAGGAGAATGAGGCTAATAGACTTAGACCAAGAAGATTTTCTGACTGTGGTTTGGTGGAGTGCTGGGGTTTTACAGTCCACAGTGTGTAACCTCTAGGCTAGATGCTCATAGTTGTAAGTTTTGTGCATTTCTGCCTGTGTTAGCTGTGCAATCTACACCAGCAGGGCTGTGTATTCCTTTGTGGCATAGGTGAGATTTACATGGCGAGGGAGATTGCTTTCTGTGGAAGCCTTACCTCAGCTGTTGTAGAAGGCACACAAAGAAGGAAGACGCTCCTTAAACAGCTGAATTATGTTCTGGAGGACTTAATTCATGTCTCTGCCACAAAATTTTTTTAATGTGTGTTATAAATACAGTTGTGATCAAGCCAGATTAAAAATCAATCAAGCCAATTTTAATCAAGAGAAAAAATAATTTTTATTTTCGTGACCGAGAATTTCGGCCGCGATAGCCACGATTGAAAAAGTGAAGCACCGAGTCGATGCGGGCGAACGCAGACCCCAGCCCCTCTCGCTCTGGGTTCTGCTGATTCGCCACCCTGGTCCTCAAACTACCCAGTTAAATACAGTTTATTTTGCCACAGGCAGAAAGTCTATTCTTTCTCGGTTGGTGGTTCAGATGCAAAAGTCCATCCTTTCAGAGTCCAGTGCTGGACAAAGAAGTCTGCAGCAACGGAGATTGTCCTAGGCGGCGTCTCCTGGACAGTGATGAAACTGTGAATGCTTCCCTCTGGTCCGTGATGAATATGGAGGAGTTTGGAGTTTGGTTTTCCGGACTCCAGATTAAGATGAAGAAGTTTGATTGGTATCTTATCTGGTCCCGGGGCGGTGATGGGCGTTAATGTCCCCTCCTTATCTCATCTTGCCACTGGGGCCGGTGTTAATGGTCTCCAGGTGTTCAGTGTTACCCCATCCAGAGATATTCATCTTGGATTTCACAAGGGTGTATCTGTACATCAGGAGAGGAGAGGACCCATCCACCCAAGAGTTTCAGTCTTTTATTTTGCTAATGGGATACTTTCTGTGGTTGGCCAGCTGCAGCTGTTGGAGTTTCTTCGGGTCTGCCTGGTGCTTGCAAGGTTAGGTTTTTTACATTGTTTAAAAAAATACAAGTATTAATTTTCAATACCAACTTATTAAACATAACTGATTAATTACCAGCCTGAATTACCTACTGCATCTATAACATGTGCGATGATGGACAAGTCACTTAGAGCTGACCTGTGTCAGGAGACTGTTTATCACATGGGAAGTCCTTAATCCAACGGGAATTGTCCTTAAAAATCTAAATTATGATGAAAACACCACTTGAAGTAACAGGTCCCATCGATCACAAGTTTGGCAGCCAGAACTAGAGTTAGTAGCCAGTACATTTTCTGACCAGCTGCTTCACATATTACCATTGGTTTACAGATAAAAGCTTCTTTTTCTCTTTTTTTCCTTTTTTCTTTTTTTCTTCTTTTTTTCTTTTATTTTCTTCTTGTTCTTGGAAAGGGAATATCCCTTTTGAGGGTAGTACAGAACATATTCTAATAAATGTGGGAGAAGATTCTGGGGTAGCAGAGGTAATAACTGTAATAATGGGCATTCTGGTGTACTTTCCAGCTTTTCAGGGCCCATAGAGAAATTCCACCTCCTGCTCTCCAGCTGGGAAATCACAAGGTGGTGTGGTGACAGTAGGGTGACTGCCAGAGACCAGAGAAGGTACCAGTCACAGCTGGATGAAGACTTGGAGGAGGAACAAGGAAGTCTAAGGATTAAAGGGGAATGGGAGAGGGAGAATTCAAGTTTCAGATTTCTTCATCAATTTAAGTTTCTTTCATTTAAAATGTCAAGCTAAAATAAGCAACACTATCCAGAAAGTGAATGCTTCTGAAGAAGTTTCATGTATTTCTGTCTCCTGTTAGGACAACTTGTGAGTTGTAATGTGGTGATTTTAGCCCTAGTTAAATCAGTTTCCTAGGTTATGGGAGATATAGGTTCTGGATTGATCCACTGAGGTTCTTACAATCATCCAGAAGTGGTCATTTGGGATGTTCACTTGGTGAATGGAAATTCTAAATTGCAGTCGGAACTGGGAAGAATGGGATATGAAGCCTTGGTTTTTGACAGGCCTTGTAAGCATCAGACCACTTCTTGGAGAATTTCCTGAGAAAATGTTTAGGAGAATAATCTTGGTTTTCTTCTGAAGTGTGATTTTATTCCTCTTTATGTGAGCTTCTGCTTTGTTTTCAGAAGTGCTTTTATAGATTATATTAAGGAAAAATGTTATGGGAAAGTTTTTGGTAATTTTTTTATTGACTGGGTGTTTTTTTGCTGTAATGCAGATGCTCCTTTTTTAAACCTGACAAGGCATAGCTATCTGGGGACATGATACTCTCTGCTCTGTACTGAGAGCAACAACACACCTTGCAGAATTGTTTTAAGAAGCAGTCTGGAGTGTGCCAATTTCTCTCTTTTCTGCTATTTTGGTAGTGTTTTGTGGAGTGAAGCACATGTATATAAGCTGCAAATGTACATTCCTGTATAGAATAAGCAGGCTGTCTGTGTGAATCAGCTGTTATGGGGGTGGCTGTGGGTAAGACATAAAACAGGCAGTGGAAACTCCTTTGATGGAGACTCAGTAGTCTTCATGCTTTACACCTATGGGGCCTGATGCAAATCCAGTGAGACCTTCCAGAGAGGAAGACTCCCCCTGCCAGGTCACAGCTTTGGATTCAGCTTCAGGTGTGTTTGTGAATGTGTATGTGGGATGTGGCTGGTTTTTGGCTAGTGTAACAGGTGCCTGTGAGAGCAGAGAGGGAATTTGTTTCACTGCTCTGGTTTGGCAAGTGAATTTTATCTAAAGCTTGTCACTTGCACATAGCCAGCCTGCTCACGTTCTAAATAGATTCTGCCCTCAGATTGTAAAGAACAAGATAATAACATTATGTTATGTACTTGAGGGCTAAATTATTTTAAAAGTCTGAAATTAGCAGATGAGGAGGAATTTATTTGCCAAATACATTTCAGAAGCAGCTTGGGAAACCTGTCAGAGCCCATCTTTAAGTGCTTAACTAGTGGCTGTTCAACTTAATAGCTCTGAAGAGTGCTTGCAGTATGAGGGAGAGCAAAACATCTCAGAATGCGTGAGGTTTTCTTCCAAACAACAAAAAATGCCATCAATTCACAAACCAGATGGTTTAAGAGGAAAACCTGCATCTACAACGACTGACTTCACCCAACATCCTCTGTGCTCCAGGCAAAAAAACCCTTGCTCTTTTTTTGGACTCTTTCTCTGCTCTTTCCAGCTCTGTTAACTTATTGCATAGCTGACCATGACCTTTGCACCGGTAGCGATGCCGGCCTCTACCACACGCTCGTCCTTGTACTGCACAGATATCTTCACATTTCCCTGTGTCCTGTCCTCCATGTGTGGGACAAAGGTCTGGAAAATTCTTTCCAGAATTACTTCAAATCACTCCTTCAGATGCACTCCACCCCTCATGTCTGTGGGGTTTTGCTGACAGTAGCTGGGCAGAGTGGAAGTTAAATTGTTTTCTAGGCAGCCTGTGTGAAAACATGCTCATGTTATTCCTACTGGGGATCTGCTGTCAGCCCCTTTCCTGCTGGGGACAACAAGGCCACGATGCCATTTTAGTAACCATCAGCTGTCATTGGAAGCTGACACAGACAGGAGCAGCTCTTGGCTCTGCTGGTTGTTACCTTCCCTCTCCTCCACTCCCAACTGTCCCAGTTTGCTTTTAGCCACCGTGCTGCTTCCATCCTTCCTGGCTCTTGCACATCTGCAAATTCAGCTCCTGTGCCTGGCTGAGGGACTAAGGCAGAGTCCCCCCTTTCAGGCTTTGTTAGCACATCTTGGCTGTAAGCATCAAAGATCTCTTTTGGGGAGGTGACTTTCTTGCATATGAAGTCACAGGTCTTAATCCTTCAGAGCGGCAGAAAGGCTTCCCTCCTAGTTGATATTACTTGCCCAACTCCTTATGGAAGGGGAAGGCATCCTAGCTAATCAGAGCTTCAGATAGGCAATTCTTCAAATTGTTTTAGGGTTTTTAATTAATATTGTAGGCTCCAGCATCATGTGGCAGAGAGCCAGTATCAGTCATCTGACAATAGCCTTCACCATCTATCAATGATGAGGGAATTCCTCTCGTAAGCTCCAGAAGCTTCTGTAAAGGGTGAGATTGCTGTTTGCAAAGCATCCTGCAACATTCAGCCTTGCAGGCCTGCTGATTTTAAAATTATATAAACAAAACCCTGTAAAATCTGCATAGCCCAAAGACAGTGACTTCTGTTTATACTGTCCAGATCACAGATGCTGAGCGTGAATGCACGAGCTGTCCTTTTGAATGGTGTTTGACACTTTCTGCGGCTGTCTGCACTGTTTTTTAATATACAGAATCCCTGATTCTCCACTGCCTTGCACCCTGTCTATGCATTCTCACCCCTGTGAAGTGAGGGTAAAACACTATCAAAACAAAATGGTACCATTTTGCATGTTTTCCACTCAGTTTGTTCAGGTGTAAATAACGGCAGAAAGAACGGGGCAGAGCAGAACCTGACCTGCAGTCTGTCTCTCAGTGCGTCAGGGGTCTTGAAGTGGGGGGATGGCAGAACAAACACAAGCTGTTACCTTGCCTTTTTTGCTAATGTTTTAAAACCAGGCAGCTTGTGAGGATGACAGATGCAAAAGTCAGGCAGTGCTTCGTTCCTGTAGTCCTCACGTGATGTATTCCCCCAGAGCAATGGAAGTGTTACCTGTGGTGTGGATGGGTGCTAATGATAGCTGGTATAGGAGCAGGGTTGTCAGTGAGAGTCATCTTTCTGACTTGTTCAGCTGCTCCACTTAGTAATGGAAAAAGGAAAATCCTTTGTACTTTTTGCTCTTTGCTGCATTACCTTGGCTTTTATAAATGTTTGTAAGTGGAGAGTGAGCTCTTCAAGCTGTGGTAAGCCTACTACTTTGTCTCCTGGGCCCTGGACATGAACAGCACTCACATATTTTTAACTTTTTAAATTTTTTTTTGTCATTGTAGTGACAGAAAACTGTACTCATCCTAACTGACTTTCCATCATCCTCTAATACTGCCTTTACACGGCTCTGCAAGTAAACACCCACGCCTTCTTCTAAAAAAGGATATCTCTTTTCCTTTCCCATCTTTCTCTTTGCACAAATCCCAGTGCTGACACCTTCCTTGCTTTCCTGAACAACACATTAGACCATCCTAGACCATTTTGTTTTTACCAGGCCCAGAATTTAAGTATATTTATGATTTGCTCATAAGATATCATTATTACCCCATACTTCATGTACAGTACATTACAATGGGGTAATGAACGTACTTCACCATTAATGCAGGAAAAATAATGTGGTATTGCAAGAAAAAAAAAAATCCAGCTTCCCTTGAAAAAAGACCCAAATAATCAAAAAATAAATACTGGCAAGATCTGAATTGAATGAATCTTGCATGGGCTGTTGTAGTAGGTAGGAATAACGAGCAGAAGTTAGAGTCTCTATGAAACCAGAACAGTAAATATTTTTGCTTATCATCAATTGAAATCTCAGCCTTACCATTGCATTAGCATTTCCACTCATTTTTAGAAACAGAGTGAATTTTCATGACTCATTTGAGTGCTCTTTAACTATTTGTATGCAAATGTGACTCAAACTTTCTCACAGTCACATGCTTCACCCTCCTGTTGGAGTTCATGCACAGATGAGAGTGGTGGTGTTCCTTTTCCTTATAAACCTTACCTTTCCTAGACAGTCTTGTTCCTTTCTTGCATTTGTGATAGCATTTGGAGAAACACTTGTTCCTATAACTTCAGAGTCCCTTTAAAATTGAAAGACTCAAAATGAGAAATAAAAAACCACTCTGTATTGAAATAATTTTGTTAAAATGTTGTGTTCTTACATTTAAATATGAGAGGTTAGGAAAGGAGTGCATATTTACTTTTAACTTTCAGAAAAAATATGCAAGCTCTGGCTTGAGGACAAGCATGAGAAAGCTCAGCTGAAAGGCAATGTATCCATTGATGTATGCTTGAATACTTAGAATGAATTTACCATCTCAACCACAGCTAGAACGAACACAGCTGATGAATAAATGTATATTGACTAAAATAAATACAAAGTGTCATGCCAGATGTGGACGATGCAGAATGCAAAAAAGCAGTAAACTGAGTAAACATCAGATTAAGAATTAGCCTTAATTGTGAGGAGTCAATTCCAATGAGAAACTGGGGAGCTTTTTTGCCCAAAACCAGTTGAGGTATGTTTCTAACTAGAAGAGAAGCTGCCTAATCTGTCACTGCTTTCCCATTTGAGGCTCATCAGCAACAGCCTGCTGCATATAACATACAGTTCAAAGGCTGCCTTTATTTATGAGTATCTGTGACAAGGTTGTAGGCTTTTGCTGTAGCTCAGCAAATTTGGTTTGCAGTTTTTGTCTGCTTTTCCAGAATGCACCTTTCTGTTCTCCAAAGACCTTCTGTAGTAACATCCCTTGCACTGCTATCACACAGGGTGTCTCTTGTTAGTGGTAGGAAGTATGCTTTTATATTGCCGTCTCTCACAAAGCCCAAATGACTAAAATGGAGTCTCGCAGATTTGCTCATTCAGGAGCAGGATTTTTGGAATTCAGATGAGACACACTACTGAATCACAGAATGGGTCAAGTTGGAAGGGACCACAGTGGGTCATCTGTTCCAACCTCCCTGCTCCTGCAGGGTTATCCCAGAGCACATTGGACAGATTTGTGTCCAGATAGTTCTTGAATATCTCAGGTGGGGGAGACTCCACAGCCCCTCTGGGCAACCTGTTCTGGTCACTTGCACAGGAAGGTTGTTCTTCCTCATGTTCAGGTAGAACTTCCTGTACATCTGTTTCTGCCCCTTGCCTTCTTGTTGGCACCACTGAGGAGAGCCTGCTTTCATCTTCTTGGCACCTCAGATGACACCAGTTGTAGTTTGTGAACATGTAATCAGTAAGCTCAGTCTCTACAGAGTGTTGAACCAGAGTCCCAAACTATGTCTGCCTCTGAGTTGGTTCCATGGCTCAGCAGTCACTGACCATTAACTTAAAAACTGACACTGACAGATGAGCACTGAAGCTGTTTCTCTTCTTCCAGCAGCTAATTTCCACCCTATATAATTGTGGTTTTTTGCTATACTATGCCTTTCCAGAGTGGCCTGCTCACCCAGCACAGGGATGGAGGCCAATGCATACCCAACTGTGCACTGCTCCAGTGCTGTGTAACACCCTGCAGGTTCTCAGATGCTTTGCTTATTGAAATATTTTGTCTGTTTTCCTGTTTGTGATGTTTGTGCCATTAGTGAGCAGCCCTCCACAGGTACCTGGGCTCTGCTATGACTGCAGTTAACGTGGCTAAATAAACTCCAATGTCTTGTTGATACACCTCTGGCTGAACTCAATGATCAGTTGGTGATCACCTAAAGTTTCTAAACTGACATGAAATTAAGCAAGTTGCAAAAGCTGAAAACAAACTGTAAAGAAAAGAAAGTAGGAACTTGGTACTTGGTTGGGCTGCGAGTTCCAGACTGACTCATAACCTGCCAACGTGAAGTTCACTGCAGCACCAGGTCTTATGAAGGATGCACTCCCTCTTTTCTTAATGCCAGCATCATTAGTAGTGCAGGTATATAGATCTCTTAAATTAATAGTGCAACAGATTGTTCCTGCTGCACTTAACAAGCAGTTCAATATAACAGCCCTGAGCTAAAATATTCACAAGTTTGTGGACTTCAAAGCAAACTTTGCTTCTTTTTAAAGAGTCTTACAAACAACTAAGCACATTTTCTCCCACCTCATCTTAAAAGAAATTACAGAAGAATATATACAGCAGGCCTGAAATTCCTGCCAGTCCTTCATCTTGATTTTCTTGGCATATTGGCAAGGGATCTGGGTGCTGAAATTTACTCTTAATGAGTACCTTATTTTATGGATGTGTTCTTTTTCTGTGCCCTAACGCTTATCTGAACTGTTTGTGCTCTTATGGGGGGCTAAAACAGACACGTAGAAGATAAATGCAGAGGTAACCAGTGAAATATCTTACTACTTTGCTGTTTAATTTTTAGTTTGGGAAGTATGGGTGGTCTTTAGTTGAACTCAATTTCTTTATTGATTTATGTGTCTGTGGATTATAATCCTACAATTTATCTGCAATCTTAATTTCAAGGGTCTTCTGTGGTTTGTGATGGATTAAATGTAGGTGCAGCAATTATTAGGGAGCTGTTGGTCAATGCAAACAAAAGTGGCAGGTAGTGGTTTGATTTGAAACAGTGTGGATGAAGCATATACCTAAACACAAACATCAAGTGGAAAGCAAAAATATAAAGAAGTGGCAAGGATAGCAGCCATTCCAGAATGGAACAGATGAGGGGGAAGCTGGAAATACTTGCCCAGAAATAGAAAAAAGCCCCAAGCCCCACCAGCAGTAGGCAGAAAGATTGAAAACAGTGAGATAAAAATTAGAAATGTTGTACACTTACCATTGATTTCCAAGAATCCCTAAGTGACTGTTGTTGGAAGCTGAACTAAAACCAAGGGAGGTGAAAAGTCAAAGGACCTTTGAGAGGAGAGCAAAAGAATGTGTTTGCCCTTTGAAAGAAAAAGGCAAAGATATCTGCTGGTTTTATCAGAACAGAGCAGAACGCTGTGAGCTATGGGGAAAAAAAAATCAGTGTTTTTATCATGTTGTGGTCCTAAACTTATACATGTGATTAATATGTTTTGCATTCTGTAAATTGGTGTTTATACTTAGGAAAATTTTGAGGACTGAAGACTCTGAAACGTCTTTCCTCATTCCTCTACTGGAAACAGCAGCATAGTCTCCTTCATATTCTGGGCTTTTGTGCTGCAAACCCCAGCTACTTCTAGCTGGGAAAATCTGTAGGCTCCTGAGGTGACCTGTCCCTGCATCTACTGGCTGTGCATTTCTTTCTTACTCCTCAGTTTGAGAAGCAGATTCTTGCTCAGCTGTGCTAGTTTCTGTCCTGCCTTGCTTGATTTCCTGCACACTGGGATTGAGAGCTCTCGTATTAAGAGAAAAATGGCTTTAAAGAGCTGCCAGTTCTGTTTAGCCCCTGTGTCCTTAAGGCCAGTTACCCAGGGGAACTCGTTCACCAATTCCTTAAACAGCTGGAAGTTCACTCTTGCAAACTTCAGAGTCTTGACTTTGGTCCTCACCAGGCTAGACCATGGTCACCAAAGATCAGGCTGCCTCCAATCTTAATTCCTTATGTGAGCTCATCCACACTGGTGAGCACCAGGTCCAGTAATGCCTCACCTCTGGTTGCCTTGTCTAACACCTGGACCAGGAAGTTGTCCTCTACACACCCCAGGAGTCTCCTGCACAGCTTGCAGCCAGCTGTGTTGCTCTCCCAGCAGATATCTGGGTGGTTGAAATCACCCATCAGGATGAGAACTTGAAAGTGTGACAGTTCCTGTATGTGAAGCAAAAAATCCTCGTCAACAGGCTCCTCCTGATCAGGTGGCCTAGAGTAGACCCCCATCACCAGGTCTCCTTTTTTGGTCCTGTCTAGAATTTACCCTCAAGCTCTCAACCTGAAGTAACAACCTGAGTAACATGGCTGTTACTCAGAGGCAGGTCTTCACAATCTATCCCCTCCTTCCAGCCTGTCTCTTCTGAAAGGCATGTGGGCCTTGGTTGCCATGCTTTAGTCAAACATGACATTCCACCATGTCTCTGTGAGAGCAATTAGGTTGTAGTTCTCTAATTGCACCATGGTTTCCAGCTCATTCTGCTTGTTAACCATGCTGCATGCATTAGTGTAACTGGGCTGTTGATCTCTTCATCTTTTGGGAGAAGCCCTGTCCAATTCCTTTGGGATGATTTGTAGGTGTTTCCTTGATTTAGGGCTGCTTTTTCCTGGTTCCTTACAGACACCTGGTAGAGCACCCCCTTCCCCACTGAATCTAGTTTAAAGCCCTGGCTAATGAGTCCCAGCAACTTGCTTCCTAAAACACCAGTACCCCACTGGAGCAGGTGTGCCCCATCTACTGTTGACATGCCCAGTCTCTCAAAGGCACATCCCAGATCATAGAGCCCAAAGCTCTGAGCACGGCACCAGTCTTATGGCCAATCCTTCACCCTATGCACTTGTTTCACTCTGCCTGGGTCCCAGTGCGCTACTGGGAGGATAAAAGAGAGCACTAGCGGTGCCTCAGATCCTTTCAATATCTTTCAGAGGGACATGAAGTCCCTTCTGGTATTTTGGAATCTGTCACAGCTTCAATTGATCCTACATGAATCCTCAGCTTTTGCCAGGCTTGGAGGCCTCTTTGTGATGTCCCAAATGCAGGCACCTGGGTTGGCAGCAAACCTCTGTGTTAAGGCAGCCTCTCTTCTGAATGGCTAGCAAAGCTGTTCTTCATGTTGATTTTTTTTCCAGCTCATTAGTGTAACTGGAATTAACTGATTATCTTGCTGCATCAAATCCCTGAGTAGATGTGAAGTAGATGCTGTTTCATCCAGGGTGGGATGCACTGAACAAGGCTGCACAGGATTCTGCTTTCCTTTACAAACTCCTGGGTTCTTATTGCAACAAAATTATGTTTTCATTTGTTTTCATTTATTACAGATCTAATAAATGTAATTGAGGAGCAAAGGGATTTTTTTTCCTGTCTCATTTGTGTCACTGAATCAAACAGCCTGTACCCATACAGAAGTTGCAGTGGAAAGCACTGTTACAGGTATGCAAGAAGGACCTAGAATACAGGTTTTCACCTGCAAGTCTTGGCTGAGGAGACAGATTTACCTCTTTAGCTCCTCCTTATCTTCTGGCAGTTAGAGCAATCGGGAGCAGGGCTGAGCAGCTCTGACCAAGGAACGAACACCATTCTGACCAGGTGCAAGTGTCCCATTTCAAACCAGCAGTCCTTTCCCTCCATCACCATTACCTCTGGCATACACTTCCACATGTTTATAGGTAAGTGGCAGACAAGGAGATACTGCATCAAAATCTCAAAATATTGGGTGTAGTCATTTTGTAAATACATTGTGTGAACTGTTCAGAGAGATGGTTGGTTGTATACTGGATTAAAAGACTTTCAAGCACGATTACATTGTTTTTCTTAGTAGCCTCTAGGAAGAAGCAGGTGGGGGAGATGCATAATAGCTAATAGATAAACAATCCCTTTGCAAATATTGTGGAGGTAATTGCAACACAATGCCATACATCCATGCCCCAGGCTACTTTGAAACAGCTATTTGTGAATAAAGAGGTCTAAAGTGCACTGAATAGTTAAAAAGCTCTTTCCAAGAAAGGATGAGATCAGTTGTCAGTAGGTGTCCAAACAGAGAGAATGGCCAACTTCTTTAGCATTTGTCCTCAGAGACAGAGCAAGTGCATCTTCCTCACCATCACTGGGGATTTGTGTTCCCTCCCCCTGCCCTCCACTGCTCTCCAAGGGGCCAGTCAACACCTCAGCTCTCTGCTATGCAGGACAGCTTGGCTTTAACCAGCTTGGAAACTCTGCTGCCTGGAAAGGAGGAGACATACTGTGCTGTGGAGACAGCGTGTGTGATTTCTTGAGGATAGTGATAACATTTCCTCTTCATAACTGCCTGGTGCCAAAGGGAAGCAGAAAATCTTGGTAGAAACCATTCTTTTGGTGTGTGAGGCTGCTACAGCAGGATTTACTAGCCAGGACTTGAAACTCGCCTGGGCGTTGCTCTCAGTTCCACATTTTTTCTGCAGCAGTTGTTGCATCAAGGCCCAGTATCACTTCATAAGATGGAGTCCTGTCTGAATTCAGAGGGACCAGAGATGCCTGTAGGTAGAGTTGTAGTTTTCTTTGCTCTATATGCCCTGCCTCAGCAGTTAGCATTGTGTTAAGTGCTAGAAACTTTAGTTAACTTGAAAGCCAAAGCGTGAACGAATGGAGTGGGCTGACTCTGACTCAGCAGCTGGTTTTCATGGATAGGTAAAACAAATTTATTGTGTAAGGGGTATTCTTTTGCATAATCTACTATAGAAGTTCCATATGTTTTTCTTGTGCAGTGTTTCTTTGCAGATGTTATTTAATCTTAATTTCTTTCTATTTTTATACAAGCAGCAAGTTTTTTCCCCCCAGTTGCCAGAAGTATTTTAAGGATGTTGTTCGTGTTCATCAAGAGCTTCTTTACTCTTCTTGGGGCTGTTGGCATTTATCCCAGGTCAGTCTTGGATGCACCCTGGGTAATGTTTCTGAGTAACTGTGCTGGTGGAACTGTCACTGTACTTACAGCTCTCTAGCCCTCTGAAATTACAAGTATAGAAGGAATATCTTCAGACTTGGACCTTTGTATTCTTAAACATCACAGACTTAATGATGTCAGGATTAAAGACATTTTTGTTTGGCTATTCTCACTAATAATGAGTTAATTCACCCATAAGGAGCATATGTTGTTCTACCAGTATTTTTTTGTTGCTCCTTTTCTGATTTAATAACATACATCTCAAGAATCATGATGGTGCACCTCACTTCAATAAGTGCAGAGAAGGATACTTTTTCCCAGGAACTAATCCAGCACAGATGCTGTCAGTGACTATATGTGGTCTTTGATATCCAGTTGGTCCCCCACCCCATAAAACAACCACTAGTTGTCACTCACTGATAAAGTGTGTCTTCTGATACTGGAGACACTAGGAAATTTTTGTGTCAGGTGAAAATAAGATATCTCTCAGTTTCTGCTTTAAAGCAGTTCCTTGTTCTCTATTACTTGGTCTTATGCTCCATCTACCTTTAGATGGCTTTACTTTGAATAGCAGACCTCTGGTTGATGCCAGTTTTGGCAGAGTGTGGCAGTCATTGTTTCAGTAGAATGAACACTAAGCTCTAGGATCTGAGTGGTGGCTGAATGACATTCACAAGATGTAAAAAAGAACTTTGCTGTGACACTAGTTGGGTCAGACCAGTGTCCAGCTGCCCAGATGTTGTGTCTCTGAAAGCAGAAACAGGAAATGTTATTTAGGAGACCATACTAGCCTGGTCACTTTCTGCAATTCATTCTTCTTCACTTCCTCCCACACCTGGAGCAGTTGTGTTAGGGATGTTAGCCTGTAGCCCTGCTTAGCCCTTTCAGCATCTGCTTATGGACTCATGGTCCATCAAGTTATCTCATTTTTAATGATCCTACACCTGCAGTTTCCCTCCTCACCCTTCTGCATCAGCAGGCTCCAGATGCTGTTCAGTAGATGCTTTGTAAAGAAGTGCTTTTACCTCTTTTAAATCAATCACTTACTGATTTCATCAAGTGACCCCTAGTTATAGAATTGCAAAAGTTGAAGACTTCTGCTTTGTGATTCTAGAAACCTTACTTTTATTCCCTCTCTCAGCTAGCTCCTCATCAAATTGGAGCTCTAATCTTTGTTAGTCACTTATTTCTTCTTGGAGCAACTGTTCTATCCCTTTGATTGTTTTAGTTGTCCTTGTCTGCACATGCAGTAACTCTGCCATATCTGCCTTGAGGTGCTGGGACCAGCACTGTGAAGAGTAGTCAGAAGGGATACCACAGGCAGTTTCTCTAAGAAGAGTCTTTTAGTCACTTGTCCCGTGCACCCACTGTCTGTTTGTAAGCCATACTGCTTCCCTGTGGCTGAGGCACTTGGATGGATGTTATGCTGGGGTGCAGAAGGGGAATTGTGTTTGCTTTATCTTTCTGCATCTTTCTGCTTTCCAATCCAAAATTCCAGAATTTATCGGGACACAGTGTTAACTCATACAGAAAAAAAAATGTCAGCATACATGCAGACCAGAAGTGAAACATATCTCAAAACCATCTCAAAAACCTACACTAACTGTAAGTAACAGACTAATCTCTTCAGTCAGCACATGGCTAACCTTGGACACACATACACATCTGTAATGATACCCATTTTATTGATCATATTTGTTCATGTACATTAGTGCTACAAGAAAGACAGTTTTCCAATAAAGCTACCTTGTGTTTTCATATCAAGGCAGTATCTACATATTTATTGCAGATGAAATATTGCAGAAATAAACTTTCTCATATTTATTTCTTAAAAAATCTGAAACCATTGCTGTTAATGCAAAGCTCATACATATGATGAACTGAAGGAAACTTTTAGAACATAGTTGCCATTAATGCAAACCATCTTTAGCAATTTTTTGTATTGATGGATTTACCAATTTGTGGTTAAACAATTTTTCATTCTGGAATATTTCTGAAGCCACTTTCTGGTAGAAATAAAAAAAAAATAAATCTCATCTTGTATATCAATAGTTTGGACAGCTCTATCTGCAGAAAAATAAATATAGTAGATATAAATTAAAAGGGGACGAAACAATCTGAGCTTGGAAGAGTGCAAGTTTATTTCCTTGGTTGTGTAGGAGTCTTGTTAACCAGTACGTAATGCATAGTCATGTAATAAAACATGCTAGACATTAAAAGGCAAAAACCCAGTTCACAGATGTTGTAATGTTATGAGATAATTTTAGGGAGTGAATGGGGTGAAAAGGCTGGATTTGTTAGAGAGGAAAATACCTATGGAGGCCTTTTCTGTGAGCAATACCATGACTTCATTACCATGTCAATTCTGGGAAAAGGCTCTGATTTAACACAGCAGTTGGCTGGATCCATATGGAGCTGATGAACCTCTGAATGAATAGTGAATGGAAAAACTGCTGGAATCTGCCTTCAGCTTTGTTCCCAGGATGACCAATGTAAAAGGCCTAAGAGCAATACTGCACAGATGGTGTAAAGAGGTAAGAAATCTGCAGGGTTTAGTTTACGTTTTCTTATTCTACACTGCTTGGGGTTTTATTTTTTTAACCATGTTTCAGTAACTGCAACTCTATTTGTTTAAATGTCTTCACTCACAAAAATGTAGGAAAAAGAAAAGCTTTTGGGAAATGAAATTAATTTAAAAAACATATGTAGCAATAACCATTTACATAAAAATACAATTTTAAATGTTGAATTTTGTATGGTGTAGAAGTAATTGAAAGTATAATTATGAAATCTTGAAAAAAAAAAAAAAGATAGTTAAAAGTTTAACAAAGAACTTTGGAATTACTTGTTCAATTCACCCTATGTTGTGGGAATATGCAGATGTTCACATTTACACAGTCATGTATGTCCACTAGGGTTACATGCTTTTATAGTCTGAAGCATCATCACAAGTGCCAATACAGTAAATCAAAAGACTCTCTGGCATTATCTAGTTTCCTTTCTGGCTTTAAAAGTTAGAACAGATGTCACAAGAGAGGACAAAATGGATTTTACCCACCGAGAGAAGCTTTTCTTGCCATCATTAATAGGAGGCTCCTTGAAATGCTAATGTACGCAGTTTGTGTTGCCGGGTTTGCATAGAGATGGTGGGAAACAGCTCTGATCCCAACAAAACCTTTTGTTATTAATCAAGAAAATCTGCTCTTCTGAAACAGCAAAGCACTAAAATGGTGTGGCTACTTGCAATGCAGAGATCTCTATAGCAATCTCCAATGAACAAAAATGTAATAAAAACTGTTCAGCAGTTCTACGAGATACAGCACATGTAGCAATTTATTTGCAGTGATTTTGCATACACCTTCTACTTTCCTTTGTCAGTTCAGCATGGGTATTTACAGTGGGAAGATTACATTGTTTCTGTATTTTTTCCAAATCTCCACTTCTTAAAAATCTTGTTTTATTTCATAGCAAATCTAAAAAAGTGAGCTTGAGGCAGGAAGAACTTTGAAAAGCAAGCTTTTCTTCTTGGAAATAATCTATCACAGAACATGAGTTTCTGTTCAATTTGATGTTAATACTATGTAAGATATTTTTACTTCCTTAGAATATAGGATTATGAGATCTTGTTAACATGTTTTGAGTACAAACATACTCTGCAATATTAGGACTAGCATGTTCTTCCTGTTGCAAATGGGATTTAATAATTTTTAGTAATCTTTAAGAGAAGAGGTTCAGCTCCTGACATTGCTCTGTGACATATGACCTTTTACTTTTAAGAAATAACAGTGCAGTTAAATCACAAAGTACTGACTGCTGTCAAACATTCAGTGCCTTATATAGGATGCCTCAGCAGAAGCCTCCTTCCCCAAAAGTATTTGGAGTATGAATAAAAGCAAAAAAACTAAGGAAAGCCTGAATTAAAATATAAATTATTTGCCTGGCATTACTTATCACTGAAATCTCTGACCCAGTCTCTGATCAGAGTTATGTTAAATTCCACATCAATTTATTGTACACCAGTTCCACAACACATTAATGTGTCTTTTCACAGATTAATTGTGCTGAGTGTTCCATATATGGGTACAAGAGAGTGAATTAGGGATGAAACATTAGCTCAGAGTTTAAGTCTCTTTTAATTTCTTTGCCTCTGTGTATCTATAGCAGATACTTATATTTTGCATTCCCATAGATTATTGCACTTTCATTTCTATTGTAGTTTTTTGTTGTTTTTGTGGTTTTTAATGGTAAAAAGCAGATAGTATAAATAAATAAAAATGCCATGTTATGATTCATGCAAGGTGTTTGAGATGATTGTTGTGTTGGTGTGGGATAAAGCAGTATACATAGTAAATTTTAAAATGGGAATGTCTACTTGTTCATAGCTTTGTCTGATACAAATTTGGTACAGCCAATAGGAAATAAAAGAGTCGGGTAAGAGGAGATAACTTATGTGAAAAAACCTGAGTGAAACATCACCAATTCCATCAATGAGGAGCTGTTTCAGCAGTAGGAAATACTGTAATGGGCAAGCAGGGAAAAACAAAGCTGTAAGAACAGCTTGGACGTCACAAGTGCCTTTGGCATTGTAAGAGATCTAAATGAAATGACCAGGGCTATCTCTGGGTACTTCCTACAAAAGGATTATCTGCTCTCTAAGTTTTGATGTAGAGTTTTTCCCAGTTTCCATTTTCCTTTCAACTTTACAGTTAAACTTCTGATTTCATGAAATCTGCATTTCAAAGGGGCCCCAAGTGCAGGGTGCAGCCCTGTGCCAAAGGGTCTCCACCACCTGTGCTGCTGTGAACACAAAACCCCTCTGCTCCTGCACACGTGCCCACATTGAGCCATATGAGGCTGCACCGAAAATCCCAGTTTTCAAGAAGGGGATACTTTTCATCCAAAGTAACAAGCAACAACAACAACAAATCCCACAGAGCATGCTTAGTGGGACCTGCTAAGGCTTTTGTCAGGGTCTAATGACTTTGAACTCACTGTCCAATCCCTCAGCGTAGAGCTAAGGATGAAGACTGTTTTTCAAAAAAATTTTGGTTAGGAAGGCTGACCTATCATGTGTCAACGAAATACCCTAGAGCCCTCTTGTCTTACGACAAAATAAAGCCATTTGAGCAGAAAAATACTGAAGGGATATTGTCCTATGTAAGACTTTTATCTACCTGTAAAGTTTCAGTGATTCAGAAAAGGATCTTTGTTTGTTTGTTTGTTTGTTTTGTTTTGTTTTGTTTTGCTTTGTTTTTGGTTTTGTTCCAGAAGTGTTATACTTAAAATGGCATCAAAAATTTGCAGAATTTCAAATGCATAGATTTCAACCAGCCTGGAAATGTACAGTCTAGATTCTGTTGCTAAATTATGAGCTAAGATGCTGTATGGTAGCTTGAAATATATCCATGAGAGGGTTTTCAGATAAACTGGTTTTCAAACCAGTGACACTCAACCATGAAGATTTTCATCAAGGATCAAATGTTAACTGACTACTTCCCTATACAGTCCCTACCAAATTTTGTTCTCACTTCCTCTGGTCCTGAGTATCTTCACTGCGTTTGAAGTGGTTATTCTAAATTTGTCCCAGTGTAACAGACCAAAATTTAGCTTTAAGAGCCTCTTGGAGGAGCATTGCCTTGTGTTGGTGTGTTTATAGATTTTTGGCTGAGAATCTGGAATAGGTGAGCAGTCCAATTCAGGTGTGAATGCTTGCTCTACACTACCTTGTAGTGAAATCTCCTTTTCTTGTTTTTTATATACTGAAAAATTAGTATGAATGGATGTAAAATCAGATCTCTTCAGTTGTGCCTTTGGTAACATTTTACGGCCAGCTTAAATAGACAAAGTGCAAGAAATCAAGTCCCACTTTCCACATGGGAATTCCTGTTCCTGGTGGTAAGCATTTATAAGATCAAATTCCTTTTTGTGGGGTAAAAATAATACTTTTAAAAGTCAGGCTGTATATGTAAATTATTTAGGGACAGATCTTCAGTAAGGTTTCTGAAACTAAGCAAGTATTTACAATATGAAGGCCTTCAGGCTTTAGAGTACTGTATACGGGCAAACAGCAAAAAAAGGTCAATCTTTTTGTATATTTAAATTGGTCCCCAAGTTACTTTGAGTCTTATATAATTTCTGCTTTCTCTGTATCTTTTTCTTTAAACTTCCATAGTCAGGTAGCACCCTGCAAACTGCGTTGATTCCAACACCTAAGATAGCCTTATAAACCCTGCGGACATTAAACTACTGGAAAACAGATTGGGTTGGTAAAAATAAGTGTGCATGTTCTCACAGAACCTGAGAAAATCACACCTTTACTTTGTTAAAAAAATCTGTTTGTGCCACTCCAGTAATCACTTCATAACTGGTGGGAGAGCAGAACATATGTCTCAGAAGTGGTGGTATATAAAAGCCTCTACCTCTAATCCTATTTTCTTTAACAGAAAAAAAAAAAGCAACAAAAAACCCCAACCTTTTCAGTATGTCATCTGTAAAATCGATGCCAAGGGTTTTCTGCTTTAAAATGCTAAGACATTTTGTGGCGATTTCTGTGAAACTCCTTGGTTAATCCTTTTGCAGTTTTATTAGCAAGTAGAGTCCTGAAGAAGTAAAGCAGTGTCAAGAAGGGTGTTGTGAATGGCTTTTGTAGCCCTGCTACAGCTAACGAATCCTACGTGCCTGCTGTTCCCAGAGCATTTCTTGGTTAGTTGTTTATGAGGGCTGAACTCGCCTCTTTTCAAGTTTACCTTTGGGACTCTGTGCCAGTGCAGTAAATATTAGGTAACAGGATATTTACAGAAGGGTCATTTCCATAGAGAATGGATGGGACCTGAACATTGATCTGCTGGACAAGGGAGGGAAAAAGAAAGAGGCTTCTTTTCTTTCAGAGTGTAGGTTGTTAAATGGTCAGTGGCACAAATGCTGTAATGTGTGTGGCAAGGCTGCTGCTTGAAATAAATGTCGAGAAGCAATCTCAGTCTAGTGCTACAAGCATAAAGAGGAGATGATGGCAGTTTAATATGTAGACTACAGGACAAATGTATCCCACTTTAACACTGTTGAAACCAGCGTGGTGACAGGTTGTGCCTGGGAGGCTTTGGTCCAGCAGTGTCCAAATTAAATGTGAAAATGCAAATTAACTGCTGACATTAGACACAGGGGTCTCAGGAAGGTTGTTTTTGTCAGGATTCAATTGCTCTTTCATCTTCCTTACAAACTCCTTCCCTCTCCTCCCTTCTCCCATCTTGCTAATCAGCGAGGTCAGAGGATTGGAGATCCTGCCAAGCCTGTGCTAAGCCCCAGGGCTGTTCACTGATCAGCAGGTTCCCCAAATTGCTTCTTTTGTTCCCAGCCATGACCTCATCCTTCTGCTGGTTTCATGTAGGCTAACGCTGGGCTGTACATCTCTGAAAGGCAGCACCTGCAGTGGTATCTTGTCCTTGGCACTGTGCGGCTTCAGGTGTGACATGGATGGATAAATGAAGGTGTGACTTGCACTGTAAACCACATCACATACTTTTTATCTTCTTTCCAGCTCCAGAGCTGGGTTCTTTGGTATAGGCCAACAAACAGTCCAAGGATTCAAAACTTACCTTTAAAATTATGCTTTGTTAAATAAATCTCTTTGAGTTGATACAGGGCACATAACTTAATACAGGGCACGTAACTCTAATGCACAGTGGGAGTTAATGGATGTATATTATGTGGAAATGAAAGCATGCACATTGCTGTGTGTATTCATCATTTATAGGCAGTTATTTATTCAGGTAAATAAGATTTTGCTAAGCTGCACTCAGCTATGCTTAACCTTTATTAATTAAAGTAATACTTGGTGTGGTACAATTTCTTAAGGTCAAGCCAAAATAGCATCAAAAAGAGTAGGTAGTATAGATGTCAGGAGGATTATAGCATTTACATTCTGGTGATGATTATATATTCTAGATGCCAAATCAGATTGCATTATAAAATTCTAAATTAAGAAAACATTGTACCTAGTTCTATGAGCTATTATTTTAAAGCAGATCTGGTTGAAAAATAGTGGCTGTTTTGCTTTGGAATAGCTATTATACAGCCTTGCACTCTGATCTTTTCTGCTTCTTTCACTTTGCCTTTGTTCTTACTCAGAGCACAAGAAATAAGTCACCAATTTCTGCACACATTGTGTACAAAGAGTACTTATTCATATTATCAGAGCATCATACAGCCCTTCTTCTACCTCTCTCTCCTTTTCAGGTAAACTCTTCTTAGCAGTTCATTCCTGTTTACTCTTGGTGATTTGCAGTGCCTTGGAAATTCTCATTAAATGCTGGTGAATAACATTTTAAAAAAAGAGTAGGGCACAGCTGTTTGTCTTGCTGTGTCTTTAAATCTGACCTTTATTGTTTAAGTTGCATTTGAAAAAAAAATGTGCCAAGTTGTTGAAAGATGAGTGCACTCCATTATACTGTGTTCAAAGCACTGAGAAAATCCCATTGAGGCAGGAACACCAGCCAGTGTTTACAATGCTACATTTTAAATGCATATTGGAAAAACAATGATAACAACATGAATTTCCTGCATCTAAGATTTCTATAGGTAAGAAAGCATAATTACACCAAATGCCAGGATTTCTTTTCAAGAGCAACCTACTTCTCCAGTGGTTGCAATGAATCATGTTGTGGCTTGAGAAGGGAAATCTTCTCTGGCTGTGCACTGGTGCTCCTGGATCACTGCAGGCACGTGTGTCCAAGCGTGGACATGGCTGGAAGAGAGGCTTTGAAGAAATGCAGCTACCAGCTCTTGTCTCACCTCTTCTGTGTTTCCTCTGACTCATGCCCCTGTTTTGGGGTGGATTTCTTCTCTGCTCCCCACCTAGTAGATGTATTCAGAAATTCAAACATATATAAATACATATAGATACATGCTAATTTTTCTTTACTTCAGGCTTCTTGGTGAAGGGAAAGATCATTTCATAAGAGTTGGATACTGGGCTTGCAGTCAAAGCCAGTCAGGCCTGCAATAGTGGTGGTGGTACTGAAAAAAGATGTTATTTTGCTGGGGGAGAGGGAAAATTAGAAACAAGAGGATCTCAAATAATGAGAGCAAGATTAATGTGCAGGAAAACTTGGAACTTTTCTAAAAGGCATACTGAGTCAACTGGAAACCAAGTTACTATAGCCTAGAGCTTATTTGAATGACATTTGTGAATAGTTTTTTTCCATTAATTGTTGAATAAATGACTCAGAAATATATTTGCCCCTCTTTGACAAGCTTCATGTATGGTTGAATACTCTTTTCCAAATAAATTATTCATAAATTTTGAGCAATCATTGAGTAATTTATTCAAAATATTTTTTTCATTATACACTCCTCTATCCCATGGACTGTGAGTGAAACTCTGACTGTGTTAAAGTTAGCGAAAACATTCTAAATTATTTGACCAATGCCAAGACTTCACTCAATTCAAAGTATTTTGAGAACTAAGTGTTACATTTACTTATGGAACCTTGGTTTAAATATTGGTGGTAAACTTACCTGTGGCTTTTTCAATGTGTAGAAAAAATAAGCAGGAATTACTTCAGCCTCAGATTTTATTAATCTAATTAATTTAAATTAAAATTTGACTCTGGATATGTGAATGCACAGTCAAATTGCTTTTTTATTTTTTATGATGAGTGAAATCATTACAACAATTATTGAATAAGTCTCAGGTCCTGGCTAATTTCCAGTTTTTAATAAAGTTATTCAGGACTACACCAGTTTTTGGGTGGTTTTGTTTTTATTTGTTTGTTTGTGTTAGTTGTTTTTTTTTTTTTTTAATTACAGCAATCTTTGAAAGTGTTCAGAGTTCAGGTTGGGATTAACTGTTTTGGTCATTGACCAGATAAAAATTGCTAGAATGTTTCCACAATTCTGGAAATAAGTGTAGTTTATTTTATTGTGAATTTCTTTGCATTTTACTACTAGTTTTGGTAATTATAATATTCCAGCCTTAATTCTCCCTGAAAATATGACATGAGTCTTCACTTCCTGTCTTAAATTTGTATTGTGTAACTTCATGCAATTAAGGCATGGCTGGCATTATGCCATTGTTCGTGGGTGAAATTATTCCTATGTAAATACTTCATTTTGTACTGTTAATTGGCAAATGGTATAGAGTGCTTTGGGATCCATCTGGAGAAAAGTTACTGCATATGCTTATGATCATTATTACTGTGTTATCTTGTTCCTTTAAGATACACAACTGCTTTGTTATTTGCCGAGCTCCAGGAGAGTACTCGGTACTGTACAGATATACAAGGGGAAAATGCCACTGCCCATGGGGTCTACAATAGACTTGGCTGAGTGAGACAATAGGTATTGAGCTGTGTGAAATACACAGGTTCAATATCCACATTTCTTATTAATGGAGATTTAAAAATCTCTCTGTAGTATTATGATTAAGATACTTTGTGGGAAAAATGTACTGCAAGTGAATGACAAAAGAGAAAAGTAACTTGGTGAATAACAAAAGAGAGCAAAGCCTAAAAGAGAGGGGCAGAAAGATGAGAACAGGAGTAGGATTCACATGGGGCAATTCAGAGATAGCTTGGAAGGAGGAAAGAGTGGTTGGGAAACTTGTGCTGTTTGACAGATATGATAGAGGGAGGGAAGGGAGTAGTAGAGGGAGATAAGCTGGTAGAGAACAAAGCAGAGCAGTAATTTTAGTGCTGTGATTTGTATTGGGGAATGTGGGTTGCATAATGGGAGAATGAGGACTGCTGATGTCTGGGGATGCAGAAAAGGAGAGGTGAAGATGAGTTGGTGAAGAATAAAACTGAGTTGTAGTTTTGAGAGTCTGTGTAACAAAGAAGACTGGATAACTTTTTTGAGAAAAGAGATCTGTTTGAGATAAAGAAAATTCAGAGGTTGATGGTGTGATATTGTAGGAACAGATTTCACTGAAATTTCACTGAAAGAGGAAGAATTGAGATAAAAGGCTGGGTTTGGATGTTGGTAACTTAAAATGTGGTAACCATTTCAGAAGCTGCCAATTTGTTAATTAACTAATTTATTAATTGGCTTTAAACTCACTCAGACCTTTCTCTAAAGCTGGAAGATTCAGCCAGGCCTTTTCCTCAGAGGTAAAGTAGGAAAAATCTACTGAAATTTTATTGTTTAAATATTTTGATGGAAAATAATTTTGTTTTCCTCCTTTGCTCAAAGATGTTGCTATAATTGAAGGCCCTGATCAATAAAGCGTTGAGGAATCTGTCTTTGAAACTGCGTATGGTAAGAAGGCATCATACAAGTAAGATACCAAACCAGAGCTTGATAGAACTGAGAGCCATTTCTACCTCTCTCTAGGTGTTAGCTGGGGTTTTGGACAAGCCAGCATTACTATGTCATTGCTTTGTACTTAATGGACATAACAGTTTATTTCTGTTCATCATTCTGTTCATTCATCTGTTTACTGTGTTGAGGTGTCTTCCTATCATTACTGGCAAGGCATGGATCAAAGGGGAACTGTATTCCAACTGGATACCTCACAGATTCCTATGTTGTATAGGGTTAGTTCATGTTTTAATATGTCTGTGCAATGCAAAGCTTAAACCGAAATACAAAGTATTGTGTTCCACAACTCTGATTTAACTTCTCTTCACTGGCTGCCTATGGAGTCTGGGTAGGCATTTGGGTCTGGAAGTTCTGGATTATGTGTGATCTGTAGGAATGATTTTCTCTTGAACTTTGAGACTGCACTGGTTGTGCAGCCATATACAGGCTGAATATGATCCCACATCAAAACAAAAATGATGCTGATATAGTACGGTAATCTGAAGATTCAAAATTAAAAAGACAGGCTATTGAAATTGTTATCAGATGTGTCTGAAATACCTCCACTTTTCTCTAGGGAGAAAAAAAAGGTTGGCAGTGCAGTTGCATGGTATCATTTGTCAAACAACCTTTTAGGAGAAACTGCTGTATAAAGTCTTTCTGATGTGAAGGCCCACACGTGAGACATTTTTGTAAATACAGAAGAAAACATTCATCTTAGCAATAAACATTATCTTGTTTAAGTAGATTGTGTAGATTGATGTGGAAGGCTCAAACAAATGAGGAAAAACTGTTTAAAGTTTACAGTTAAGTTCACTTAGTATTACCTTGATTAATGGTAGTTTTTCATGTACCAGATCATTTTGTGCTAATTCAGTACAACAGTGTCTGCCTAATAACAGTCAATATCAATTGAAAATCAGTGATTTCCTGCTTCCAACTGCACTTAGTGTCAATATTGCACATGGCACTGCTCAACACAAGTGATTTTTTTGTTAAGCACTTAGCATAGATAGATAGATAAATAGCTAGCTAGCTAGCTAGCTAGATAGCTAGATAGCTAGATAGATAGATAGATATTTAAGTCTGGTTTCATCAGAGCAGGCTCTGGGAACTTATTGAATTGTACATGACTTGGTTCAGTGCGACAGTCCAAATGAAGATGCCAGTCTGCTAGACTGAGCATCCCCAGACATGGCCCATGACTCACTGGATCAATTATTAGAACAATCCTGAAAGGTTGTTTTACTCCCTAGTAAATGAATTAAGTAAATGAAATTCAAATCTAATGATTTCATTCTGTGCTTGAGGAATATCAAGTTTCTTACTGAAAATCTGACTGTCAAAAATGAGACAAAGAGATGCTGGTGACAGGAAGGCTTGGAAGTATTTTTCATGACTATTTGTCTTGTGATACTTTGCTATTTTACTTCCAGTCCATTTCTTTTTGTGGAAGAACCAAATGAACCAAAATGGCTGACAAAATCAAGGCAGACATGAGGTGGCATTCTGGGCTGGAAAACCATCTTGCAGTGCTGCAGAGTACATCATCCCTCTTTCCATATGTCTTTTCTTACTGGTGAGGATGAGTAGGTGTTGCAGTAGGAGGCAGTACCTGAATCATCTGAGGGAGTAATAAATTGCCCGGGGAGGCGGTCGCCCATCATCCTGTCTGCAGGTAGACAGGTACCCTGCCTGGGAAGTGCTCAGGTGGCTGTGTATTGAGAAATGTATTTCTTTTGTCTGGTTTTGTTTTCAATTTCCAAACTCCCCCTCCTAGGTGATTATACTGCCTCTAGGAGATCTCTTTGTTAGTCTCAAGTGAGACAGATGCTCTGGCTTGAGCTGGTAATAGTGCTGTTTGGGGGCTGACGAGCTGGGTGAATTTGTAGTGTGGTTGTATACATCCTCTTCAGTCACCAGTGCTGTGTGTTTAACTTCTCAATATGTTCCATCTGTGGTAGCTAACAGGGGTATGGAATTTATGACTGCAAAGACATAACATACCACAATACAGGAGTGCCTCTTGAGCTGAAATGATGTTTTTAATCAGTACATTAAATGTTGCAGTTGATTGACAGATGGATCTTTCTTTTTTCTGGAATGAATGTACTTAATTGTAACAAGGGTATCACATGTTTTATAACACCTTTTACACTAACAGGTACAGAATTTTAAAGTCCATGTGCAAAGAACACTTCATGCACCATGGAAATGCAACCACCTTAGGTGAAATGTGGAGAATTTAGGTAGAAAGAATGTAATTACCCTTGCTGGAATTTGGCCAGCACCCTGAGATTAAAACCCCTAATCTTACAAAGAGTACCATGGGATCTCTAATGACCACAAATGGTCAGATCACAATTTTGTGTCTCTGGCTATAATGCTTTACTACAACAAGGGTATTTTCAACTGTATAGTGCATTCATTATGATTATGCAGCTAATTTTATTCTCATTGTAATTTCTAATAATAAAGTTATAATACTGCCACTAAAATGTACAAACAAAATGATATGACACAATCTTATGTTACATATATTTTGGGGGCATATTCTGCTCTCATTTATAGTCGTATCTTTGAAGCCAATGGAAATCCTCCAGGTTTGTGCTGGAATAACTGACAACAGAAGTTGCCTTTCCAGGAGAGCATTTTTTATGCCCATGTATTGTAGATATGTTTGAAAAGTTAAATATTTATATTCCGTCCAAATATGGGAGAGTCTTTCTTCTTTTATTTTTAAAACCATAAAATTGTTAACAGACCCATGAAAAAAGAATATTATGGCTCTATGTCTGTTGGTTAACCTTCACCACAAAAATTGATCTGTGGGAATTTCTCACAGTGTAACATACTGTATCCAATTCCATAGTTATTACTGTAAACCTATTAGTGCCACCTGGGTTTGCATATCCGCAGTGCTGTCCAAGTGAAGACAGATTAGCTTTATCACATGTTATGCCAGAGGGACAGCCTCACAGGAGCCTGCCCTCAGGGAGAAAAAAAAAAGGGCTCAGACCTTTAATGAGAATACAGTGCTTTATAATAGCATTTGGTGGCCTAGAGATTTTCTGTCAAGTCATTTCAAATTAAATTGGCAGCCTTGCAATGTTCAGCCCATATGAGTTTTTGTGTGCCGTGTATCGTTAGTTTAAAGCAATTCGCACAGATCAACACAACATACAGAAGCACTGTTTGCATCAGTCCCTCTTTTAAAGTCTGGGCCTTTATAAGCTGCTGAAAAACCCCTTTTCCAGAGCAAAAGCTAACTTTGGCCTGACTTATTCATGTGTAAATTCAGGCAATTTATTTGTGAAATTATTTGTAAATAATTATACATTTCTATATAGTGTAATAATGAAATTAGTACCAGTCTAGGAGTGAACTGAATGACTTTGTTACCAATTAGTGTGATTCTACTCCCACTTCCTCAGGCTGACTCCCACAGAAAGGGTGCAGAATTTGCCACTGAGAACTCCATTTATTTCTGTTACTTCCAGGACTTTCCTTTTTTAAAATGTAACATTTATGTGATATTTTAGTCCTTCTAGTGTCTGAAAATTTAAAAAGCAGATGATACTTAAAGCTAAACTGCTATCATTACATAGGAAGTTTTTTCCTTAAGTCTTTCTCACATTTTTCATTCAGGGCTCAGCCTGAAAAACTCACATTGGTATCCTCTTTCTGTATGTATTGATGGATTATTTTTGTGGGAAACTGGGGTTTGCATCCTCAGTAGTAGGTTAAGTACCTCGTTCAATGGAATTCAAGAACTGGGCAGCTGAATAGATATGAGGATCCCAGTTTGCATCTCCAGTTATGCAAAGTCTAAGAATACCTGCAGGATTCTGAAAGTCCATAAGCTATGTTACATTTAATGATAAAGAAAGTAGTTTTACAATTTCTAAGCTTAGAGCATTAGCTGTAACTAGTCCATGATAATATTAGATGAAAGTTTGCTTTCTGGCTGCTTTGGTAGAAAGGGAAGTCTAACTCACTGAATTAAGTGAAAAAGGGGCTATTTGTGTGATTGGAGCTACAGGTTATTTTAGCCCATTATTGTACCAATATTAGGTGAATAAGATTAGTCATATAATAATAAAGACAGGTTTTACTTTTATTAGGGAGCATGCATTTTTCACATTTTTTCCAGAAGCGGTCTTAAGATATTCCATCCCATATTTGGTATGTGCACATTTGTAAATCAGACATGAGTATTAGTTTTGTTAGAATTATCTAAGTAAAGCTGAAGCACCACAGTCATGAAACAAGTTTGAATTCCCCTTTTTATTTAATATAATCCTTGTTTTGGGATGCAGTCCAATACTGTGATTTCATAATATCCCCTACCCTCTGTATTCTGTTTTGTAATTGAAGGAAAAGTGATGACAGAAAATCTTCCTAATGTGATCACATTCTTATATGTAACTGTAAAAAGAAAAATCCAAATCTCGCTGCTTCAAATTAGAGGAGTAAGTCCACTGCATTTGGTAAGAGATTTACACTGCCAGAGCAAGCATGACTTGATCCTGTGTGTGGTGTAAGCTCATTTTTTTCCTGTCTATTGAATGTATAGTCTTACTTCAGTGCGTGTTCCTTGGGCAGAATTCAGCTCAATTTTCTTAACTTGCCGTGCTGGACCAAATTCAGCTGTGTTGCAATTCCATTGACCTCTTTGGAGTTACTAAATATTGGATTTGACCTAATACACTCTTCACTGGGTGCCATCTTGCTTTGAGGGAGCTTAACACAATAACATTTTCTATTTCTGCACTCAAACATGAGCATTTTTAAAAGAATTCCTGCTAGAGGCAGTAGACAAACTGCTGCTGTAAATAGTGCTAAATAACTAAAGGATATCCACAATTGCCTTGAAACCTCACTTTGTTAGTTGAAATTGATAGTAAAATTCCTAGTGACATTAAGATGCACCTGGTTATTTTTATAGTCAGCTGCCCTTCCATAAAAGTGGGGTTCAGATCACAACAGAGCAATACCCTGAAGGGCTCTGTTTCTTTCCATCAACAGTAACCTTAGGTGATTAACTCCAAACCAGCTACAAATAAAGAAAAAGAGCCCAAATATTAAAGTTCCTTGCCACTATCTCTAGTGGTGCCTTTGAAGTTCAAAAGCTGGGAGTCCAGATCTTCAGTGTGCCTTGAGCAAGCAGCATCTGATATGGGAAAGTGGATGAAACCGGGCTGTGTGAGCTGCCTTAAGCTGAGTATTTTGGCCTGAGCTCATCTATCCCAATTTCCCATGGTGAATCTTGGTAACAGAATACAAGGACACACCAGCCTTTCTCTGTGAAGTTCTTGGTCTTGATGATGTCTTGATATGGTAACAAGAATGTATGTGATAAGGTTTACTATGTGTAGGCAACACTGGGGTTACATAAAATACTCACATGAAAAGTTTTTGTTTGTGTATATTTGCAGATCTGGGGCTTTAAGCAACAAATTCACACTGGCAGTTTTAATAAACTTGAGTCTGTGTTTTCTGAGAAGTAATTGGCCTAGGAGGACATTATATTGAATAGGATTTTAAAGGTCTAATTTGAAATTTATTTTTATATGCCAAAATCAAATATGTATTTAATATATCATATGAATTACAGTTAATTGATCTGATCAGTTCTTATAAAGATTTGAGATACTGGGCCTAATTCTGTACTTTCCTGAAGCTTGTGTCTGACTTAAACCATTTAAGATGCATGTAAGGCATTATTTCCATTTTACAAGCATTAGTGTTCATACCTGGAGAAGAACCTGGAGATGAAGGCCCCAGCAGTAATGTGCCTTCCATCTGACACGGTACAGGCTGTGTGCCCACGTTAGCCAGCAATGCAGGTGGAGAGCAGCAGGAAGGAGCTGCCAGTCCTCCAGACCTGGTACCCACACTGAGTACATTTCAGGAGGGTGCTTCAGGCTGATGCTAGTCTAGTCCCATAGACTTAATGTCAGCAATCTCAGTGAGTAAATAGGAGCCCTCAGGAACATTTATTTCTCTTTTAGCTCTGAGGCCACTCTGCAGTGTGAGCCCAAGTGCAGTAAATGGGGATGACTGGTAGGTTTGACAAAAAGTCCCTGTGATCCCAGCTAAAGCAACAGTACAGATGCACCCACATGGAGTGATTTCTGTCTCTCTGTGTTAAGTGACTGCTTTTAAATCCTAATTTGCTTTTCTTGAGACTTTGTATTGAATTCTTGTGCCATCACTAACCTGTTCAGGAAGAGAAAAGTGCAGGTGTGTGGTTCCTGAGAGCATCGATCAGAGGTTTCTTACCTCTCTGGCCTTGTTGTAGAAATGTATCAGCACAAGCAGATTAACAGTGATGATATGAAATGCAGCTGAGTGATCTGAATGTCCTTATTGAGTAGGCTTTGATTAGCCAGTCAGCAAAGTAGTGTATTTTAAATAATTTTTTTCTCCTTGTGATGTGTATTGGTATGCCTTGGTTCACTGAGCACATCCCTGAACACATCACCCTTGAATATCACAAATACGCATACTCTGCTCAGGTTACACTGAGGTTTGTGGTACTATATAGATGCAAACCAGGAAGAACCACAAGGTGGAAAATAAATTTAAAACTGTCTCACTGAGGAGTGGTACTACAACTGAAAAAAAAATCCAGTACAGAAACTAGATCCAAACACATCGCTGATTATTCCTCTGCAATTTGCCTTTAAAACTTCTGATGGTCTTTAAACTGTTGTACTAATGTTTCAAAAGAAATGTAATTTTACAGAGTGACTTGTCTGGGAATAGAATGAGATGGAACATCTGTCCTTCTGAACTGTTGGAATTGCTTGGCTGAAGCAAATGCAAGATGAAAAAACAGAGATGAAAAGACAGTTGAAAAAAGAAAAACTAGGACTTGTTAATCTTTTCTCTATAACACATACTAAACTTTTCAAGTTAAATTTACTCATACTATTTCCTGCTATTTTATACTACTACATCTTCCCACATAACAACTGAGTTAAAAAAGGAAAAAAGCAAAACTGGTTTCATTACTGAGATAACAGCATATGCTAGGTCAATTGAAAAAGTTTGATGCATTTTCTGATCACAGAAATACAGTTTTGTTTTTTAAAATGAAGTGGATGAAAACATTTAGTGATCTTGACTCTTGATTCATATTATCAGCATCTCAGCTAATTATTATGATGATCCTTATTTTGTTCTAAGCTGACATTCTAGAAAATATACCGGAGTAAACAACCATTAAGTCTTCCATGCCAGAAAGCACTTAAGGCTAGTAAAAAAGGTAACATTGTCTTTTTAAAATGTTTTCAGCAGTCAGTAATCTATTTTCATGGTGTTCTGTAAACCCTATTATCAAGGCTGCAGATTCCTACACATGACCGGTCTTCAGTAGTGAACAAAAATGGCATCTAAATCCCAAGTGACACTCTTAAGTACTTGGCAGCAGAAGGGCTCTTCTGAGGAAGATTAAGTTAATGGAAGCATTTGGGTAACATCTGCATGACTCTTCGTCCTGGTATGGCCAACTCACACTGCCACAACACGTGACAGAGGATTTCTTCGATTATCACTTAAGAACAAAACTGGCTGAGGTTCCTTTCCAGGCATCCGTCAGGCTGTGAGGTACATCCTGGAGTATACATGTGGTGTAAACTGGCACAGTGAGAAAGAGCAGCCTGCACGGCCTTTGGAGAGGACTTAATAAAAGTCAGATTACTCATTTAATGAAAAGTAAAAGAAATTGGGGGAAGATTTGTTGTTGTAGCTGCTGTTTATTTGTCTTATTTACAGGAAGATGTATTGTCTTTTCCAATTGAGGGCTGCTGCAGGCACACAGAGCCTTGTTAATACCGGGGATTAATGCACTTGCCCTTCACCTCAGTTGACCTGGGTTTAAATCTGTTATTTTGTTACAAGTTAGAGGAGTTTATTGGCTTGCTTTAGCCCATAGCTGGTGCCTTTCCACCTCGTAAAACCACTTCGCAATTTGGCATGAGTGCTGTATTCTGGTGTGAAAAGACCCAGGTTTGCAGCAGCAGGGAATAGGCAAGTCCTGGCTGAGGGACATCTGGGACTTCGTTCAGGGACTGGCTGTGCTGGACTGGTCTCTCTTGGCTTTTCAGACTCCTGTTTGAAATCAGGAGATCCTTCTTGTCTGCATAATGCAGCATTGGTTTCCATGCCTGGGCTGATCAGAAGTTTCCAGGTTTCATTTTCCATAGGACTAATATTAACAAAAGAAGGATGGGGGAACGTGAAGGAGTCAGTTATATTAGTGCTAAGTGGCACTATTTATATTTGTTTTGAGATTTGCTGAGAATAAGAACAAAGTGGAATAGAAATCTTAAATTCTTTGCAAAGGTTTTTATTTCCTACTGGGTATTCCCACTCTTTCAAGCCTCCTTTCCTCCTTTCCTTTCCTTGCCATTATCAAGAGAGGATTTTCATCAATAGCTATAGGGGGAACCTACAGACCAATGCAAGCTCCACAGAAGTGCCTCTTCCACTCTACTTCAAGATCTGGCTAATTGGAAAATCCGCTTGAATTATATGCCAAGATTTGGATGAAAAGGTGACAAATCACTGCAAGTTTGAAATGAGATCCATCCTGAGAAAAGAGAAGAAGCCCAAATTTTTTTTTTCCACAGAAATGAGTGTTTTAGAGGAAATTGGCATTTTCCAGAAGAAAGCCTTGGAAACTGAGTTTGAAATTTGTGTATATCACCATAACACTCAGCATTTTGGGCAGTTATACAGAAAAATAAAATTTGAAGAACCTAAACCAGACTGAAATTAAAAAAATATAAAAACATTTTCAGAGTTTCACAGGAAAGAAATAAAAATCAAGGAAATAAGTTGCTGTGGCCAAAATTTGCTATCATGTTAACATTCAGGTCTGAGCACTAGAGAAGGCAAATTGAGATCTATCTGCTGAAGTTTACTGTCTTTTTCCTTAGCTTCAAATTCTAACATTACCATAAGGGAAGTCAACTTGTTGTCAATAATTTCCAGAATGTATTATTTTTTTCCAAGGTATGTGTTCCTAGAATTTCCCCAGATTTTTTTTAGGAAAATGAGTAGTTTTTCACTGCAATTACTTTTTTCTTTAATCTCTTTCAAAGGAAAGGCACTGGCATGCAAAGATTGGTTTTGCCTGCAGATTTCATCTTTGACTGACGTTTTGTGTTTTAGGATGTGGTAGACATCCACTGTAGATCAGCACACTGGTTTCAGATTCAGTGCTTTCCTTTTTCTTGCTGGTTACCAGTTTTTTATTACTTTTNTTTTTTTGGTAATGCCAGTGCCCCGAAAGCCATGTGGAAAGAGACGGTGAGAATCTGCTTCAGGATAATGTCAGCATGTCAGCCAGATTAAAGTAAAGAGCTTTCCTTGTGTTAAATTAACCTGCTAGCATTTGTAATAGGAATGAAGAGGAGCTCTGCAGTGTGGACAGCTACTGTGGCAGAGGGATGGTAGCAACCAGCTGAAGGGGGACCCTCTAACAGCAGTTTCTTCAACAAGCCATTGACCAGCACTTGTAAAGATTTTCAGTGTTTATACCTAGAGGTTGCTTCCACTAGTGACACTGTTTAATGTGTCATCAAATTGCAGCGCTTCCTTGGGTGGTAGGGCTCAGGATACATCACAGGGCCCTGTGCTTTCCAATTGAATGTGCAGTGAATTAAGGAGTTTACATTTCTTGAGAATGAACAGATGAGTAGGTGAGTCTTATGAACTAGTCTAGTAAAAAAAGAAAAAAAACCCACCCAGACTGTATTAATAGCAGATTTTATTTTGTGAACTTCATTAAACTTCTGATCCTATTGACCTACCCACTTTTGTGATTGGACAGAAGGACAAGAATACTCTGTTGTTAAACCAGAGCCTGCTCATCACGTTCCCAGCAGTCTCAACATGGAAGTAAAGCAGCTTATCTGGGAAAGTGTGGTGAGGATGCAAGTGTGAGAATTCGTGGGGCTTGTTGTGAAGCTGAGCTCTCTCTCAGTTGCAGCCACAGTCTCAGTCCCTGCTCATAATCTGTACTTCTGAAGGGTGAAGTTTGAAATCTCAGATTAGATTCTAGGCCTTTAGTTTGGTGACTGAAATGTAATAACTTGTAAGCCCCAAATGTCAGTGCCTGGCAGTACTGTCTGTTGCCATTGGCCTGAAACCTTGCAGATGAGCTTAAGATGGTTGTTGTAATATAAAAATGCTGAAGACTTCTCATGAACTAAAGGATGTTAATTTAAAAAACAACACCAACCTCATTAATCTGTCAAAAGCACATTAAAACTGTTTTCAGTTTCTGATGGAATATGTTCCTTGGGCCTGATCCTCAGGTGCTGCAGACAGTTGTGCTGAAGTCAAGCAAGCAATGGTGGTTTGCAACAGCTGAAGCTTTGGGTGCCTGTGGGTGTGTACGTGTGTTGTATGTGGCCTGGATATTTACTGTGGGGCTGGATTGCATGCAGGGGATCTGATGGTAGCATGCCAAATGGAGAAAGAAAATCCTCTTTCCATGGAGTGCTGTCAAAATCCTGCTTTTGCACCTTGAATCATCAGGGCTCTAGCTTTCAGGCTTGCAATTGTTTAAAGAAATCATAAATATTTCTGATATTCTGTTAAATGCAGTCTGCTTTAATTACCATACCTAGCTTGAGTGTTGCACTCTGGGGGGTAATAATAATATTGATTTACCTATGTATAGGGTGTAGTATATCAGTGTTATCAGGCATGACTTTATTTTAGTAGAAACTTTACAATACAAATCTAATCTGATAGTTTTATATGATCTCTGGATGTTGGAAGTAGGTTGCAGCTTGTGTTGTAATGGTTTTGTTTAACACAGCACATGGCTTTTCAAAAGCATTTGAGGGTTAACCTTTGCTCAGGATTTTGTTACCCACAAATGGCCATTTTAATGATGACTCACAAGAAACTGTTTGAAATGTGTCAGAAACCTGTTGCCCTAACTTTGATATTCTTGTTTGAAGGTCAGCCTTTTAGAACCAGTGAACTGTGTCACAATGTCTGAAGGATTCTGGAGAGAAACTTGCTTCTGAACAGGATTCAGAGTGGCTTAGGAGAAGAAAATATCTTCTCTTACCTGCTGCCTGTTGAGAAGTGACCCTGCTGTAACTCATTTCTTGCTGCTTCTAATATACCCTCAAGGGAGATAAAGCCTTTGCTACAAGCCCGTCAGCAGAAAGTAGATCTGCAGGGAACTCAGTTACATGGTACAGTCTGAGGCCCAGTTTAACTTTGCTTCATCTTTCTAGCAATCCCAGAACTCTTCAGAAATGTGGGTGGAGATCTGTTACACATGCTTACTATGGTTACTTGCCATGAAAAACAGTATGAACGGCCAACACAGGCTCCAGGTGGTGATCAGCATTAATCATAATAGACTCAGGGGCAGAGGACTGGCAAGATACCATGGGAAGTGGTTGTACATCCATCCCCTTGAATTCCATTTCCTCCCACGGGGGTTAGGGATATGGAGGTAAGCACCAGTGCCTCCATCTTCTGTTTCCACCTCTCATAAACTGTGATCTGCTGTATGTCTGTGTCCTTTTGTCTGCAGGAAATGGGTGCATGACATAACCATCAGGTACAGTAGACTTTGAAATCTGGGAGTTTTCACAGCTTTCACAAAAAATACTAAAGATTGAAGTCTGTCCTTCAAATTCAGTTGGCTTTAATGGGAACTGCTTCTAGCAGTATTGCATGTTTATCAGTACACTTGGCTAAAGAGCCATCTGGGTGATGAGCCAGAAAGGTCCATCTTTTCTTCCTTTTCCTCTCCTCCTCTCTCATCTACTGCATAAATATTTCTGGTCATCTGAATCTGGAAGGGAAATTGTATGGGTATGGAAGAGAAGCAGGAGTGTTCAATGTGTTCACAGCACGCTCAGAGCAGGCCTGTTATGTGAGATACAAGTGGTGAACCAACTAGCAGGAGAAGAAGTTTGGGCTTGTGGTTGGCCTTGTGGCCGAACTCTTTAGCTGGTGGAGCAGCTGCAGAGGCAGCCGGGGCTGAGCTGGCTGTGAGGAGATGGGGAAGTAGACAGGCTCTGGTCAGTGCCCATTCCTCCCCCTTCCCCCAGTGCAGAGTTGTGCAGGGAGCTCTTTTGCTCAGAGGATGTTAGGACACAAGTGATGCCTCCCCTGAACCACAGAGAGGAACAGCTACCAGAGTTGCTGAAATAGGGACTGTTAGATGCTGTGAGAGCTTGCTGCACTTCTGGAGCATTTTCTGCACCTCATCCTCTTTCGCTGAAGCTCTATCTCTCTCTTTTCTGCATCTTGCCACTCTCTGCAGTCCTTTCACTTCATTTTTGCTCCTTGTCTGTTCTGGTTTATCTTCATCTCTCCTGACCTATTTCTCCTTTAATCTTCCCTCATCAGTCACTTGTTTCTTTTAGTTCCACACACCCCACTTTATCTAAAGCCTGCACAATTTGCTGGCTCTAGTACTGCCTTTCCTCTAGCCTTTCCTCCATTTCTTGCTTCGGCTGTGAGACCTCCAGGCAGGGCCGGCCTGCAGCTCTGTGTGCACAGAGCCTGGCGAGGGTGAAGGCACTTGCAGTAGTTCTTAAGCACTGATGTGGTAAGCAGAATTAATAGCAATTTGAGTGGATGCAACTGCCGGTGTGAGCACAGACTGACAATGCAACAGTGGGAAAGTTAAGTCTCCTGGTGTCTGATCACTATCTGTAAAATAATACTTCTAGTCTTTAAGAATACATGGTTAAAACTAAATTGTATTTTTAAATCTCTTTCACCATGAAAATCTTCTGCGTGATTAGCAAGAAAAATTAGGTAGCAGCTTTTGAATAGTAAATTTTAGGCTGACCTATCTGCCTCTCACACGCTACATGATTCTGCCATGTGATGTACTGATTTGTCACTCATGCATTGACACAAACACATTCTCTTTTCACTTCTGTTGCTGCTTCTTCTTTGGAGGATCCCACTGGAAAATTGCAAGAAATAGGCATCTGAGAAAAAACTGTTGCAAGTTTAATATCCTCCCACCAACTTGTATCTTTTGTACCTGCGCAGGGAGGGAAAGAATAGTGATGACAACACATGGATATGCACATGTTCACATAACTAGCACAATGGTAAACCAGAAACAAGGCAATGGTCAGAGCTTGTTGCTACTATATGAGCCCACTCATACAATAGTACAGTGTTACAGTTGTGGAGAAGTGCAATGAGACTACTGCAGTGTATGATATAATCATACTTGCATAGCTCAAGGAAATATGTCTTATTAATTATGGATCACAAATATATTTTGAGATCCTCTGATTAGAAGCAGTATTGAAATACAATGCATTTCAATAGAATTGTGCTAATTTGCATGGTTGACTGGAAGACCTTTTGTGGCCAAATTAATTTTGCAATTTATTAAGTTAGCATACCTAGCACAGCAAAGCTCATGCATCACAAATTGCAGTACTTTATAAAAATACTTCAGTATATTTTTACAACAATATTATCTATTTTAGTTATTTACACTGCTTAATGACTTCCTAGTTATTCCCAGTAGCATCTGTTTTAAGAAAACCAGTGAAATTTTATTTATAGAGGCTGAAAGGGGTCAAGCACATGGGAATGTTTGGCAAAGAAGTAGTTAGAGGTCCCCTTCTTCTCTCACCTGCACATTGGCTGCTTGCCACTGCTGTCTAACTCAGCCTATTGTCTCTTCTCAGAAGTACTGGAAAAGCCCCTGAAACCAGCACTGTGGCTTAATTAGGGACTATTTAAAAGAGAGCCATTCTTGTTTTTATTGCATGGTGTGCAGACTCGTTCTATGCTGTTGTTGCTAAATGCTTGATAGTGGCCAAATAACAGATGAAAAGATGTTTTCTATGTAAAGCAGGGTTTACAAATTTGGAAATAAGTCTTATTACACCTTACAGTAAAAGCAAAGATTTTTAGTGTATGACAGAAGATAAATGAGACAGATAAGGTTACAGATGACACAGCTTTCAAATACCAAATTGTCAAGCAGATGTTAGTATAGAACACGCTTGCTGCTAAGAGAAAAAAACACCTTACAAACAAGCAACTTGGTGAACAAGAAAGTCTCCTCAGCATTGTGATATGACTGTCTCATGCTGGCAAAGGGTCTAGTGAACAAGTCCTATGAGAACCAGCTGCGGGAACTGGGGTTGTTTAGTCTGAAGAAAAGGAGGCTCAGGGGAGACCTTATCACGTGCTACAAATAACTGAAAGGAGGTTGTATTGAGGTGGGAGTTGGTCTCTTCTCACAACTAACAAGTGATAGGACAAGAGGAAATGGCTTCAAGTTGCACCAGGGGATGTTTAGATTGGCTGTTAGAAAAAGTTTCTTCACCAAGTAGATTGTTAAGCATTGGAACAGGCTATCCAGGGAAGTGGTTGAGTCACCATCCCTGGTGGTATTTAAAAGGTGTATAAATGCGTCACTTAGGGGCATGGTTTAGTGGTGGACTTGATAGTGTTAGGTTTATGGTCGGATTTGGTGATAAAGGTCTTTTCCAATCTAAGTGATTCTCTAATTCTGTGTAGTTCCCCTTTCTTGGCCTGATGGATCTGAAGTCCTCCACTTCAAGATTATCAGGAGACCATCTGGATTTCCTTTGAGATCAGCACATGGGATCATATATATTTTTTTTTGCCTAGCAGTGCAGCATCTCACCCCTCCCTCTCACCAACAATCCTGGCAGTCCTGGATTTTTCATCTCTTGCTATTCCAGGCAGCCCAGGCATACACACTTTGCACGTGTGCCAAAGCCAATAGTTTTGCTGTTTCCAGCATGTTGGTGGTTGACTTCATTTTCTCTCTGCTTAATGCTTCTCTGGGATTTGGCATTGAGGGCTCGTACAGAGTGCATCTCCTAGCATAGAGCAGGTAGCATGGGCTGTTTAACCTGTCCTTCCTCATGCGGGACAGACATCTCTTTTCTGGACAGGAATTCTCACCCTCTTCTGCTTTAACCGAGGCACTGTGCTGATATATTACTCCTTGCACCCACAGGGAAGTTGGTGCTTCCCTTGCCATTTGGCTTAGCTTGGTAGTTGGTTGCCTTGTGGCTATCACTTGTCCTGAAGTCTAGTTATCTTGACAAAAACCAAATGTATGTGTGAAAACATGTATGTAGAAAACAGAGCATGCATGCCCATGTTAATAATTTCAAACATCAGGCTTAGATAGGCCCTAAACCAAGTTAGGTCCAATCCTAGTTAAATTGTTAGGAGACCATACACAATCTATTAGTGTTGCTGCCTGTGTGGGTGCACCTCTTTCTCCACCAAGAGACCATCCAACTGGCTCTCTCAGATAGTCTGTGGCTGCTGAGCCTCTTTTGTAAAGATCAGAATCACAGAGTGGGTTGGATTGGAAGGGCTCACAGTGCGTCATCAGGTTCAACCTCCCTGCTAAATCTTGTGTGCCACCCTAGAGCACAGAATTGCATCCAGACAGTTCCTGCATATCTCCAGTGAGGGAGACTCCATAACCTCCGGACAACCTGTTCCAGTGCTCAGTCACCTGCACACTAAAGAAGTTCTTCCTCATATTGAGACGGAATTTCCTGTACATCAGTTTCTGCCCATTGCCTCTTGTTCTATTGCTGAGAAGAGCCTGGTCCATCCTCTTGGCACCTGCATCCCAGCAGGCCAGCCCCAGCCTGTGCTGGTGCCCAGGGTTATTCCTCCCCAGGTGCAGGACTCTGCACTGGCCTTTGTTGAATTTCAGACAATTCTTCCCTGCCCCTCTCTCAAACCCATTGAGGTCCTTCTGAAGGGCTGCACGGCCCTCTGGGGCCCCTCAGCTGCTCCCCTCAGCTTTGTGTCATCAGGGAACTTGCTAAGGAGGCTTCTTCTCCTTCATCCAGGTCATTGATTAATAAGTCAAACAATACTGAGTGCAGTATTGAACTTTGTCAGCTACCACTAGTCTCAGAAGACTTGAGAGAGATCCGTAAGACTAGGAACAATTCTAAACAAGGTATATGTGATAGAGCTTAGGCATGCTATGCAGTCTGAACCTCAGCCTATTTTGGGGGGCACTGCAGAGAAACTGGGATTTCCAAATTAAACCCAAGTCCAGCATAGCTCTACTTTTCCATCCCAGATTAACCTGCTGCAGCTCTCACCTTCTTTCTTGTTAGTACAACTGTTTATATTTAGGGGTGTATGAAGGGGAAGAGCCAGTATCTTGTTTTACTGTAGTGTGAGGAAAATCTATTTAAGTGTCTGAGGAAGGAACTGCTGGTTGCAGGTGTTCATGAGAGATGTGTTCCTCTTCACCCCTGCATCCCTGGAGGGGAATTCAGCAAAAGGGACCTGCATGTGGAGCACAGTCCCTGACTTCCCCAAAGCTGTATAAGCACAGCACAGACGCTGGTGGGCTCCATTTCTGAAGGTCTGTCCCCTGGGTAGGAAAGAAAAGAGGCTTAGATGATGTGTTTATATATGTTAACTGGTGAAATTTCCACCCTTTTTTCTTCATGCATAGTTTGTGCTGGATGTTTGTGGTTCACATCTAAGGATTCTTTCAATTTCTGACTTGTTTACTGAAATTTTCAAGACAATGAGCAGCAAATAGGTGAATAATGAATAAATAACAGTAGTAGGTAGTAGTCCAGCATGCTTATCACCTACAGGCTGCTGGCATCTTGCTGGCTGTAATTTGTCCACTTTAACTCTGACCTGGTAAAACCCTTGAACACATTTAGAAGTGTATGAATAATTCACTAAAAATACTTTTTGTTGCTTTCTTGAAATCAAACATGTCACTAGTTCCCTGTGCAGATGATGTGTTTACTCTCATGCTTATGAGCAATGCATCAGGCATCACTCTCACATACTCACAGAAATGCTTTATCGCTGGTGAAATATGTCACCTTCTTCCTTGAGCTGAATGTTTCATTCCTCTTGCTCACAGATCTAATACCATAGCGAATTAAATGTATTGATGAATCAGGACTGAAATCTACAGTGAATATGATTGCTTAAAAATAACTCCATCAGACGTAGTTTGGAGATGTCATTTTCTGTGGGCACGTATGCTCAATGTATATAAAGCATACGTATATAAAGCAGCGTGTGGGAATGCGATGCTATTTAACTCGTAAATGGAGAGCAGAATTTTATTGTTCACAGTAAATATTTGTTCAAGGAAAAGGAGTGTAGGTGAGAACAATCCATATGAAAAGAAAGCAGGTTAATACCCAGAACACTGAAAATATTGTTCAAGGACAGTTTATCCTTGTGGAAAATATGACCCCCTGTAAAGCTGCTGAGTCTGTTTGCAGATCTTTTCAAAATAGAGTCCTTGCATTTGCCATTTTAGTTTGTTTTGGCTGTTGGTGTCCAAACTACATTCCTAGCAAATTGCATGAAGTGCTTATTCCATTATTTCAATTGTTATGTTTCTCAATAGAATGTGGTTATCTTTAGCTAGTGTCATGCTTTAGTACATTAGCACTAAAATGCACTGATGATATTGCAAAGAGAGTGTGAGGCAGCTGACATTGAACTGGTACCTTGTCTCTGAAGATTCCTAAACCAGAGGTTGCTTTCAGCTTAAAATGTAGAAAGAGTATTTTAATTTCTTCATAACCTGGTCTCCTCTCGTGCAACTGTGACCTGTGCCAGTTCATATATGTTCTGCTCAAACTCTGTCCAGGTGCTGGGATGTGCTTGACTGGTCCTAACTGGTTTTTGGATGAGAGGTGCTCTAATCTGCTCTGCATTTTTATTTTGCATGGCTTCAGTTTTCACATAATGAGCCAGTTTTATCTGTCATGTGCACAGTTCTGCTTTCTTCACGTCCCAGTTCATAATTTTGTTACATGCCTTTTGTCCATAGAAAATAAAGGAATCACGGAACTGAAATTGAATTAGACTCAAAACGTGCTTGAGTTTCCTGTTTTTCTTGTATTAAAATACTTTTTCTATTGAGACCCATCATGCGGCAGTTTCCTAACCACAACCACAGGGACTGCGAGAACACACTGAGTTTTGCCACAGCACAGGGAAAGGGGCAGATCTGGAAGTGGGCTGGGGATGTGCTGGGTAGATCTGTGCCGGGGGGACACTGTCCTGCTGCACTGGCAGCTGCCCTGCTGCTGCTGGACAAACGAGTTATTTTTGTCCTGGACACTGCCAATGACTAGGTTTGTGGTTCACCCCTTGTCCAAGTCAGATGTCATCCTTCTTTTTCATCCTCCTTCCCTGCTGTTTTTTCTGCTGCCCATTCTTTTCTCTCATCTCATCTTTTTTTCTATCCTGCTCCACTCCTTCTTTCACTCTGTCCTCATTTTTTGTCCTTTGTTAGCCAAACAGACCTACTGAAACATAAAGCCTGGCCTCTCCTAAGGGGGAAAGATGTCCTTTTTCTCTTTAAATTATGCACCTGCGTAGATGTTTTCATCATGTAATTGCCATAGTCACTGTTGGGAACACAGATAGCCCCTTTAAGACAACCACTAAAAGCCTTTTGATTTAAAATTATGTTTTCAGTTTTATGGCCTTTCTGTGCTTCTGGTAGTATCTTTCTGCAAAGCTTAAGTGGAGAGACAAAAGACAGCAATGCAAGACCTGCCTCCAGCAATATTTCCACAGCCCTGTTACTAGGGAGGGCTGCTCACACTGAGGTCACTGCTAGTAGAGCTCATCACTGAATGCAAAATATATTCAAAAGTTACTTTATTGTAAGATTAACAGCTCTATCATGAAAACCAGCAACATTCCTAGGCTTGTGGGAATCAATTATACTGCATTCCAAACCAGGATGTCCTTCTGACATGTTTTTTTTCTGTGGAAACACTCATAAATTTGACCATGGTACTTGGAGATGAGTTAGACCCTTTTGATTACAGCCCTTCTGAATCCACCCTCTCTCCTTCCTTTGTTCCAAGGAGGAGGTACTCTGTCTCTTGAGTCTTACATCCCTGAGTAAACTAAAGGATATTTTAGATATCTTGCTGTTTGTTTTGGGTTAAGTGGTGCTGTTTAGGGAGTAATGTTCTTTCTGGTGTGAATGGGAGGAGTGGAATTTGTAGTTCCTGTCTCAAGAAAAAAGATATTTTCACAATAGATAAAGAAGCATTTTTTTTATATGTAGGAGAGAGAGGCATGGTACACAATCAGAATTTTGGAAACCTCCCAGTTTAACGAAGCTGTGATTTGGGCATTGATAAAAATCCTTATTCTTAATGGCAATAAGAGAAAAAAATCCCAATAACCACCCCCCCCACCAGAAACGTGATTATGTTAAATTTGTAATGATTTTACTTGTACTGACAAATTATTTAATACAGATTAATCAGATCCTTAATTTAGACACTAATTTAATGATCCACCCAACAATGAAAGAAAGGCTGTTGACTATCCATTATCTCATACAGAAGACAAACACAGTGTTATTGAAGTGATTTGCATATTTTCTGAAGTAAAATATTAATACACACATGCCTTTTTTAAGTTTCAGCCCATCACTAAAGCTCTGTGGTCTTTTTACACCAACATTTTGGGCTATTTTACTATGCATTAGAAAATAAAACTATGTTACACAATTAGGCAAAACACCCTTGTGTTGAATGGTCATTTTCTGAAGGTACTGAATTCAACCTTTAATTAGTATTTAATCTGTGGCTAGGGGTCATACCTTGAATAAGCCCTAATAATATTGCCATCTTCCAGTTTCCTTAGAAATGTAGTTTTGAGTTTATTTGCTTGTTTGCGGTTGTATCTAAAGTTAACTATTTCAGTTATAAACCTAAGAAAACAAGGAGGACTATAATCTCCTAATGGCACACAGAAGTGGGGCCTGGACTGGATATTTTAATGTGCTCTCTCTCCTTATTATATTTGTACTGTGTCTTCCTTATTTACTTTTAATATGGGCTATCAGTTTTCTCCTTAAAAGCCTCAGTTGGAATTGTACCTGTTGTTATGGGGGCCTTTTCCGCCAGCACTGTTTCCCCCTGCTGCCAGATCTCCCCCCACCTACTCATTCCTCCTGCTTAAGGCCTGTTTGACACTGTTGTAATGATTCGCCTTGGGAGATGTACAATTAGATTTCTAAGTTCCCACATGGCTCCTGCTTTTTAATGTTTGCTCCTGAGTCAGCACTGTATGCATGACTGACTGGAATAGTGAAACTTTGAATAAATATCTCTCCTCTTCTCTGGATTATATTGCTCTTTGGTTGCATAGAAGAAATGTGCCTCTGAAATACTTCAGGAATCTCATACTCACATACAATTATGTTGTCGTATTTTGGATGCCTAGTCTTTCTGTTTCCTAATCTTACTAGTACCTAAAGATTTTTGTTAGGAGTAGCCTGATTTTCACCAAAGCTTTATCGTTAAATACAATGGATGATGGATTTTTTTTTTGTCACAGAGCAGCACCCTTGATGGACAGTACAGGCTCTGCTCCAAGTTGCATTTGGTCATAAACTATGTGCCAGTGTGAGACTAAACTTGTATGCTGGTAGAACCATGATCTCATAGCTAGACACTGGGGTAAAATTAGCTTTGGTCAAATTTACATTTTAGAGAGAGCAGGGATAAATGCTTGTCCCCTATGTCCTAAGAAAGGGAAAGTTATTTCAGGGAACCTCTGGATTCCACAAATGCTTCTGGAGTTCAGGATTAAATTATTGCTTTCCTATGAACAGTCTGGGGGTTAATGTTTTTTCTGCTTCAGCCAGCCATGATGGGTTCAGCTCTGCTGTATGTGCAGACTTGTATCCTTACATTATATGTTGATAATTCTCATTCTGTCACACACTTTAGCAGAGAGTGATGCAATCTATCAGAACCTCTGAGCAATTATCTTCTTTTGGGCTGCATATTCTCAGTAGTCCGGGTAGTGATTACCCAATCTGAATATTTGGCAAATAGTTTGTAATTCCTGTGAAGAAAGCATATGCAAGCCTGGCTCTGACCCGATTAACTTTCTTAGTTCCCTGACTTTCCCGTGCAGTACTGAACACCTAAGGGGAACTAGCATGTTCCCAGGTACTTGTGTCCTGAACAACATCAGTGAATGCTAATCATCCCTTCTGGATTTGGTGCTCCCTTTCATCTTGGGCTGGCTACATCCCAGGTAGGTGCAGCTTCTGGCAGCATGCCCTACAACGTGGGTGTTGCTCTCAGAACAGAAGTAGAGGACTGCCAGATGTCCAGTGTCACCTGCTCGAAGGAAATTTTCCTTCCAAATCTCTGTGTGGATTGTTTCACCAGGTGACTGCGCTTGTTGTTGTGGTCTGCTGATGTGACCATGTGACAAAATGCACTGCTGGCTTCCGTGTTCAAGGGAAGTGGAATTTAACTTGCTCAGTTGTATTTTGCAGCTGCAAGATGGAAAAAAAATAGAAGTAAGAGTACAGTACAGGATGGACCAACATATGTCTTATTTCCTGCATTCTGGCAGCACTCTTAGGGAGGAGGGACAGAGCACCCTGGCAGTGACTATGGGCCAGATCCTCAGTTCAAGAGCTGCAGTAAGGACTGTAAAGAAAGCTCAAGTATTAGGATAATTTTAATCCCCAGCTGACTAAGGACCTTGCCTACAAAAGGCTGTTTGGTTCATAACACAGCATGTTCCTTTCATGGTGTTTCCTTTTCCTGCTTTTCAGGGGTAGTTGTATATGGTCTTATAGTTTTCTAACATTTCTCAGCTTTTTTGGATAAGCTTATCCTGTGCTTACTTGCATGCTGTCAGACTTAGGTGAGATAGAAACATTGCTTGAGGACTAATTTCCTGCAACATCACCTTCTCATTCAAAGCTCCAAACTTCTCACACCAAAATATATCCGATGTCACTGATATGAAAGGGCCTGGGATGGTTCAGTATGTTCCTTTCCTCAGCCAACCACATCTGTCTGATGTGTTCAATAGAGGGGACTGGTTGTTCTTGACTCATTGAAAGGGATAGCTTATGTTATTTTGAGCTGGGTTGTCAAAGATGGCCGTTGACAAAACTTGAACTTGTTCTCCTTGAGCTTAGTGGGGTGGTTTAACTGCTCATCTCCAGACAATAAATCTGGTAGTCAGAGGCACAGCAAGGAGGTACAAGGAAGTTCTTTTAATCTTCACGAAACTGCATGGGTGAGGTCAAGTTCTTACCCTGTGATTCACCAGCAAATTTCGTCAGGTTTAAGAGGTGAACATCGGTTCCCTCATGCTTCTTTGTCAGTTCCCACATATCAGCATTCCTCCCTATCATGGCATAAGGGAAATGGATGTGACTCACACTTGACAGGTTTCAGGTGAAGCAGAAATCAGAACATAAGAGATGTTGAAGGTTGTGGCAGTGTTACAAGTGGTGGGTCACTTCTCTCCTTAGGGAATGTGCTTAACTCCCTGCAACTTTTCCAGAAAATAGCAAAAAAGACCAAAAAAAGAAGGATAGTGAGGAAAGGAAAAGGCGCTCCCATTTTTTTGTGGCATTACTACACAAAGCTGAGCTGCCAGGTTAGTTCAGATCTGCAGGGAGATTGTGGTTAGTACTGGTGGTTGACTGGGCGCCACTCATTCCTTGCAGTGGGACTCAGGCCAACACCATTACACCATCAACTCTGAGGGATCACCAGCAGCACCGATTGACAACAGGAAGGAAAACACAACAGAGTTTTTGATACCTAGAAAAAGTGAGCTTTAGTGACAGTCTAGTTGTTCTTCCCACCACCATGACTATCCTGGAAATACTAAAGTGTCAGTGTGCCCGTTTGCTGTGGTTTTGGTCTGTAATAGAATGGTTGCTGTCAAAAGTAGTAGAATGTAAATATTTGTGGGGTTTTATAGTTTGGCTGTTTTTTTCTTTTTTTTTTTAACTATAAATTCCCTCACTTCCTTTCTTCCTTGTCTTTAGCAACAGGCTGTGGGTCATTAGTATCAATACCTCAGATCTCTCTCATGCCACACCTAAAATAAATTGTCAATAGGAGGTGTTGTAGAAGATTCACACATCATTCCAGCAACTGTAATATCTGTTGGGAAATGCAAAAACACCAGGTGCATAGCTGCTGGATAGAGTTTCCATTTACTTTACCTGGGGCTTTTCTGTAACATACAGTAATGTACGTCACATGCAGAAAAAAAGTAGGTGGAAGGTTCTTTCCAAACCACATTGACTGAAAGAATGTACGTGTAAGGTAAGCTGTATGCTGACATGCTCATGTGTTCTGCAGAGGAAAGGGTTACCTTGTCAAGGAAGTCTTCCTGGTGCAGGTGTGCATCCTAGCAGATTCATTCAGAGACTCAGAGAGGAAAACGAGCCCTCCCTCAACTGACAAGTACAAACAGCCTTTTACCCATTTGTCTCCGAGGACATTTGCTAGCTGTCTCGTTAATCTTTTACTCCAAGTCAGACACATGTATTGATGGGAAAACAAACCATAGACCACAGACCCCCTGCCTTGAATTCCTCACCTCCTCAAAATAACACTCACCATAGAAGTATGCAGACAGCACCGATAGCTCAGTGGGTCTGTAGCTGCATTTCCTTGCACTTCTAAAGCACCCCTTCCACTGCTGTTCTCATAAGCTCTTCTTCTTACTTATTGTTTATACTGTTGAGTAACTACCTGTGCCCTGCAGTCCATCACATCCCCTGCCTCATTTGCATTTTGCAGGTATCTGATCCCTTCTGTATCTCTGAACTTAAGGTGGTTAAGGAAACTGGGACTGGAATTTCTTCCTTTTAACACTAGGTCACAGCGTGCTCCATGCACCTCTTGCTGACCTTCTGGAGGCTTTAAAACCATCATTAATTTTACTCTTACAGAGTAACAAAACTTTAGGATCCGATCCTCAGCTGGTTGAATTGTTTTTAACTTTATTAAGAAGGAATAAGAAACTTGTCAGCCAGAGCCACTAGCAGAGTATAGAAAGGGAAGTAATTTCAGGAACAGAAATATCTGTAAAGTTTAATCTCCAGTTATCTTGCCTCTGACTTCATAATCATCTGGTTCCAACACACTTTGTGAGCTAAACAGAGTCAGGTCAGCTCAGTACTGCAATAAAAGAGCCTGGAGGTGTTTTCTTAGTGGTGTTAAATAGTGATCTTCTATCTTACCCAAGCAAGCAGATACTTTGGAATCTTGCATCATTGCATTGTCTGAGACTTGCATGTTTGCCTTCAAGCTTGCTGGGCTGATTGGTTGGGATTAGTGGCAGAGGTTTTACAATGCTAATTTTATTTTTAATAATATTTATTTTCTCCAACAAAGCTATGCATACTCACATGTTGCATCTCATTTTAAGTGAGCTCAAAATTTCTTTAAATAGTAATTATTTGAAAAGGAAGAATACCCTCAAATTCCTGTAAGAGTATTGTTTATAAATATTTGTACTTTGCATCTCTGTAAATGAAAATTACTAAAGCAGAACAAGGATTTATTTTCAGTTCTCTTTAATCTTATAGTTATGCTTTGTACTGTATGACATGGGATTGACCTTCATGGGACTGGATCCAGTCAGAATTCATATCTCACTCAAATCCACATTTGTACTTTGTTTAGGGTGTTTGGTCAGGAAGTTTTAGCCTGTCTGTTTCAAACAATTTGTATTTGTAGTGTTCACCCTCAGTAAAATCCACAGAAACTCCAATAAGCTCTGTAATCACTTCTTCAAGTGAGAATGTATTCTTCAATAGGAATTTAGGTTTGATACAGTGGTAGAACATCTCCTCTCCATTTCATTTTTTTCCTAAATATTTTTGTTTTTACCTTCTAGGTTCCCTTTGCAAAAAAATTCTCAAAAAACCTTTTGCAGCACCTAGCAAAAGGACACCAGGATTATACCTGGTTTCGTAATACAAATCACCACTTAAAAGTCAAATAAGGAATAAATTGTACAGACTATTGACTCTTCTCCATGAGGTAGTCAGAGGTTTATAATAACTAGTTCAGTTTATAGCCCAGGGAAGGGAAGTTCTGGAATCCAGTGTTGGTGATAATGGTGTGACCTTTGCAGCGTTGCCCTGCTAGATCCTTCAACACTGAAGTAAGAGCAAGTAGTTCCCTCTGTAATTCAGTTGTCAGTCCTGCACGATCCTGAATCTTGATGTGGAGGTCTGTGACAAAGGCATCTCCTGCTGTGCTCGCAGCAGTATTTGGGAGCTAGTAGGAAATAGCTGTTGTGCTTGGAGACAAACAGTTAAATTATGAAGTTGTTATTATTATACATATAATAACAACAGTCTGTAATAACCTGGGACAGATTTGAGTTTATAAACCCGTCCTGCAAACTATATCAATCTGTCTCTAGCCCTGGGTTCACTGAAGACATTGAAGTTCAACATGTAGGTTAAAGTGAAAATTGCCTTCAACATTGGCTTTTATATAGACTAATTTGTTGTCTGGAAAGCAGTAAAGCTAAAGAGAAGGCTGAAAAGCTAGTGAAAGTGCTGTGGCAGCTCACTGTAAATTTCTAAGTCCCTGGTGGAGAGACTACATCCAATTGCTGTTACTTCTCATACACTTAGATCAACGGGTAATTCTTTGGGGAGTGGCATCATTGTTTTGTTCTGAATTGTGTTCGTGGTTGGTCCGTGACCATGCCTCCTGGGTTGAAAGATATTACAATAGAGATGGATCCTCTCCACCTTTGCAAGTGAATTGAGAAGGCCAGGTCTGGCTGCTGTGCCTTGGGTGAGCTGTGGGAGCAACTCCCATGCCTTCCTCCCTGTTACCCTGCTTACGGAGGTCCTGGAATGCAAAGGAGATGTAGTGCCAGAGCATCTGCCAGCCTGTCCTGCCTGGCTGGGTTTCATTGTTCTTCTCCTAATTTCATCCAGCATTTCATTCAGGGAACAGTAATGCAAAACTTAGCATCCAGGATGATTTCTTGCTTTCTTACTTGGCCTCTGCACCCTTGCTGGGGTCAGTATCCTCCAGATATCCACAGCCTACCACGCTCTCCTGCCTTCCCCTTCCGTTCCCCCAGCAGCTTGCTGTCCTTTAGCCAGGTTACACATATTTTTTCAATCCCGGTTGTTCATGGTCTCTGAGCACAAGGCTTAGTGGAGTGCTGTGCTGCCAGCGCTGCGAGACGCCCCAAAGGGAGCCTGGCTGTGGCTCTGCTGTTTTCACACCTCTGCGCAGATGGANNNNCCTGCGGGCGCCCTGCCCACCCTTGGCCTCTGCTGTCAGAACAACTTTGGCAACTGCCACTGCTGGATTGCATCACCGTGCATGGCTCCCAGGTGGCTGCAGCTTTCAAACTTGCCTATCAGCCTGTCTATCTGCTATTAGGTTCTTATCTTGCCTGTCTGTCCGGGGTATCTTCTGGGCTGCTTTTGCAGCTTTAATTGCAGTTTGGGCACAGCAGCACTGGGATGTGGGTGCTTGGTCAGCAAACATAAATCCCATGGTTGTTCAGGCTTGGACCACACTTCTATGGCACTGCAGGAAATGGAGGTTCAGCAGGCTGAAGAACATGGGAAGTAAAGCAAGCGCAGCATCTACTTGCGTGCCTCAGCAGCTGCTCAGGGAAAGGAGCAGCACTGCTAGCAGGCACCACTGGGGAGACGCCAGCTTCCCCCCTGTGATTTATATGGGGTTACAGCGGGGTGGGGCCAAACAGGGCCGGTAGGAAGCAGCTCATAGAGCTATGGGGGATTAGTGAGGAGTAGACACAGGCAGCACAGGACTGGGCAGGGGACCTGCTTGTGGGATGGCTCAGCCACAGAGGCAGCTGGCACTGGAGTGCTGATAAGGAGGAGAAACAGATGGCCACGCAAGCCCTTACACATGCCTTCCTAGTAGGCCTGCTGAAGGCTGGTCCACATCCCTTATTCCCCAAACAAAAATACATCTTTTCCTTTCCCTTGTTTGAAGATTTCATGTGGCTCATTGAAGTTTTCTGCCATAAACATGCTCTTGCAGTCTTAGCCCAGTACATTGCTGCTGCTTGCGAATGACACAGGACCAGTCCCATTTATGCCTCTACCGTGCTGTTGTGACATGGCTACAGAGCCCTTTCTTTAGTGCTGCAAGTCTGAAAAGTTAAAGAAAATCAGGAAAAATGATAAAAGAAGGAGAGATAGCAATTACATAAAATATCCCAAAACCAGTTCCAGAACTGGCCTTGATACCAAGGGAAGCATGCAGCAACTCCTGGGTGTGCAGAAGGTAATGTGACAGATTGCTAAGTGGAATTTGTTTAAGCTGTGCTCCGTATCGCAAAGGTAAGAGTGGTGTGGTGGCATGTGGCAGCTGCTGTGGAAGTCTTTTGGCTGTAGGGCAGAGGGGGAAACCTTTTGGCTGTATGGCAGAGGGCAGAAGGTGAGCAGAGCCCAGGTAATGCCTAAGTACTGGAGGCAAAGCTCCAGCATTTGGTATCCTCTCCCTACAGCAGTTCATTGCTTGCAGGCTCATGTTATGCAGCTCTGTCTATTCTCCATTACTACAGAGCCACCATGGGGATGAGGTTTGGAAAAAGCACAGAATGTTTCTAGTAGTGCAGATGTTTTCAATGAATTCACCCTTCAGAACTGAAAGCGAAGGAGGCCTGGAAGGGGAAGAGTGTTTGTAGTGAAAAATATTCGGCTCATCCATATGTAGACCCAATGTGAGCCTGGAAGACACTGAGTGCTCCCTGTGAAGTGACAAGTGCCCTCAGTCTTCACTAAAGTTTTGCTGAAGGCAGTGGGTATGTCTGCATAGCAGTGGCAGCAATGACTCCTTTTTGGCTGGGTAAATTAGCCTTTGTGGCTGCGCTCCGGCTCCTACAGTATGCACGCTTCAGTATCTCTTTTAGAGGCTTGTCTGATGAAAAGGGAAAACATTCAGCATCTTGCCAGATCAGGGCCTGGATTTTGAAATGTTTTTGTAGGTTAAAATGAGAATGCATATGCATGGGCTTGTTTTCAGGCGAGCTGAGCACTTGTAGCTTACAGAGTTGGGTGTAAATTTTAGATGTTCTGAGTCTCAGAACATTTTTTCTCCTGACAGTATCCTTATTGCCCTTACCTCCACCTCCTCTGCTGGTATATAGTATTTTAGCTATGTAACTGTACTATTTAAAGCATTTATGATACCATTTGTTTGGGAAACAGTATAAATCTGCTCTATCCTATTTAGGACTTCGCACTGCTACTCAGCAATGTAAACCCCTGAGTGACTTCCATGTAAAATCAATCAACAGTAGTGAAATCTAGTGGAAGGGCTGTGAATGCCACTCAAAATAAGGCTGCCTTTCCTCCACAATGGCCTTATGTCAGCCAGCAAACTGGAATCTGGCCTGTTTCACTCACCATGAAATGTCTGGGTACAAATTTACTCTTTTAACATCTTACAAAAAAAGGTTGCATGACCCAGCCCCCACAACTTTCACATTTTAGAGAAGTGATAGAGATGGGAAATTTGTGTGAGGACCCTTGTCACTGTAGTATCTCAAATGGTAACCTAATTCTGTGGAGTATCATCAATTGTAATCTTATGTGAACAGGCTTTCTAGCATTACATTTCTGGAAATATTTAAAAAGTTGCCAATGTTTATACAAAAAGGTGGGTACAGTTTTAGGTCTATATATCTGGACTTTTGATGCCCTCCCTCCTTATCCCCACATCTGTTTCCAAGAATGTCATACCTGGAAAGAATCATTTCAAATTAATTCAATTTGTTTCAAAGCAGCCTAAGCTTCATCCCTCACAGGGGCCACTCAATCATATTACTGCTCCTGTGAAACTCCTAATGGGACACAAAACAAGTAGAAGTAGATTCAGGTGATCTCACATATTAAACATACTAATTAAATCTGGCAGCAAAATGACTTTGTGAATTTCCTTTAATCCTGTTTTTAAATTAGGCCATATGTATTTCGACTGTAGATTTCACGTGCTCTCTGTCTACGAACTTCCTTTTAACCACGTCCTGTGGCCAATCCATATCCAATTTTTGAAAATCAGTCTTAGGTGATAACTGGATCATTACATATGAAGTGTCTAATTCTAATTTCAAAGCAACCTGTTCCTTTGAAAATCTTAGTGAATATCTCACACAAGAGGTTCAAAGCTGAACTGATCTGATTGTCCATGTTAAAAACCCAGATGTGCTGGGTCTGTGTGTTTTATGAGAAGTGTTTTCTAGAGGAAAACTAGCTTTAGGAAAATGGGGATTCTTGCTTTAAATCAGCAGTAGTTTTCACTTTGCTACTTTATAGCTTTGCCTGTGTTTTGCAGTGACACCCTGACTAACAAGATTAAAAAGGGACATACTGACTAACAAGGGCTTCTTCCTGAAGTCCTCTTCTGTACAGTCTTGATATTTAACCCACCCTGTAGATATTTTGGTTTGCAGTTCAAGGAAGTTTATGTTATTAGCCAAAAATGTTACTGGTCAGTATCTACTTGAATAAATATTCAGCCCCGAAGGGTGCACTCCTCTGTTGTGCACATTTTAACTTCACAAAGCCAAAGCTCTTGTGGCATCCAGTATATATGGTAGTACCTGAATGGACTCTTTTAGGGGATGGGAGGAAATTCCCTGTTACTTCCGGGGCCCAGAACATGGACACTCATGTCTCATGCTCCCTGTAGTACACTCCTCTTTTTATCCATTTCAGGTGGGGTGTGGGGGTGTGGGTGTGACAGCGAAAATGTTCACAGTGTTTACAGGGTATTCTGGGCAGAACATCTATTTATATGATTTTGGAGGGACTGAACTTGGTGAGCTTGGTGGCCCTGCTCCTCCTCATTTTATGCTGCACTCTCCTGACTGCACCAGTGACATAAATATGCAATAAATAATACAATCTATAGTAGTGCTGCTTTCACATAATAATTATGGCAGCAAAATTCTTTCCTGGAGCCAACCATTTAGTGGGTGTAAACTGTTACAGCTCTGTCAAATTATACAGGACTCCATCAGTTCACTGCAGCAGCAGATTTGGCCACTTCTGTTCCATCAAGGATTAGTGGATGGGAAATTTACCTAGACACAGGCATACACACAGACACAACAGTGCTGACCCAGAGAACATAGTATCATGGACTCACCTGAGCTCCTGTTTTGCTAGGATGACAATCTGGTCTGCTAAAGTGAGTTTGTGTCAGCACAGTTCTCTTGATCTCCATGCACTTAGTGACTCCTCCACTGGGCAGTAATGTTGGAGAGCAAGAAACAGCTGCCAGCGATACACACGTTCACATAGTGCACAGAAAATAAGTGGCACTGTTGAATAAACGTCCTATCTGCAGAGGTGTGAGGTAGCCACATTACTCAGAAGTGTGCTGAAATGATTGATGCTAAAAATGGTATACCACTGTACTTCACACAGTGCACATTAAAGGAAAGCCAAGTCAGGGCATATTAAATTTTATTGAGAGTGGGTTTTGCAACTTTTTAAGAGGCCATGTGCCATGCTTCCTTTTTTAGGATCCAACTACCAAAATTAAAACCAGTAAATCTTTCTAAAAATAATCTGAGAAAAACTTTCCCCTATGTGAAAATGAAGCATGCTAATGTCCTTGTGTGCCTTAATTTTCCATAAAAATATTGCCCTGTTGGAAAGCACAGTCTATTCCCCTTGCATGATACCAAACTCCACGTATCACCTCTTCACCTTGTTGCTGATGGTGTAAAACTGGACGTGACCAGTCCTGGTGTTCAAGCCAGTAACATTCCCAGGGATGGGAGGATGCTTTCCACTAATGCAGGCAGAAGACCTTGACTACAACAGACTGCCTGAAGAAGTGAACAGGATTTGGACCACTAGATCTGGGAAAGATGTAGTTGTGGGAAGATGAAGGATTTAAAAGTCAATCAGATACAAATGCATGGCATGGGTTTTAATGAGGAATGTGTGCTTTGTGGGCATAGCTGTATGCATACTCACTGTTTGCATTCAGTGAGCAAAGACACATGTGAAAGGTGTTTGCATAACATGAATGGGAAGTAGGTAGGGTTGTTCTTTCTCACAGTCATTCTCTTTCTGTTTATATATATATATAATTTACATTTATTGCAAAATATTATGTACTCAGACTGCAGCATATGTTAGGCTCACTGTTTCACTATTGTACATTGAATTCTTGGGGAGAGATGGAGAGGCAGTAAAATTAAGCACGATCCTGGGGAAGTGATCATTTCCAGTTAAAGGGGCATATAGTTTGAATAAGCAAGAAGGAAAAAGATTATCTTATTGATTCTGGAGAATTTCTTCTGTGTGTACTTGGAGACAGAAACAGAAGTGCTATTCAGATATTTTAAGACTGTGCCTTTGTGTCTTTCCCTACATCTAGAAAGTGCCCTGCCCAATTTGTGCAACTCTAGTTTAAACAGAAGAAGTGACCATTTCTGCGTGACTGTGTCTGTTTCGTAGGGCCAGGTAGTGATGAATGTGGACAAAAGCTCCTTTACTGCTGCTGGTTAGAACCAAAATGTGAAGACATGGGTAAAAAGGGCAACTCTGTGTGAACTCAAATAGCTTTCCAATCTCTTAAAATTGCTCAGCCTAGATAAAATTGTGGGATGTGAACTGCAAGTGCAGGCGGGAAAGCTTAATGCTTTCTGGAAAAAGTAATGAGTGAAGGCTGCAGCAAAAACCAGAACAGCCCCTCCTCCTCTCAGCCCACTCTGCCCAAGTGAGCACTTTCTCTGCAACTATTGGCAATAATAAATAATCTTCATCTAAAACATCTCTTGTTACAGCCTTTGTTGTATTGGCAGTAAGTGTGTAACAAGCCAGTGCTGTTCTAACAGTTCTGTGCTGATAAAAACTCAGTTAAATGAAACACAGAAAATATTTTTTAAAAATGCATTCTGAAATGTTTCGTTGCAGTGCTGAAAGCAGTTTACAGGAGATGTTGAAAACTAAGTGCAAGGTGTAGACACCATGTGTTTACTTTTTAAGACTGGGGTAACGCCTAGGAAAATCTTTGCTTTCGAAACATGTTTCAAACAGAGGACCAAATGCACTGCTGTGTATTCATGCAAGTTCCAGTGGAGCAAAGGGGGCTGGACCTGTTTCCACCAGGAGTTGGTGCAATCACAAGCAAACCTTGATGTGTTTTTCTGGTGTCAGTGGGACGTGCCATGAGCTGTTCTAGGAGCACAGTGGCCCCACAGTGGCCAGGGCTTCTCAGGGAACTCTTTTTGTTCATCTGTGCTACTTCTGCCCATTTCAAAAACTGTGGCCAATTAGCTGTAAAAACAGATGTGCCTGTGATATTTCTCTTCCTCTAAAGGTTACAGTCCAGATTGCTCTTGGTCCTTGCACAGCAAAAAGGCAGGAGGTGGAGAAGAGGGGAAGGAGCAAGAAACCTTTGCTGGTGTATTTGCACACCTACTGAGACACAAACATAGCGGAATGAAGAAGAATCAGGTTCTTCAGTCAGTAACGGCCCTTACAGCAGGGAGGACAGGAGGAGGGCTGCGGGAATGGAAGGGTGCTCTTTTCTCCGCAGCATCTCTGTACCCATCAGCCTAAGAAAGTCAGGCACACAATGGCAATGCCATTCCTCAGTTTTCACTTCATCCCACTCCCTCAGGCACAGGGAGTTTTGGGAGTTAACCTGAGCATTGAGAAGCAAGTCACCCCATCACTCTCCAAGGGGAAGACATCAGCTGGCAGAGTCCCAGGAGGTGTGTGGGAAGGGGTCTCTGTGCTGGTTGTAGAGGGAGCTAAGGAAATGTGCACCTCCGAGGTGCAGCCAGCCACTGCCCGCTGCATGAGGTCCACCTCGGGTGGGCAGGGGCAAGGAAGACTGCAGCCCTGCAGTGCTCCCTGCACTGCTGTGCCTCCCACGGCCAGCTGGACACTCTCCTTGGGCTGCTGCGTGGTGTGGGCACACATAAGGCTTGCACTCGGGCATCCTTCCGAGGCTTCCTGGGCTGCTCCCTGCTGACCCCGGGCTAGCTCAGCTGCCACTTCGGGAGAGCCGCCTGCTTGACTCCTTGGAGCCGTCTGCCAATTCCTCCCCTGTCACCACCTCTTTTACTCCGTGTGTGGCATCAGAGCAGCCAGCGGGATGTAACTATAGACTCAGAGTATTTCGGGCTGTCGCTGCTGACCAGCCCTACAGTAGGTTGACTCACAAAGGACAAGGGATTTTTTTTTTTTCCCCAATGCAGTTTTTCGGGCTTAAGCTTATGCAGTGGACAGGGAGTGCTGCTTAACTACGAAAGCTGCTTTAAGAGAAAGTTTCCTCATTTTATTTTGTAGTGGGGGGAAAAAGTTTGTTCTCTTGCATGAAATATGGAAAGGCCAGAATCCCCCTGCCAGAGCTGGTGGGACATGGCAGCGGTGTGAGCCAACGTGAGCGAGGAGACAGCCTTGGGCACTTCTATGCTGTGAGGGCTGGTGAAACTTTGGATCCCCTCCTGACTGCGGATCTTCACAGCAGCATTCCTTGTGTGACAAGCCTTTTTCACATTTCCCCATTCAGCTGATTGTGGGTGCTGCGCTATTTTAAACCCACATGGAAGTATGTTTTTAGGACCATCTGCTACCGGCCCTAACCCAGATGATACAGTTAGAGCCTGCCCACAGCATCCTCCCCTCCTTCAGACAGTTCCAGGAACAAGCAGTGAGTCAGTCCCGCAGCTGAACTCATATTTAGCTAACCCTGATATCCTGCCTATCGGAGAGAAATGCACAACGGCCTTCCCAGGTGCAAAGCCCCGTTGTTCCCATTATTTAGAGAACGCATGGAATTAAAAAAAAAAAAACACACAACCAAAGCAAATGTCAGATCAGTTAGTGTGTAAGTTCCTTTTGTTCTGAAGGGTGAGAAGGAAGAAGTGATCAGTCCCCACACAGCAGCTTGCCCCTCTTGCCCTTGCTTCCAGGCTGAAGGGCGGTTTCTGCCCCTGGCTGACCGGCAGGCTCGTAGCCCTCCCCTTGCCTCTTGCTGCGGTGCTGCTGCCTCGGCAGCGGCTCTCCCTTGTGCTGAAACATCTCTGCACAGCTGGAGCATAGTTAATTCTTCCTTCGGGCACCGGGGGTGAGCGTAGGCGTCTCCTAGAGCTGTCTAAAAGCCAGTGTTGCTTGTCAGGGTCCTGCCTACTCTCATTGAGCAGCTGTTGTTAAACACACATCTGTGGGTCTGGATGAGGCTCTTTCCCTTTACCTTAGGAGCTTCATGAGCCTGAAGTAAGGTTTCAGCCAATGGATCATCTGAAAAAGCCTCCCAGAGAGCAGCATGACTAAGAACCAGCGTTTATAAACCATTACTTGATGTATTTTAAACTCCTGCTCTTTGATCCCCCTATGATCCAGCAGCCGCTTTCTGCCTGTTTGGCAAAACCAGCAAAACATGCCCTGCTCTGTCATCACATTTCTCCTGGATCCCCTCAGCATGCTGTTCTGTTTCCCACCCAGCAGGTTAATGACCCATAATTACCTTCATCATATATAGTTCAGTATCTCCACAGCAGATACACTAGTGCTCAGCCTGGGCACAGCCTTCAATGTTAAATGATACCTGAGGCCCTGTCCTGCTCCTGCTGAAGTGCAGGTAAATCCCCCACCCGGCCTCTGCACAGCCACTGACTTCCCAAATCTGCAGCACAGAGGAAAAACCCTCCCTGACACTGCCTGGAGTGTTACCTGTAAAATGTATATGAAACATGAACATTGTTTTATTTAGGCTATGCAGTGTTTGTGTGCTCCCATGTAAGCTCGGATCAGCCCTGGCTCTGAGGAACTTTTCCTGGTATCCTGTTTTGATCAATGCTGATTTCAATAAGCATCGTGAACCTAATTATTTAGTACTGCTCACGTGACACTGCCTTTGCTATGGTACCCTTGAGACAGGCAGGCTTTATCCCGCTCGACAGAAACATCCGCAGCTGTACCACACTCTGCTTCAGGCTCCTTGGAGTTACCTCATCGTTGCCTGACAGCTGTGTCCCCTGACCATTATCTGGTGGCCACACACTTCAATAGCAGACTGTATGTACTGTATGCACCAGACTACGGTGTGACCTGACAACTTGGCTTCCTCTCCCAGAGTATATCTTCTGCTACTCTTCAGCATCCTACAGTTTATCTGTGGTCAGCTTTCTTACCCATTTCCTGCCAGCTGCTACTGGTCTTTTAGTCAGCTCCGCCAGGCACACAGGCAATGGTGAGCTTGCTGAGCCTTGTGCTGCATTGTTTCTTGGATGGAGGCTCTGCAAAGGCTGCTCTGGAGTTTTGTATAGAGGATTTCTTTGTATGTAGTGTCATGGCAATTAAAGAATGCCACTCTTAAGAAATATGCCTTGTATTTATCAGGCGGTATCAGTTTTATCTCAGTTCTAGCATTGTTGCAGCATTATGGCTGAGACTTTGAAAGCACAAAATTGTTTCTAGCAAAAACTATAACTAATTTCATCAGCCCACCAGCCCATAATTTGGTATTCTTCTCACCTCCTTTGCCAAGTTGTCCCCCAGAGATGTTAAAGCAGCTGAGGGCACAAGTCTCTGCTCTGAATCCAGAATTTGGTGTTTTACAGGAACATAATTCCTCTGCCTAAGCTTTTTGGAAAATGGCTTGTTATCCAAGCTGAGACTGAGCTGATGGCACTGTGGTCATGTACTGAGCTCAGTTGGGAGGTGTCCCCATAGCCACAGCAAGGTCGGCAGCTGTGGGGGGTCACTGTTCATGGACGTGTGCCTTGCTCCTGTCAGGGCAGGTTTAGGTTTACTTTTGGGGCTGTGTTGGGAAGCACCTGTTCTGAAGGAACCAAGTCACTGGAGCTCAGGGCTATTAACTGAGGGTTTGCTCTCCACCCTTCCGCCCCAACTTCCCCTGTGTGGGAGCTCCCTTCCCAGGAGTACCCGAGTGAGCCCCAAATGAGACAAAAATTCAGTGAAGCAGAAATTGGCTAGAGAGACTCTGGTGCTCCTGTCTATCAAAAAAGAATGTCTTTGAAACAGCAAAAGGAGAAGAGCTCAAAGACTTGCCCAAATAATTTCCTTTTTTTTTTTTTAAAGAAAAAAATCACTTTAAACCTTTGTGAGGTTTATGAATCAGCATGTAATAGATCCTTTTACTGGGGTATGGGACAGTGTAGGATTTTCTAAGATTTCTTGTAGGCATTTTGCTAAGCCTGGACACACACCATCAGTAGCAGATTCTGTAAGATTAAGCACAGGGAAGGCATGAATAAAGCCGTGTCCATGTCCCATTCAGCCATGCAGCCGAACTGCACACCTGGAAACAGGAGTGCTTGGGCCAAAGGCTGAGGCAGATCACATGGAAAATCAGGGAGAAGAAGAAATTTGGCTCACACAGTGGAATTCACTGCTGAGCTTCTGAGAGACTGAATGCTCACAACACTGTCTCAAATGAGAAGCAAGGCAGAGATGTCTTCCTGCAAAGTGGCAGGAGGGATTGTGTCCATCCTTCCCCATTCAACATTCATTCTGAAACCTAATGATGATA